>CM049593.1:3747559-4245059 GCA_026979955.1 Megalurothrips usitatus
TGCTACCGGTGCTAATAATCTAGTTCCAAACAGTACTCCCAACTCGCAGGCTCCGACGTTGGGCTTCAATAACATCCAGCAGCCCAACCAGAAGAGCGGGGCGCAGCCGCAGATGTTGCCTCAACCGGGATCCCAGTCTCAGCCCCAGCCCCTGCCCAGCCCGCAGTTCTCCTCGCCGCCCCCCGGCGCGCAGCCCGGCACGCGGCTGCCCATGCCCCCCACGCCCACCAGCCAGGACGGCGGTGTGCACGTCCCCAGCTCCTCCATGCTCGTGTCGAGCTCGCCCTCGCCGGGACTGACGCCGACAGCGAATGGACTCCCCGGCTCAGGCCCCGGCGCTGGACCCCAGGGGTCACAGGGACCCCAGGTGTCTGTGGCAGCACCGGCCCCTACCCCCCTATCCTCCCAACAGTCCATGTCTGGCCTTGGTCTCATGACTTCCACTACAGTCACTGCTCCCAACTCTGTGCCAACCCCAGGTTCGGCAGTGTCTACTAATGGTGAGGGACTGGTTTTCTCTTCTTTTGAGGTGGCGACTGTGCAGGTGTGGGCTGCTCATTGTATTTACTGAGCTTTTCAATCTGTTTCAGCATCAAATACCATGTTAGTGTCTACAACAGCGTCTTCCAGCCCTGCGGCAGCTGCATCTCCCAGTTCCCCTGCCGCCCCACAAAGTGGAGCCCTTGCGGGCATGGGCAAAGGAGGAGGCGCCAGCAATGGTGCCGTCAACAGACCAGTTCAAAGAAACAGCATGTCAAGTCAATTAGCAGCTCTAAACGCAGCATTGGAAAGGGATCAGGACTCACCACCCTCTAACAATAATGTTGGGAAGAATATAAAAGAAGAAAAGTATGACGAGGACTCTCAAGCAGATGGCAAGGGCAGTGGTAAAATGAAACGTGAAATTAAGACTGAACCAATGGATGAATCGAATGTTGAATCCTCTATTACTGTTAAAGAAGAGTCTGTCAAGCAAGAACAAGGTAGCCCGATGGGTAATAGTGTTTCTCACAGCATTACACAGTCTGAAAACAAAGATCTTGTTGATATTAAAGATATTAAGCCTGTTGTCCCTGAGCCTGTTGCTAGTAGCAGCACACCAGGTGCTCCAGAAAAACGAAAATGCTGTAAGTATTCTTGATTTGGCATCTTCCCTTAATACCCCACCAGCCGAGCTAATAACTCTTGTTTTCATGTTTGCAGCTTTCAAGCCAGATGAACTTCGTGTAGCATTAATGCCAACTCTAGAGAAGCTTTACCGACAGGATCCTGAGTCAATTCCTTTCAGACAGCCTGTGGACCCTGCTACCTTAAATATTCCTGACTACTTTGATATTGTTAGGAAACCTATGGACCTATCTACAGTTAAAAGAAAGCTTGATACAGGCCAATACTCTGACCCTTGGGAGTATGTGGAGGATGTCTGGTTAATGTTTGAGAACGCTTGGTTGTACAATAGAAAGACTTCTCGAGTTTATAGGTACTGCACTAAGGTAAGGTTCTACTTCATTCCTATACTGAATTTAATCTTTGGTATCTTTTTTTATTTTTGTTGGTAATATGATATTATCACCCTACTTATACTCCTGTATTTTTTGTTACAGCTGTCTGAAGTGTTTGAACAAGAAATAGATCCTGTCATGCAAGCATTAGGGTATTGTTGTGGCCGGAAGTACACTTTTAATCCCCAAGTCCTTTGTTGTTATGGGAAAACCATGTGTACCATTTCCCGTGACGCCAAGTATTATAGTTACCAAAATAGGTGAGATACAGTTTGCCCACTTACCTCTGACATATTGTTGCAAATGTTGTAAAACAGAGGTTAACTGATTTCTTATCGAACAGGTATACATTTTGTCAAAAGTGCTTTAATGAAATTCCCGGTGATACGGTTACATTAGGCGATGATCCTACTCAAACACAAACGTAAGTGCTATGGCTATTCATTACTGCAATTTTTTAGACCTATTGGTTCAGTTTCTTCTACAGCTTCTATCCTCAAGGGAAGGATAACATTATAGCATACAATAACACCAGGCTTCTTATTTACAGTGTAATCAAAAAAGACCAGTTCAAAGAAATGAAAAATGATCATCTTGAGGCAGAGCCTTTCGTTGATTGTGGAGATTGCGGACGTAAACTTCACCAGATATGTGTTCTTCACATGGAGAATATATGGCCTCAGGGGTTAGTATTTCGGACGTGCTTGCCTTCTTCACTCATTATTTTCTTGCCCTACAACTTATCATGTACTGTTTGTTTTCAGATTTTTGTGTGACAATTGTCTCAAGAAGAAAGCATCCAAGAGGAAAGACAATAAATTCAATGCCAAGAGATTACCAACAACAAAATTGGGAACATATATTGAGACTCGCGTCAATAATTATTTGAAGAAAAAAGAGGCAGGTGCTGGTGAAGTTGCTATCAGGGTTGTATCGAGCTCTGATAAGATGGTTGAAGTCAAACCTGGTATGAGGAACAGGTTTGTGGAAAGTGGGGATCTGGCTGAGCAGTTCCCGTACAGAGCCAAGGCACTCTTTGCGTTTGAAGAGATTGATGGAACAGATGTGTGCTTCTTTGGCATGCATGTTCAAGAATATGGTTCGGAATGTCCTAATCCCAATACTAGAAGAGTATACATTGCTTATCTTGATTCAGTCCATTTCTTCAAGCCAAGGCAATTCAGAACAGCAGTTTACCATGAAATCTTGCTTGGGTATCTAGACTACGTGAAGCAGTTAGGGTGAGTATTTATATCACACATTGTGTGTTGTGACATTAGCTGCTGAATGTATATAATATATGCATGTGCAAGTGCTAAACTGGGTTGAATGAATTCCTAATGTTAAAATTCTTTCGGTAGGTATACAATGGCACATATTTGGGCCTGTCCTCCATCAGAGGGTGATGATTATATTTTCCACTGCCATCCTCAAGATCAGAAGGTTCCTAAACCTAAGCGTCTGCAAGAGTGGTACAAGAAAATGCTAGATAAAGGTATCATAGAAAGGATAGTCTTGGACTACAAAGACATCTTGAAGCAAGCAATGGAAGATAAGCTGAGCTCGGCTGCAGACCTGCCGTACTTTGAAGGTGATTTCTGGCCAAATGTTCTTGAAGAATCTATCAAGGAACTTGATCAAGAAGAAGAGGAGAAAAGGAAGCAAGCTGAGGCGGCTGAGGCTGCAGCTGCAGCTAATGCTGAGGACAGCGAAGATGGGATTGGCCCAGATGGGAAGAAAAAGGGTGCTTCCAAAAAAGCCAAAAATTCTAAGAAATCAAAATCAAATCAACGTAAGAATAGTAAAAAGTCTAATGCTCAAGAGACTGGTAATGATCTGTCTGCCAAAATTTTTGCTACAATGGAGAAGCACAAAGAAGTGTTCTTTGTCATCCGGCTACACTCAGCTCAGTCTGCTGCTAGCTTAGCAGCTATTCAAGACCCTGACCCTTTCATTAACTGTGATCTTATGGATGGCCGTGATGCTTTCCTCACCATGGCAAGAGAGAGGCACTATGAGTTCTCATCTCTCAGAAGAGCTAAATATTCTTCGATGGCTATGTTGTATGAACTGCATAACCAAGGGCAAGACCGCTTTGTATATACCTGTAATAATTGCAAGAGTCACGTTGAAACACGGTGGCACTGTACAATTTGTGATGACTTTGATCTCTGTATTGCTTGTTATGAGAAGCCAGGCCATCCTCACAAGATGGAGAAACTTGGCTTTGATTTGGACGATGGTTCATTACCATCTGACCAGAAGCAAGTCAACCCTCAAGTGAGTAGTTGTCTGCAGATGTTCTCTTCACCTACATTTATGTTTTCTTGTTTTGGCAATTCAACATCCTTGTTTTCTTTTCCCTTTGTTTCGTAGGAGGCTCGAAAATTGTCAATTCAGCGCTGCATTGCCTCTCTGGTGCATGCTTGCCAGTGTCGCGATGCCAACTGCAGATTACCAAGCTGTCAGAAGATGAAGAGGGTTGTGCAGCATACCAAAATGTGCAAAAGAAAAACAAATGGTGGATGTCCCATTTGCAAGCAGCTTATTGCGTTGTGTTGTTATCATGCAAAGTATTGTACGGTAAGGATATTTCCTTTCATATATTTCGGAGTGTGTTGTCCTGATCTAGTAGTTAATTTTGAATATTCATCTAATGATTGTTTCATATTTGCTTTAGGATACCAAGTGCCTGGTTCCGTTCTGCCCGAACATCAAACACAAGATGAAGCAGCAACAGCTGCAGCAAAGAGTACAACAAGCTCAACTTCTGAGGAGAAGAATGGCTGTGATGAATTCAAGACCTACTGCTCAAACCAGCAATGTTGTGTCCTCAAATGCTGTTCCCAGTGCTGCCAACAACACAGTCTCAACTATGCCTGCCGGTGCAGTCAGCCCAGTGAGTGTGGGTGGTGGACAAGGAATGCAACAGGGACAACCTCCTGCACCGCCTCCTGGTGTTGTTCCGGGTATGATGCAGACTCACCAGCCTGGCATGGGCATGAAGCCAGGCACTCAACCACCGCCTGCCAACGTATTGCAAGTTGTAAAACAGGTAAAGGAAAGGATCAGTTTAATTTCTGAAGCTGTGGTTGTTCTATGTGATGTGTAGTGGTTTGTTATATTAATTTATTTTTGTGTAGGTCCAGGAGGAGGCTGCCCGTCAACAGGCTCCTCATACTGCGGTTGGCTATGGCAAGGGAGTGCCTCCGAATGTGATGGCTCCCCCTATGCAGAGACCGATGGGACAAATGGGACCGGGACCAGGTGGACCAATGGGACCAGGTGGACAACTTCTCCCAACCATGGACAACTGGAACCCGTGAGTTGCTTTGTTTGTGTTGTCATTAAATTAAAACATTTTTTTAAATTTAACTTAAACCTAAATTAGAGCTTAAGTAATCCCTCGTTTTTATGGCTAATTAAAATTATGTATTTCTTGTATTGCAGCCGGTATGGTAATGTTGCACTGCAGCCCAATGCAGGTGTGCGACTGCCCGCACCTCAAAACCAACAACAGCTGCTTCAACAACAGCAGCAACAACAAGTTCAACAACAACAGCAGCAGCAGCAGCCAATGCAACAGCAACAGGTCCCACCGCAGATGCAACAGCAAGTGGTGGTGCAGCAGCAGCCGGGCATGATGGTGGGCCAGATGGGCGGCCCCGGCGTCGGTCCCGGACCGGGGCAAATGGGTCCCGGGCCTGGGCAGGGTCCTGGGCAGGGTGTCGGGCCCGGTGTCGCCGGGATCCGCCAGGCCGGCCCGGGCATGCAGCAGGGGCCGGGCATGCAGGGCATGCAGCAGGGCATGCAACAGGGCATGCAGCAGGGCATGCAGCAGGGCCAGGGCCCGATGCAGGGGCAGGGCCAAGGCCCGGGGCAGGGCCCGGGGCAGGGCCCGGGGCAAGGCCCGGGGCAGGGCCAGGGGCAGCCCGGAGGCAAGATGGCGCTGCAGCAGCTGCTGGCGACGCTCAAGTCCCCCAACACACCCGAGCAACAGCAGCAGATCCTGCAGATCCTCAAGAGCAACCCGCAGCTCATGGCGGCCTTCATCAAGCAGCGGCAGGTGCGTTGCTGGTCCTGGCTCAGTCCGACCGGAGCACGATTTTAAGAATGTTGGGAATTGATTGATTCTACCCTCTTTTTTTTGTGCAGGCTCACCAGCAAGCACAGCAGCAACAACAGCAACAGCAGCCTGGGCAGCCCCAAATGGGCCAGCAGCCGGTTCAACAACAACAACCTCAACAACAGCAGGTTCACCAGCAGCAAATGCCGCAACAAGTTCAACAGCAACAGCACATGATGCAGCAACAGCAACAAAACATGTTATCTCAGCAGCAGCAGCAGCAATCACTGGTGAATCAGCAGCAGCAGCAACAGAACCGGTTGCAACAGATGCAGCAGCAACAGCAGCAACAGCAACAACAGCAGGGCCAGCAGCACATGATGACGGCCCAACAGCAGCAACAGCAATGGATCCAGCAACAGCAGATGCTGGCCCTGAAACAGCGCCAACAACAGCAGCAGCAGCAGCAACAGCAGCAGCAACAACACCATCAACAGCAGCAGGCCTTCCAGCAGCCGACAGGGTACCCCCAGCAGAGGCTACCCGGCATCCGTGCCCCGCAGGGCCCTGTGGGTCCGGGTGGCCCCGTGGGTATGGGTCCCCAGGGTGTTGGCCACGGCGTTGGCGTCGGCCAGGGCGTGGTGGGCCACGGCGTCGGCATGAACTGGGAGCAGCAGCAGTACGTCCTGCAGGGCAACGTGATGCAGGGCAACATGAACGTCCTGAAGCCCACGCCGCCGCCCGTCGTCTCTCCGCAGGGCCCCCTGGGCCAGGGCCCCCTCGGCCAGGGCCACAACGTGGGCGTCATGGGCCCGCCCAACCACAACATGCAGCAGCTGATGCAGGCGGTGCGGTCCCCTCCCCCCATCCGCTCCCCCCAGCCCAACCCCTCCCCAAGACCCGCGCCCCTGTCCTCTCCCCGCAACCAGCCGGTGCCCTCGCCCTCCGGGGAGATGATGCTCTCGGCCCCCCACCCCCACTCCCACCCGCACTCCCACCTGCCGCACCAGTCGCCCGTCGGCTCGGGGGCGGGGCCGTCGCCCTCGTCGCAGGGCCCCGGGCCTGACCCCAACGACATAACGCCGATGACGCCTCAAGACCAGTTGTCCAAGTTTGTTGAACAGTTATAGCAAAACAGTTACTTAAAAATATGAACTGAGTATTTTTTTTATTACTTTTACTGTTAAAGTAAAGGACTTGTGTATAGGATTCTTCTTATTGCTCTTACCAGAGGCATTGGCGAACCATAAACTTGATTCGTTTCTCAGTATAGTATTATTATTAAATCAATTTATGAGTCATTTGTACAAAAATGATATTGTCTCAAACTTGTGTAAATAATCACATGAATCTGTTTTGTGTTTGTGTTCCTATTGTATAATGACAATTAAGAATCATCATTTCCATTTTCATGTGTCTTGAGTGATAATGCCAGACCAATGATTTGGAAGATTTTTAAGCAACCTTGACACGGCAGTCATTTTAGTGAAGTGATCCAAGAAAGCGAACTCAACTTGCACTGCCGTAATATATATACATATATATATATATTTTCAATTTATCGTTGAAATTAAAGATTCGTGTTTTTTTATACTATTGTAAATATACCTCTTATATATTGCCAGTACTGTTTATAAGGCGCTCCTGTTTATTATTGAAGCAAGTTTATATTTGAATGGACAGACTGTATTGGCTTAGCAAAGGCTGTGTTACGTGCTGCGAGAATGTCAGACAATGAACAAAAATCATGTATTATCGGTGCATTACACTATTGTTTGTTAATTTTTATTTTATTAACTATGTGTAAACGTGATGGACGATTTGAAATTAACTAGGTATTTAATGTGCGAAAGGTCAAAAAGCACTCCAGTATATTTGTTAATAAGTTGTATGCATATGATCGTGTCTACAACATGAAAGAGTAGTTTCACTTTGATGGGAAGATTGTAAAAAGTAGATGTTAAGTTTCCCATGAAGCTGCAAGTTTGTTATTGATAGTAGTAGAAAACCATGTTTGCCTCTGACCAAGAAAGAAGACATTTCTGTATTTAATTTCCTATAAACTCATTATTTATTAATTACATTTAGAGATTAAATTAACGTTTCCTTCCACCCAGTCGACAAATGCATAGGCCTCAATATACCGAGCTAGCAACATTTTGGAACGCATTGTCATGCATTGTTCCTGAGACTGAATGCTCAGGCTGAGGCAGTCGTGCACTTGGATCATGTCTGGCCACTAATGATACATGTGCAAGGAAGCTATTTGCTTCGGCTCGGTGGAAAGAAACTTGCTAGGTCAGTAGAGATGGTTGCAGCTGCTGCTGTTCATGTTAAAGCAACTGCAGCAAGGCCCTCTCTTTTATTGAGCTGCTTATATAGCAGAAAGATTTGATCATTGTATTTACTGTATAAATAACACCTTGAATGTACAAATCGTTGCTATCGTGTTAGAGGCGTAGTTTAAATATAATGTACAATTGCTCCGGTGAAAATTGAGCTAGCTAAAATGGTGTTCCTCTAAGGACATTGCCTTACTCTAGATTAAGTGAATATGTTAATAAAGTATCGGTAACATTTGTTACTTTACTTAAATAAGTATTTGAATTCCTCTACTGAACCAGTTGGTCGTTATCAGTGCAGTTTGTATGTTAAAAGATTGTTACTTTTGAAGCTACATTTAAAATCCATGACTTTGTATATAAAAATATTTATTAGCAGAGCAGTGTCCTGGATTTGTTTTCGTTTGTTTGTTTTTTCTGTTAATAGAAAATTGAGAGTGCTAATTGAATGAAATTTTTCGAGTCCATTGCTATGCTGGTGGAGTTTTAAATGTAGATTCAATTCAATTCAAACATCAGGGAAGGAATGGAACAATGTCACAGTAAGATTTAGAACAGATGGACTGGATGCAGAGGCATGTCTACTTATGATCTTCAAACAGACCAAAGGGCTTTGTTTTTGTATGTGTATGAGGGCTATGTCCTCAAATGACACGCCATTTTTTAATCTTAAATTGAGAGACAATTTCCTCTCTTGGCTTATTTTATTGGGCGTTGTTGTTATGAGGAATGGTATATGGCATCAAATGGCTCTGTTTAGTGTAGTCAATACACTTTTATCTTATGTTTCGTTTTCAGTCTTTCCCTTACCCTTTTCTAATTTCATTTTTGTATCATAAAAGTGTAGTTATTGGCGGCTGGAGGCAACTATTTATTTGCATTTTGTATATAGTATTGTATGTTGCCTATGTAGCAGGTCATAGCTACTTTCCTGGCATGAGCTCTACGAGGATGAACTGCCAAGCTTAGATGCACAAAGATAGGTACAGTTACTGTTAAAATTACTGCACACTCAGTGAAGTAATATTTTTTCTATGTTGTGTTAAAGTCATTATTTGATGTTCAAAACTTGTCAACTTCGGGATATTAACATTCCAGAGCTGTATGGTAGGAATAGATGTGCAGAGAGGGTACTCACATTTTTGTGTCAGTAAACTCTTTCTTGTGATAAATTTTACATCAGTGTTCTTTTCTTGGTCTTATGGCATTCAGTATTTACATGCTTTGTAACAAATATGAATAAACAATTATTGCTAAGGGAGACTGTATAAATGCATTTTTAATTCTTTTTTTGTTGAAGTAATTATAATTTATTGAACTGAATCTTTTAGGTTGTATTTTTTTTTATTTCAAAGATTTCTGCATGCTTTTGTTTTTGATGTTAAGTTTTCCCCTTATCTTTCTTTTTCTTCCTTTTCTTTGTTATTTTTCATTTTGTGAGTACCCTTAGATGAAGTCAGCCTATCACTCCACAGTCCTCAGACAGGTACAAATTTCGTTGGTTCTACACACTTCTAAGACATAGTGTTGGTACTCATTTTCATATTGGGAGTTTCTGATGCTTTTTAAAACATGAACTTTTGTGTTTTGTTTGTATCCTTATTTCATTTGTTTAGGATTTGATAGATTTTGTTTTATCCAAATTGTACCCTTTAAAGCCTTCCAACTGGCGTATGCTCTATACCTGGATGTAGTGGCGAGTCCTTGCTACCAAGTGGTTGTGAACTTCTCTTTTTTATTTAAATTATTGTATCTTACCTGTAAATTTTGATTTTTTATTGATTTAGCTGTCCTTTCAATTAAATCTTTTAATTCTGTCCTGCCATTATCCAAGTTCAGTTATTGGAGTTTGCCCTTGTAGCAATGGTATGTGTTGATCATATCACAGGTATGGGATCCAAAGGTAATTTGTTCATGGATCAAACCACTACATCCTATCTGTCCTTGTAGCTCAGTATTTTCCTCCTCCTCCAAAGCAAAACATAAGCAATATACCAAAGTGCCGAAAAGAAAACGGAATTGAACCAGAAACATTTGCTTACCAAACGGGAGGGACACACAGACAGGGCCATCAAACGAGAGATTCCACAGGTCCCATTTAAAAAAAATTAAACTTCTGACAAAACCTGATTTTAGGCTCGACAAAGATTCTTGCTTCACATGCATCTGAAATGAAATCCTAGATTCTTTCTCGTTACGTACTGTTCCTGAAGTGTGCCATGATATTCTTTTGTATGAGTGTTCTAGACATTGAGGACTTACTAATATTTGAGATTAGTAGTATGTCAGTTCTAACGGTTTCATATACTTTTTCTATAAAATTGTGAGTGCTACTGGGGGCTGTAACTTATTCAAACAAGGGTGATGGTACCAGTCATAAAGTAGTATGGCATGGCATTAACATTACGAATGAGATACCCATTCTGTGATTGCTTAAAGATCTGATCTCTTTCCTAAAATGTACCCCGCATGTGGTGCAATTATTTATTTTGTTTTTAATTTTAGTTCATTTGCTTTCTTTGGCTGACGTACTACAGATAATGTACCAACATTTGGTCTGAGCAATCCAAATCAATGAAGATGCACTATTTATTATCACTCATTACATAATACATATTGTTGAACCTTGATGTTACACATTTGTAAAATAACATGTTCTTACAAGCTCTGACAAACATCACATAATTAAAAGTGTAAATATGAGCTTGATCAATTTTGTACATAATCCCTAGCTTTACACATGCACGACCTTACATGTACCACATTACCATGAGCTTGGTTGGGTTGCCTTCCTCGCAGTAGTAAGTGTGTGCAATTTGGAAGCTTAGTTTGATGGTGCACATAAGGTTTCTTCCAGCCATTGCTCTCTGTCCCTGTCAAAACCATGTTCTTTTCTCTTTGCGCTTAGGAGCCGAGATAATGTATATAATGTAGATATTGTTAATAAAATCAATTTTATTTATTTTTATGGCAAAATTTGAATTGCTGTACAAGTCAAAGATTTCCTTAGAAACACTTAGCTTTTCATTATGTCTGTTGTCTTTGTTTTTTCTTTTTTTTGTATCAATAAACTCAATATTTTTAAAGCATTGCTACTTGTGGTCCTGAGGTTTAGTCATGGGCATCCCCTAGGCTCCCCGCCAACACCTGCTAATCCTTCTTTTCCGTCACCATATATGACATCTGCTCGAGGGGTTCATGGGGGCACCGGCGGGGCAGTTGAAGTCCTGCGCGAACGCCTCCTGGTTCCTGAGCGCTCCGTTCACCCTGTAGGTACCTGGCAGATGCGTGCTAGGGACAGAACAAAGACGGCCCTGTCACGTCGATTTAAAAAAAAAAGCAGCATGCACGACAAGAAGCTGACGCATTAGTTTATTTTTCAGAATTAGGCTATTGTTAGGCAAATTTAATTTCTTGAAAAATTAACACAATTATAAGTAGTATTGAAAATTTGAATAATACCATCAGTGGGGCCGCACAGTTGGTGCGGCGCCCGCGTGCGCAGCGGGTCATCGCTCAATTCACGCGTAAATGGCTAATTCTGCATATTTTCGACTACACGTTCCATCGGACCCCGTCCGTGGAAGATGAAGATAATTCGTGGTAACCTCTTTGTAACCTTGGGCGGGAAGTAGGCATCACCCGAGCATGCATGTTGAGGGGTTGCCTACCTCCCGCCTCCGGTTGAGTTGAATCGAGACCATGGATTCGCTCGCGCCGGGGTGCTCCGTCCGGCCTCTCCGCTGGGGCCCATTCCGTTTTCCCCAGAGGGCGCTGCTGTCGGCGCTGTTCCACTACCGGGCCACACCCCCTATCCGAAAACATGCAGATTTGCCCATTTTTATGCGATATAAGCGCAAATCCTCAAGGCTCAGCACGCGGGCGCAAGTTCCGTATGAGTACGCGGGGCTCGCACTAACTGGACAGCCCCATTGTAGGTCCGTGTGGGTTCGGGGTCTCGGTAAGGGTGACCTGCCTGGTTCTCAACGTCCTGTCTCTCATCATGACAGTCTCCTTGGAGCACCAGACCGAGGCGAACGACAGCCAGAACATCTGCCGGGGGCTGAGCGCCAGCCGCTTCACTGCTCCCAGTTCCTGGACCGGGCCCGGCGCAGCCGGCACGCCCGGCCTAGACGGTACGTGGAGGACCACGCGGGGCTCCTCGCCCCTCCTGGCGGTGTAGCGTCGGTACGCGCGGTACGCCAGCTTGAGCCCCGCGTTGTCGGCGATGTTCTCGCTCTGCGTCAGGACGCCGTTCACCTGTCGGGCAAATTACGGCGCAGGTCACCGCGTGTGCGGGGCAATGGAGGATCCCGCGAGACACGGAGTCTTTCTCGGTCCGGACGGAGCACCCCGTGCAACGCCAGCGCAAGTGGGTACTCCATGCAGCCGCTGGTGTCGCCGCCATCTCTCGGACACTCCTACTGGAAGGTAGTCAACAGGCAGTACTGCGGCCAAGTGATGCGGGCGCGGTCCGCCAGCCGCCAGCTACCTCGCTACCTCCAGGCGGAGCGTCCGAGAGATGGCGCCACCGGAGGCTGCATGGAGTAACTATTTGCGCTGCCTCGCGCGGGGTGCTGGGCTGGGTGCTCGCCGCTCGGACCAGTTCGGACCGAGAACGACCCCCTCCAAACTCCGACCACCACCTGCGGGACCTGTGTGGCTGCGGGGTGCGCGCGGCCGGCGTTGCATGCTCCGAGGATGGAGCGTCTTGAATGAGGCCAGAGGCGTGCCCCTGAGAAGCCCAGTTGGCGCCCGAAGGGCGCTTAAAATGTCGGCAACCCGCGTCTTTTCCCGCCTGTAAGCTGGCAAACGGACCTACATCGCCCCCTCCGAGAGCCGACCCTGTGCTCGCCTCTGGTGCACAGGTACGCACGCACGCACGCACACGTGGGCACGCGTTTCACAGCGCCCGGAGCCCAGGATTTTCTTTTAAGGGGGGGGGGGGGTCATTGTCGTGCATTTGCCTACCTACAGGCAGAGTGCCGAGCCAGTAGCCCACCTTCCAGGCGGCGCCCGTGCCCCCCCCCCCCCCCCCTTGGACACGCACCTACCGCAGCCCCAGCCTCACTCCGACGTCGGCCTACCGTCACGTTGGTCTCCTCGTCCGCGATGCTACTGTACTGATCCACGATGCAGCCCACCTTCTCGTGGAACAGATCCCTCGTCTGCGCGTCCCACCAGTTTGCCATCAGGCCGTCCTCGTTAAAGAGGCTGCCCTGCAAATGAGGGGAGGGCGCGCACCGCGTAGATCATATGATGAGTCTCAGTCTGGCCAGGAGGGCGCCGAGGCCGGGCGTGGCCTACCGTACCGCACCGCACCATTTGGTCGAAGCCGTGGGACGCCTCGTGTCCGATCACGAAGCCGATGGCGCCGTAGTTCATGTACTGCGGCCGGTCCTTCTGGAAGAAGTGGCTCTGGAGGATGCCGGCTGGGATACCTGTGGGCAGTCGGGTGTGGGTACTCCTGCCCTGTGCGGTGTGCCGCGCCGCCGCGCCGCCACGCACGCACGTACGTACTCATGCTGTTGTCGGCGCGGTTGTAGAACGCGTTGATGAAGTCCGTGTAGCCCGAGACGTAGGTCCAGTCCTGCTTCTTGACGGGCACGCGGAGTTTGTCGCATTCCTGCCGGAAGGCGTGCTTCTCCAGGGACAGCAGGCTCTCCACCAGGCGGTGCTCGTCCACCTCCACCTGCAGGTGGGCGTCAGGGGCGAGGCGTCCGCATCAGGCAGAGCAGGGGGCGGCCGCCGCCGGCCGCCGTCCCCGACCCCCCGGAGCCCGTCTTACCCCGCTGAAGAGCTCGTCCAGGGCCGTGTCGTTGAGCAGCTCGTCGGGGAAGGCCACGTTGTACCGCATGGATTCCGCCTTCAGCATGGCCGCCCGTCTGGAAGTCACGCAGAGCTCGACAAAAGGGTCTGAGCCGTCCTCCCCAGCCAACCCTCCAAAGCCTCTCCCCCATTTCGAGCCGCTACCGGGTGGAAGGATCTTCGGGAAAACTACAGTTAAAACTATAGTGCTTAAACTGTAGTCCCTTAAAATGCAGTTTGCACTGTAGTTTAACTAGGGTCCGAAATCAGTGTACTTTTTTATCCACTTAAACTGCAGCTGACTGCACAAAAACTGCAGTATAACTACAGTTTAAATGTAGATCCTTGCTGTAGTTTACACTACAGATCCTTCCCTCGGATCCACCCCTGCGCCGGTGATCCCCTACTACAGTGGCGTAAGGCGGGGAGTTGGAGAGTACCCGTTGGTACTCTCCAACACGGAACGAGTGAGACGGGGCAACGAGAGCAGTTGGCCTGACCTCAGCTGAACTCAGCGTGAGCCGCCACGCTACACGGCCGGCCGGCCCACGCGGCGCGCGGGAGGCGTCACTTCGGCCGGCCGCGGGCCGCGGAGCAGCCGCTGCAGCTCAGGTCCCAGGTGATCTCCGAGGCCGAGCCGCCGAACGGGTTGCCGACACCGACACCCGGGGCGCCACGCCCCTCTACTCACTTGGTGTCGGGGTCCATCCAGGTCGCCGCCTCCAGCACCTGGTGCAGCTCCTTGCGGATGTCCTGCACCATCGCCCTGGCGGTGCGCCGCGCCTCCTCGGACGAGTGCCTCCGCGCGTACATGGCCGATGTGGCGCTCCGCATGCTGCGTAAGTGAGGCGTGAGTGAGGCACACGCGGCTGCGGTCCGCGCCGCGCACGTCCAGCATGTCTGCACTCACGTCCTCTGCACGAGCTTGACGCAATGCTCCCAGCGCCCCTTCAGGGAAGCCCGCTCCAGGTCGGCGCCGATCATCAAGTCCCGGAAATCGTCGTCGAGGTGCGGGAACACGAGATCCTCCAGCCCGCGCCACACCATGTAGTTCGCCAGCGTCCTGGAGGGGTGTGCGCCGGTTAGCGCGGGCCGCCGGCCGCCGCAGCGCAGCTACAGCAGCCCGCCTCCGCCTACCTCTTCGGGGTGCTCTGGAGCAGAGGCCCGAGGCTCTCGAAGTAGCGATGGTCGGCGACGAGGACAGTCTCGCCGGCCGTGATGCCGACGCTCTCGGGGAGCAGGCGGCGGAAGTACTCCAGCCACGGCACGTAGGGGTAGCGGGCCTGCAGCTCGCCCACGGACATGTGCTTGGCCAGAGTCAGGTTCTGTTGGTCCTCCAGGGATTGCGTACTCTGCTCGACAGCGACAGGGGCTCACAGTCCAGGTTCCCGGTGGCCGAGTCGCGGGGCAGCCGCGGCACCGCGAGGGGAGGCTGGAACTTACGGATTCCAGCTCCAACTCGAAGAGCGCCGTCTGGGACGCCTGCGTCGCCAGCCGGGTCCCATTCAGCCGGTCCCCGGGCCGCAGCAGCTCGGCGGCTCCCTGAATGACCGACCGGTACTGAGCCAGGCGCGGGACCCCGGCCATCTCGCCGATCGACTTCAGCGCCAGGTTGAAGTGGGGCGGGGACAGCTGAAACAGCAGGAGCGTGGAGGAGGGCGCCTGCTGGGTAGGCAGCCGCCACGCGCGCGAGCCGTGCGGGCCGTGCGGGCCGTGCGGGCTGCCTACCCCGCCACGCGCAGGCGGCCGCGGTACTGCGGTGCGGGGTGCGCCTGCCTAGGCCGGGTACTCACCGCCAGGGTGTGCCTAGTCGTGTTGGAGATGTCGACCCCGACGATGACGGTGAACAGACCCAGGCTGTACATGCCCATGTCCATCATCTTGTAGCTCAGCTCCTTCCAGTCAAACTTGCTCTCGTCCCACCTGTCCTCCTCCGCCAACGGCCACCCTCCGAGGCCGGTCAGAATTTTCGTCGCTGGTTCCAGTCCAAGGTCATTCAGGCGACCTGAGGGCCTCAAGAATACGATATGTGGTCCGACTCGGAATTTCAAGTTGGTATACAAAAACCAAGCAAGTGACGGAAAATTCACCCTAAAAAAATTGCCACAGGCAAAATTGGGGAAAGTTTTTGATCTGACTACAAGGAGTTGTCCTTCCCTTCGACTCACCCGTGCGTACGCAGCCGCGGTACAGTCTCTTTGCCTTTTTGAAGAAGGCCGGGTCCGCGTCGGCGATGGGCTCCGCCAGCAGGTCGCTCACCTGCTCCCGCAGCTGCTCGTCCATCTGGCTGAACACGGTCACCATCTGATGGCGGGGCGGCAGCTGCGTGCTGGCGATGTAGCCGCCGCACGCAAACTCGAAGAAGTCGTCGCACGGGTCGGCGGACGCATTCACGAACCGGGCGAGGGCGGCCGCTAGGGGGCGATCTCAGGTGTGAATTAGGCCAGGCAGGTGGGGTCACAGGTGGGGCGCGGAGAGCACCCCGCGCCCCGGCCGGCCACGGCCCACGACCGCGCTTACAGGTGCGATTGCAGGCCTCCGAGTAGCAGTCCGCGGTGTCCAGGACGTTGTGGTCCGGCGCCGGGATGGCGCTCCCTGCACATGTGACATTGTGACATGCGAAGCAGCGGAGCGGACAGCGGCCCGTTGGGTACGTGCACCCGTTGACAACGGGTAACCCGGGTAACATTATATGGGTCCTGGTTGTCTCCGACTGAGAGGTCGCAGGGACTGAACTGAGACCGCCTTGGAGACAACCAAGAGACGTGACCGAAGACAGTGGCTCGACGGTACGGTGGCTCAGCGTTGTCTCCTTGAAACTCCCACCCGGTGGCTGCGGGAGTTCTCCATTTGTCTCCGGTTCATCTCTGCAGCGTCTCGGCTCTTTGTCTCGAAACCGGCTGGCTTCATAGTGTCTCCACGCCTTCTCGCCTGAGACAACCTCCGGCCAAAGTGGCGACGACGAGGTGTCTCCTGCCTTGAGTGGCGCTCGGTTGTCTCCTCGCTGTCTCCGGTCTCGTCTCAAGGTTGTCTCCAGGTGGTCTCAAATTCGTCTGTCATCTCAATATAGTCTCCGGTTGACACAACTTCGAGACAACTAGGATCCATATAATTTTGTACGGGCACATCGGGGGTGTGTAACAGGGGGAGGGGCGTGATTACGCCGAGAACGCCCCTGGCACCATCGGAGCCGTGCAACCGTGTGCGACTCCTTGCGCGCCATTTGAAACAAGGTGAGTTTGAGTGAGCCTCGCGGAGCGTCTCGCCGTCTCTGACGGGCCTCCGGATCTTGTGTGGTCTCGTACCTGAGCTCGCGGGCGTGTGCAGCAGGGCGGCCGTGGCAGCGAGCGCCAGGAGGGGGCCCAGCTTCGGGGCGCGGCCAGCGCGCGCCGGGAGGCCCCGGCTCATCCTGCAGGTGCTCGCGGTGGCCCGGGGCGGGGCGCCTCTGGGCCGCTCTCGCTGTCTCCCTCGCTCTCGCTCTCGCTCCGTCGAGCCTCGCGTGCTGCTCGCGTGTCGGCCCGGCGTCGGCCACTGGCCGCTGCCAGCGCGACTCCCTCCCGATCTGTGTAGTCTTATCCCCCGCAGCTGCCCGATTCGGGGTCAAGGATCGCGACCAGCACGACGGCGAGGGGCATCGTGCCGCGGCCGGGCCGTGGCGGGGGAGGCGGGCCGGCTAGGGGCCGCTCCAGAGTGCGCGCACACAGGTCTCCCCGAAGCTGGACGTCAGGATGTTAGTACAACACCTGATCCTGATCCGGCTCGCCGTTCTCTCGTCCGCTGCGCGGCTGCGCGGGCTGCTGGACTTGGGGTACTAGGGGTACAGCGATAACCGCGCCCGCACACATAATCCCCAACGACCGAACACACGCGCGACACAGAGAGAGAGAGAGAGAGAGAGAGAGAGAGAGAGAGAGAGAGAGAGAGAGAGAGAGAGAGCGAGAGGGGGAGACAGACAGAGAAGATGGTGCTTAGCTTGTGGCGCTGTGAAAGTACCCAAGAGCCGAGCACCCCCTGCCTGCCCCCTCCAGCCCCTTTCCCGCAGTCGTGAGGAAAGGCAAGGCCGGGGACAGCCGGGGGCCCGCCACGTGCTTATGTGCGTTACATTAGCGGAATGTTGTTGATCTCTTTTCAGCCCCCCCCCCCCCCTCCGTCTCCTTCTCTCTCTCTCTCTCTCTCTCTCTCTCTCTCTCTCTCTCTCTCTCTCTGTCTGTCTCTCTCTCTCCCTCCCTCCCTCTCTCTCTCTCTCTCCTCTCTCTCTCGACGAAGCGGGTCATTGTCATCTCTCGAATAAGCACTCGCATCGGTGTCTTTAGTGACCCAGGCCGACGCTCACGGTTTCGTTCTAGTTGCGTGCACGCATGCAATATGGCCGATCCGTGCCATTTTCGTGCACTACAAACCATGTTTGCATCGATAAGGCCGCGGCGCTGCGTCGGCTCGGACGTCAGCGATAACAGAAGCCCGGCCCGGCGCCGAGAAGCCCGGCGGGGCCCCGGGCAGACCCGGGCCGGTGCCGGCCGTGGACATGACACCCCCAGCCAGCCCAGCCCAGCAGCACAGCGAACGTCGCTGGGACAGCTTCCCACCCAGCCCGCCCGGCCCGACCGTCCTCTCTTCATTCCGCTGATTTCGCTTCGGCGTAGCGGGTGACGGTGACGAGTTACTGCATGTGGGCGGCTGGGCTGGGCTGGGCCGGGCCGGGCCTGGGCGGCACGGACGACATCTGACCCGGCCGGCCCCGGCCCCATCCCACGCCCAGGCGGCCCGGCCGCGCCCCGCGCCACCGTGCAGTACCGCTACCTCAGCACGCTCGCCAGCATCACCGCTGCAACAGCATACCCCCCACCCCCACCCTTCTTGTCTGCCCCCGAACGCCAGCCGTGAATCACACTACTTTTCACTTTCCGCCCGTCTGCCGTCCGAGACAAAGCCACCCCCAGTGAACAGACCATTGTGCGGTCCGCGGGAGGTGCAGGTAGCCAGCCAGTCGGTGTCCGCTCGGCAGGTGTCCGCTGCTCTGCGGTGGCTGCCCCCCCCCCCTCCCCGCACCCGCGGCGCACCCTTTGTCATTCCGGTGCAGCTACGTGCAGCTCGTAGCCGCGGACCCACCGGGGCCCCCGCACCAATTTTATCGCAAATTTTTGCGTCCGAGTCCGCTCCCCTTGGAAGCAAAGTTGCCGCGGGTGAAGTGTACGCGTGCGGCGAGGGTGCGGTGTGGAGCAGTGCGGAGCCAGGACCCGGCGGCACCCGCCTCACACGGCACGACACGGCACGACACGGCACGGCACGGCACGGCACGGCACGGCCGGTGCCGGTAGGCACGCGACCCAGCCCAGCAGGCAGCCGGCAGCCAGCGCCAGCTGCGTGAGGAGCTCCGAGCGGGTGGGGTGCGGGTGCAAGCTGCGTCCTGCAGCGCTGAATGACTCCGTTGCCTGGCAACCCCCACCGCGTCCGGAATCCATCCGTTCGTCCTGCAGAGCCGGCAACCTGCGGCGCTGAACTTATGCAAACGAGGAAGGAAGACTGCATGTCCGATCCTTCGTAGCCGATCGCGGACAATTCGCAGGACATAGAGCGTGGTTGTTGCTTCGCCGGCAACGGGTTGTGTGGCTGAAAGGCTGTCCTCGGCCCAGCCTTCTCGGTGCTAAGTTTGGTGGGTAACCTTGGAATGTGTAGGCAGCGTTACGAACGAAAATAATCATGACAGTGGACTGAGCTGTGCTGCTGCGCTGCATCCTTAGGTTTTATTCCACGCTGTGCTTCTTTATTGGACTTAAAAGCCCTTAATCGTGGTGTTTGTACATAGCTGCTTATGTTCCGTCTAAGTGATTGCGTTGGTAAGTCACTTAGCTTGGTGAAAGGACGAAACAACGATGGACAAGGCGAGCAAAGTGTTGCGACGGTATGTATTCTCTGTCAATGACATATGTCGAGGATCATTCAAAACCTGAGATTTTATGGTCTTCTACTTACTTTTAAAAAATAAACTCTGCATGAATTTTTGCACTGTTCTCTCTGTTAAAATGTCAAGAAATCATCTGATTTAATTACATGTAAATACTTTGTCTGCATCAATTATGTGGTAATTAGAGAACATTTTCCTTGGTGCTTCAGGAGTAGCGTTCGTCTAAGATCAATTGGCAGTGGACATGGGGAACTTAATTTAGTTATATCGGAACTTAAAGAAATGAGAACAACTGCCAAAGCATTCATCAGTGCACAGCATGCGGCATCAATGGAATTATTGCAATGGGCACATGCTGGTGAAAACAGAGCTATTCAAGACACATTTGTATTTTTGAGTGAACTCAACTCACTGTGGACGGACACTCAAAAAGAATTTTCTGGTAAGTGTTGGCATTTGGAAACATTATTTTACATTCTTATCACTTAATTTACATGTCTTGTAAATGTTGTGGATTTCATAATCTTTCAGAGCATCTTAAGGACTTCAAAACACAATTTGACCTGATATTAGAGGGGGAGAAGCATGTTGACCAAGCTCGTAATGCTGTGGAGCTGTGTGATCAAAGAGAGAGTAAGCTCAAAAAGGAGGTAAAAAAAGCCAAGAAATGCACAGCACAGGAAATGCATGAACTAGAGCAGCGGTTGTATGAAGCTGCACGTGCGAAGGAAGTGGCCCAGTTGGAAGGTATGTTGACCAATTCTCTCCTTCCGAGTACACATTACTTGCAACTCTTGAGCTAAAATTGTGGTCTAATTCCTAGTGGAAGACCGAGTGCGTGAGAATGAGGCTGTTAAAATGATACGAGTGAAGGCGAGCCTTCTCAAGGTGTCTGAATCGTATTTGGAGCTTGCTAACAAATGTAAAGTTATATTTGAAGCCTACAGTGATGTTGCCCACCAAATGCCAGATGTTCAGGATGAAGACTTGCAGGACATACGTTATACAGGTGAAAATCCTTTATTTAAAATTGCTTTCATACTGTGACTGCTATTCACCAGTAGGTTCCTTAGATGTGATACTTACTATGTTTTGGTTTATTTCAGGCTATGAAGCGTCAAAGCTAGCTGTTGCACGTGCAAAAGAAAGTGTTCATCAATATCGACGACGATCTCGCACTTTTGTACCGTGTGCTCCACAACCAGAAGATCCCCCTCCTCCCTATTCAGTATGCCCACCATACAATCCATCTTTTGCATCAGATGGTATTCAACGACCATATCATGCAAGACCAAGCACCAGCTATGACGTTCCTGATGGTGGTGGTGGATCGCACAGAAGGAATTCAACCCCTTCTAATGTGCTTAGGCAATCAACCTCAAACAGTAATGTCAGTAGTTCTTCGAGCCAAAGGGCTCAACCCTCTTCCTCCTCAAATGCTAGCAGACCACGCCGAAGAGGGTTCTTCTTCAGAACATCCTTTCGCCGGTCAGACTCCTCAACAACTAGACCCCAGAGACCATTAGAGAGTATACGACCCCGATCAATGCCATCATCCTCACGGTCAACCAATCCATTTGATGAAGATGCTGATCAGAGGTATGTGTCTCCAATCTTTGCGGATTAGCATTTTTTTAAATTTTTTCTTAAATGGATCTGTTCTCTTGCAGGCAAGACATTCAACCTGATTCTTCAACTCCAGAGACTACAGCTGGGGAAACACTTGCAAGCACCATGGGCCAAACAAGAATAAGTTGATGTAATTTATTTCTGGTTCTGTAGTTGGGATTCTTTTCAGTTATTTTTTTGTTTGCATTTTATGCAAACTTGTATTAGAAGGACTACAGTTACCATATGGGGCTTTGGAAAAACTACACCAGTAGTAATTTCTGTACAGTTTCTGTACTGTACATATTCGAAACTGTAAGTGTGTTATTTTTGTATTTTTCTACCACTTTTTTAGCTGTAGAAATATGTACTTTCAATGAGTTACCTTTACCCTTGCTTTCATTTTAATTTTTTGTTGTTTTGCCTACTAATTATTTTACAACCATTCTTTTTCTTTTTGTTTGACATTTTCATTTTACATTGGTTGTAAAGATCAAGGGCTCCATTTGTTGGTTGCTATTTATGCAGTCAAGCAGAACCAGTCATCTGTAATTGTTCATTTCAACATCACGTATATCTTCCTGTGGAAGTCTAGTCACTCCATCTCAATTCAGCTCACCTCACAGTAATTTCCACATCACCTTGTATGTTATTGCCAGTTATAGATAGTAATTTTGTACATATGAATTTCTCCCAAGCCGTCAGGCTTTTTTAGAAGTTGTTCTTTTACTTATTTTAACAAACCTGTAACCTCTTTTCTTTGTTTCTCTGTCTCTTTTGTGCGCATGTGCACAATTTTATGTTGTATAGGTCTCAGTTTTAGGGTCTGTTATCTGAAGATCATTGGGGCATTAAAGACATAGACATAAATGTTATAAAATTATGCTATGGTGAACATGTCAAATTTCTGATTTTTAGTTATTTACTTTTCATGAATGCTCTCTTTGCTACTTTGGTCACATTGGGGTGCTTTCGAGTATGAAACATCTTTCATTTGCTCAAAGAAAGTGTGAAATGTCATGAAATTTGTGATTGGAACATATTAATTCTCATCCAAATGTCTCCAGTTTTGTTATTTTCTTTATCATTTTAACATATTGTTTTACATATCATTTTGAACATAATGGACTGAATAATTATCAATTTTTATTTAAGATGCCGTCCACCACATGTAATCATTTATTTTTCTCTTGCACCTCCTGATTGTGGGGACAAAAACTATAAGGCCTGTGATATACTGTACTTTGTCTTGTAAAGGAACTCTTATTTTCTTGTGGATGGATGCTAACTATGGACCAAAGTGCGAAAGATTATACTGCTCCGAAGCTATAAGTATTTGGTAGCACCGCCCTGCTGATGTTATGATCAGATATGTGGTCCTTCTTATAAATGAGATTCAAAATAAAGTTCTACAATAAACTTCTTATACGTACTGATCAATCTCTTTATTATATTTTACCATCTCTAATGAAACAAGAAAAAAAAATTCGTCTTGCAATTGATGCTTTTTGCAGGACATAAATAACAACAACAAGCATTCCTATCCAAGATGCGATGGAAAAGGGCTGTGGATAGCAACAGATGCTTAAGGTTTCTCTTTTGGGGTAAAGCACTCACAGCGTCACTTAAAAACAAAACAACAACAATATGCACAATGTCATAAAACAAATTGCAAAGCAAGAAGCCAACTCAAAATGTTTCTGCAGAATTACTTGAGTGTGCATTTCCACAGTTCCACAAATAATTACAATTCTAATGGAAAGGCATTCCAAGAAACATATTTGCACCACTGCCCTGTAAAAACCACACCAACATCCCAGGGAAACTATCGGGACATTTTAAAGTATGCTCCAACATGCACTTGGATGGCTTAATATAATTCCCATGAGATCTCTGTTTACAAAATGTTACAAAATTATTAACTTGTGATAAAAACTGCTTCACTGATCTAAACGAACTAAAATTGTGGGGGCACAAAATTCAACAAATAATTGATGATTAAAGAAATACTCATTCCTTGTTTAGCACAAATTTATAAAAGAATACAAAATCCTTGAACACTATATCACTTGTTTCTCA
This sequence comes from Megalurothrips usitatus, assembly GCA_026979955.1. NCBI lineage: Eukaryota > Metazoa > Arthropoda > Insecta > Thysanoptera > Thripidae > Megalurothrips > Megalurothrips usitatus. Next base: position 3,770,870 of record CM049593.1, read on the forward strand.
CACATACTTTAGTCCTAAATAATAAAAAAATTGCTTTTCCATAAAAACTATGCCAATTTTAGCAGAGGACACTGCCACAATTTCTGTCAGTATTTCATCACATTCTATGCATATTATACCATTACATAGCTTTGGATACCCTGCCAAGTTAGTAACAGAAAGCCTATAATGGTACACTGTTCAACACATGCTCCGCATAAACATTAGAACACCTTCATAACAGCACACATACATCTACAAGTAAAACACAAGTCAATTGAGGCAAGAAACAGAGAAGATCACCTCTGCAAAAATAGTTCTCACACATAATCTGAGACATAAACATCTATAAACTAACACAACAATCTATATTCATACCAAATGAAGCTGCTATAGTTGAGAGGATTTAAAAGGCAGAAGGCATCTAGATATGGGGCAGTACAAGTTAGACATGAAAATGATAGAATGAAATTTAATTAATCAGGGATGGAAAAATTAACACAAAATGATACAGGAAGGTCATCTTTAGTGAAGAGGTAGGTTATTGAGAAAAGCTCCTGACAAAATTACAAACCTACTTCTACTTAAGTGGGTAAAATTGGATGAGAACATTTCATATTTTGGAAAATATGAATAAAGAAGCCCGATTAGGGAGAAAAGTGTCCTTAATATAAACTGACCAACTATCTAAAGGACATATATCAAGAAGAACCCAAATTTTAATTAAAGTATTATTTTTAGTATACTAAAATTTTCAATCATACCATTTAGAACATAAAGCTGCTGAAAATTCAGGCTTCTAGACACCTGGCACCTGGTACACTTTGATGAAATGAATGTGGAAAGTCAACAACTTCACTACATTGTACAGCACATCAGAAGAGTTTATAAGTTAGATTGTCCACTTACTCAAAATCCACTAACCAAACATTCATACACTTGTGGAAGAGAACACTATAAATTATTTACACCTATTTCATGAGTGATGCTTGTCACGCAAACTGAGTGCATACATAATTCTCATAGATATCTCTTGGTCAGTTAAGCTGTTTACTCAAACACCCCTAATTTCAGAAAACTGCAAATATTAAGTAATTTTTTTTCCTTCCATTTTAAGAGTTGGATTGGTCTTCAAAGTTTTTAAAGAAAAGGAAAACACATTTGCTTTGATTAGTTCTAGACATTCCTTATTTGAATACACTATTGTAAAATGTTTGAGAGAAACATTATCACAGGTAACAAAGCCATTAGCTCAAGTCATTCAGAATTTGAGCAATTCCCAGTTTGGTGAGAAACATCACTCACCAGTTCTCTCACAGAGACAAGGTCTCCTTGATAAGTTTCTTCATAGTCATTCCTACAGAAGTATTTGCAGGCCCCGAGGTGGTAAAGGAGAGCTGAAATGAGAATAAGGCATACATTTATTTAGAAAGTTATTATTACCAATAGGGAAATGGAATAAAACTATTGGAGTATGTATACAGGACAAAATACCTTAAACAGGTACGGTTGAACATCTGGATACGTTGTGTCAAAGATAAGATCCAATTCTGATTGATTAGGCATCTTTGGCACATACTCGTGCCTATTCATTATCTCAGCTATATACAAGATTTTATCAGTGAGCATATCCCCGACCTTCTCTCTGCAGACCTGCCTCTCTGAAAACCAACAGGTGAATCAATTAGATTTCTTGTTGTTCAAGTAAATGGTATGTGAATGAGCAAAAGTACTCACCATGCTCAGTGGTCAACTTAATGAGCTCAAGCCGAACATTCCACACCTCCCATGGAATGCACTCTGGCTGGAAAGGCCACCGATTCTTTTTCTTCTGGAAGAACTCCAATGAAATTTGCCCTGAACCTGGTCCATCATTGCAGCGTAGTGCTTCTGAGAAACCAGATATCTCCTTCTTTAGGGTTTGATCTAAGTTCTCAGATGAACAACACACCTGCCAGAGAAGAAGTAAAACATGGAGTGAGCCATGTGAGCCATGGAAAATTATACTCAGTTTTACATTAGATAATTGAGTTTACATACATAGGTAAAATCAATGAAATCACAGTCAACATCTTCGTAACCAACAGTTCCAACGGAATAACTGCCCTCTTGTTTGTAACGAAACTTCCCTAAGGAACGGTGAAAGAGTACCGTGTGGAAGATGCTGGCAACGGCTTCGTCCACTTGGCGGCCTTCCACAGTCTGTAAATGGATTGATGCAGAAATGAGAAGAACCCATATAGCCACAACACACTGATCAGAGAGCACAACAAACTTGACAAGTCATGTAAACAATCATAGCAAAAATACAGATTTGGCAATTGAATGCACATTAATATTTCTTTGGATATTGTAGAAACTTAATCATAACAAAATTTGAACGAGTTTAAACCAGCCATATCGGCCCGAGAAGACTACAATGTAGAATAAATAAATGAACATAACCAACGCAACATAGGCCTACTTACAAGCTCAAAAGTCTGCGACCTCGCATTCATTTTTTACTAGTTCAACTTCTTTCCTCCATGGACAGACCATGTCTTAATAATTTTAAGAATGTGGAAAAGTAAGAAGAAATGGCACTGCAACGTGAACAACCATACGCGTCTGCACTGGAAGTTGCTGAGGCGCTGATACAAATCCTGGTTCGAATCAGCTGTTCTTTGTTTACAAAACGCAATGAATCAATGTAGTGTTTTCAAAGCAGAAGTCATACAAATTAATCTTAGTGTCCAAACATAAGTTAGGACATTAGACCGAAGCTAACACGATTTCAATGCAAACAACTAGACGAATTTAAACCGTTGTCCCGTGAATCATGTTCATTTTGAGTGATACTCTTTTTTTCCCTACCTCTATCAAAGGTATGTTCCTTATGTGATTTTCCTGTGAATGGGCAGCGTGTGGTTTGAAATGTGGAAATGTTCCTCTTAATGTATGTTTTCACATTATTTAATGATAAAATTAGTTATAAATTCAGATCCACGAAATTTTTTCGGTATAGTTTCATTCATTGTGGGCGGATGTGACCACACATGGGAACAAGAACAAAATACGACCCCCTCTCCTCCTCCGCCCCACTCCAGGGCTAGGAAACTCAGGCGAGGGGGCTGAGGAACGGCTGGGGCAGAGGGGGGGAGGAACTTGGGCGATGGGGCTGTCCAACTCGGAGTGACAAAGTCACTACACAACAAGCCGAGTTTCTCAACATTTTTATTTTATCTAAAAGAAGAGTAGAAATTACATCAGATGTTAAAATGAGATCCAAGATTTGTTAAGAATGTCTCAAACCGATCAAATAATCGTTTTAAAATAAATCGTTTCTTGCGACTATTATGTAGCCCACCCTGTAGCATTATTTGCAGCAGAACATCTGTTCTGACGTTTTGAAACATGTCATGAATGTCTCCAGCTATCTTATTTTCCTTCAAAGTTCTATGTTTTTATTTTTCAATGATTGCTTGAAACTGTGAATTAACTTGATAAAACTACATGTGGTGTGTCTTTGGTTATGTATTAAAGTGATTTTGTAACTTTCATTAAGTGATTGTTGGTGAGTCCTATGCGGGCACATGTTACTGTTGAGGTTATGGATTTACATTGCATTGTTCCAGTAATTTGTTCTCATTGAATGCTCAAAAAGTGCTTTGTATCCTAATTTTCCCATTAAAGCCCGCTTCCTAGCTTTACAGGCCATACAATTGCAAGGTCAAAGATAAAAGGAATCGTGCCTGAGGGGTTAAATATGCCAATCCCAATTTCAAGTGAGTATACCATCTTAGATTATCAACCATCAAAGACAGATATGGGTGTGTTAATTTATTACATGCCATATGATGTTAGTGATGTACATTAAACTTGATATTTCACAGCAACACCTCCATTTCTTTTTGTGTAGGCTGGATGACTACATCCTTGTGTAGCTTATCAGGATGTCGGTGGTTTTCTGAGCTATGATATAAGGCATTAACTTTGGGCAATTTTTTTTTATAGCACTGTTATTTTAGTTCACCTCCTCCTCTTTTCAGAGTGCAAGTTCTAGAGCCAGCTAGATAATAGGGTGTGTGGGTAGCTTGTGTTTGATGAGCACCACTGTGGTTATGAGTTTAATATTTACCACAGCACAAGCCTGATAGGTTTAGAGGGAGTGCATTGTTCACTGTCGAATACTTGAGTTCCTTTCATTGGGCAGTAAATGGTCAAAAATTATGTTGCGGGCTCGCAGTAGTTTTCGTTCCATTGACCCAAAAATGACAGTGCTTGCATAAGTCTTCTAATTAGGTTGTAGACACAGTTAGGAAATTGGGCGGGTGGGTGGCTTGCTGTGAGATTTCTTCCCCACCACTGTGGTTATGAGTTCAATATTTACCACAGCACAAGCCTGATAGGTTTAGAGGGAGTGCATTGTTCACTGTTGAATTCTTGATTTCCTTTCATTGGGCAGTAAATGGTCAAAAATTATGTTGCGGGCTCGCAGTAGTTTTTGTTCCATTGACCCAAAAATGACAGTGCTTGCATAAGTCTTCTAATTAGGTTGTAGACACAGTTAGGAAATTGGGCGGGTGGGTGGCTTGCTGTGAGATTTCTTCCCCACCACTGTGGTTATGAGTTCAATATTTACCACAGCACAAGCCTGATAGGTTTAGAGGGAGTGCATTGTTCACTGTTGAATTCTTGATTTGCTTTCATTGGGCAGTCAATGGTTAAAAATTATGTTGCGGGCTCGCAGTAGTTTTTGTCTCATTGGCCCAAATTCAACAGTGCTTGATGAGGTCTTGTTTCGTGGAGCTATTTTGAATAACTAGTTGGTTTTCTGTTCCTTACACACTCAAGTTTTATTACTCTAACTTCTATTTTTACCAAGTGTGGGACAAAGTCATTGCACACTTTATATGTAAGAGAGCTACATTCAGAAAACTATCGAGTCCTGGATAAGATTTGCAGCAATATTCAAGTCTTCCATTTGTTAGGATTTGATTCCGTTCCTGCTGTCATCTGAACACCAAGGGGACAATTTTGATTAATGATCATGCCTTTGTAGTTTTCAGTTTGCATCTGCCTCATCATTCAATTGAATCTGGCAAGGACTCAGTGACTTTTCACTTTTCTATTTGTCTCTGCTTGATGAAGACTTGTGTAACTTATCAGGGTGTCAGTGGCTCTCTGAGTTGAGATGTAAGGAGATAATTTGGGGAATAGTTATTTATTTTTATGATACTGATATTTTGAGAAGTTTGCTTCCCTTTCCTCTTAGAGACAAGTTGTAGGTAATTGGGTGGGTGGGTGGCTTGCCGCGTAATTTAATGTCCAACAATATGTTTGTGAGTTTAATATTGCTCACATTACAAGCCTTATAGGTTTAGAGGGAGTGCATTGTTCACTGTTGAACTTTTGATTTCTTTTTATTGGGCAGTAAATGGTCAGAAATCATGTTGCGGGCTCGCAGTGGTTTGTGTTCCTCTGACCCAGAAATGACAGTGCTTGCATAGGTCTTGTTAGCAGGTTGTAGACACAGTTAGGTAGTTGGGCGGGTGGGTGGCTGACTGTGAAATTTGACGTACACCAATGTGGTTATGAGTTCAATATTTTCCACAGTACTGGCCTAATAGTTTTAGAGGGAATGCATTGTTCACTGTCCAATTCTTGAGTTCCTTAGTTGGGCAGTAAATGGTCAGAAATCATGTTGCGGGATCGCAGTGGTTTGTGTCCCATTGACCCAGAAATGACAGTGCTTGCATAGGTCTTGTTAGCAGGTTGTAGACACAGTTAGGTAGTTGGGCGGGTGGGTGGCTGACTGTGAAATTTGACGTACACCAATGTGGTTATGAGTTCAATATTTTCCACAGTACAGGCCTAATAGTTTTAGAGGGAATGCATTGTTTACTGTCCAATTCTTGAGTTCCTTAGTTGGGCAGTAAATGGTCAGAAATCATGTTGCGGGATCGCAGTGGTTTGTGTCCCATTGACCCAGAAATGACAGTGCTTGCATAGGTCTTGTTAGCAGGCTGTAGACACAGTTAGGTAATTGCCTATTGCAGATTCCAATCGTACCTTTTTATGTTTCATCACACCAACATTCATATTTCCTATTCATGCAAAGCACAGTCTTAACTCAAGTAGGAAATTTCTGGGAGCTAAATACAGAAAGCCACTCCAGTTTTGATAAGACATGCAAGGAAAGTGTGTTGCATTTGTTAGGTTTGGATTCCATTCCTGCTCGTGAATGAACACCTACAGTCGGGTCTCAACAGTTGTCTCCTATGTGCATGATAATGATGATCCTTTTCTAGTTTTCAGATTACACATTTCACCTTCTCCTCTTTTTTATGATAGCCGAACTCTTCCCTGTGTAACTTATCATGAATTCTGTTGTTTTCTGATTTAAGATATTAAGGGGAAATTTGGGGCATTGTCATTTCCTTTTATAGTACTGGTATTTAAGAGATGTTCGGTTTCTTCTCCTTACAGAGAGAGAGGGAGATTTAGGTAATTGGTGGGTGGGTGGCTTACTGTGAAATTTGATGTACACCAATTTGGTTGTGAGCTTAATTTCTTTCACAGTTTAAGCTTCATAGGGTTAGAGGGAGTGCATTGTTTACTGTCGAATGCTTGAGTTCCTTTGTCGGGCAGGAAATGGTCAGAGATTATGTTGCGGTCTCGCAGTAATTTTTGTTCTATTAGCCCAAATATGACAGTACTTGCAAAGGTCTTTTTACTTAGTGCCAGCCATTATTGAATAAACAATTACAAATTCCTGCCCCAGTCACTTATGTTCCCTCACTCAATTTTTCTGATTTACCATTTGCAAGTGAGGGCCTAAACATGCCTATAACACATCAGAGTGCTAGAGTCAGAACCAGTCTAGTCTTGATGAATTGTGCAGGGTGAGTTCAAGTGCTACATTTGTTAGGTTCGTCCATTCCTATTCTAGTTTGAACACCCCATCCAGGTGCTTGACTACAATGGATGTTAACCTTCATATTTTCCAGGTTATTCCTGTTACATAATAAAAATTTCGGAGGTCCTCTGTGACATTTCACTTTTCCTGTTGTTTAATCTAGATCAGGCCTGAAAAATTACAAATGAACTCTTCAATATGAATCGAAATGAGTGTTTTTTTTTTTAAAAAAAAAAGAATATGAAGATGCCTGTGGCCTTGTCATCTCTGTCCCTCTTGAAGTGCAATGCTATACACTTAGTTCAAGTTTATAATTTGCTTTGTTTGGTGAGACCATGGCCTACTTCATCAAGTTGCATATGAGCTACTTATTGTGTAATGTTAAAATCCACTCTCAAATTGCACTTTTAAAGTTGGGCAGCCTCATACATCGATAAGTTCATATATGACTGGTCTTGGAATGTTTGCTTGTTTTGATTTAGATTGAATACTGTCAGGTTTTCATGTCATCATGATCGATATCATGATAGTCTAAATGATTTGGCCATTATTCTTTGTTGTACTTGCAAAAAACAAATATATCACCTTATTATAATTTCAAAATTTTCACTGCTTCATGGCTTAAGTTTCCTTACCTTTTTAGACAAATTTTGTGCAGAAGGAAAGGGCGACATTCATTATTGGAGAAGACAAGAATTATTTCGTTATCAGTTAGCGCAGGGGGCGCGTGGCTGTCTATGAATTCTCATTTACCAATGTGGTTGTGATTTTATCATTCCTTCATAGTACATGCCTTTTAGGTTTAGAGGGAGTGCATTGTTTACTGTTGAATATGTAAATCCCTTTGGAGGCTGCATAGTGTTGCGGGTTTCGCAATTATGTGTGCTTCACCGACCAATTGAAACATAGCAGTACTTGCAAAGTTTTTATACATTTAGGAAATTAGTAAGCTATGCATATAAGAATTCAATCTATTATTCACTAATCTACCATTGTTCAGGTGTGAACAGAAACGAGTAAACTTACAGCCAAGGCAACACATTTAATTCTTTTCAGCCATTTCTGCACAGCTCTATTGACATCAAAACAAGAAAGTGTTCCAATTCTTATTATGTGGATAGCAATCTATGTGTGATTATTTATTTTTATTCTTATTACGCCTGGTTCTCCAGAAATGCTGTGCTTCAGCATCAGATATGGAAGCTGGTAAAAATATCATGACCAAGGAGGTGAACTTTAAATTTCTTTTACTTCCCTATGGTTGGAAGTTGCAAGGTGATTGAGGTAGTCAGCCTGATCAAAAGAAGTCCAAAAAGGGGCTTATGGGGTCATTGCTTCAAAATTTTTGCTGCTTGCTGTGGGAAGTATTACAAGCGACATTACTTTTACTTATCTGTCCCATTACTGTTCAGACAAGAGCAGGAGAAGGGGGGACATAATGAATGTAACGGTGGAACTTTCCCTGCATTTCTTATAGAGGCTGAGGCGGTTTCTAAGCTCTCTGATATTCTTGAAGTATGTTGTCTACTTCACTCGCTTCCAGCTGGTTGCAACTAGTTGAAATTAATCTCCTAATGTTACGGCTAGTAAACGGGGAGAGGGAGTTCAAATTTCACTCGCTTGGTCAAAACATTCTCTTAGTGTTCCTTATTTCATGGTTGGGACCCTGAGATCAAGGAAGTGGTCCCATTAGCTGCTTTTGATGAACATTGAATGAATTAGGACATAAGCATTAATGTGTTGATGCCAATTGTTTTTCCAGGTTACAAAGGCATTGGATGTGATCTCTAAACCTATTATTTTTAATCTATGACAAAACAGTACAGGTTATTATTTCCCTACTATAGAGATGTTCAAAGCAAGTGCCACTTGAGGAGGTTTAATTCTGGGGGTAATCAGTAGGGCACAAATTTTTGTGCAGTGTTTTCAGAATTTATAAATGCAGTGGCAGGATGGACATTGCCTGTTTGCCTTACTTGTATTGTATTATGTGTTTTGTGGTTGTAGTGTATTTTATGTGTCCATTCCGTGCCCATCAAGAATTGGGAGAGATGTCATCAAAATGAAATGTAGATTTCTTGAGTCATGAGCTCTTATATGTGGTTTTAAATAATTTTGTCTTATCAGGATGCTGTCTGCAAATCTTTCTATGTCCAATAACAATATGTGAGTCTTAATTTTGAAAAATTCTCAGCAAAGGGCCATGAGTTGATCTTGCCCATTGAAGAAGCAATGATGTTCGAGTTGTCCCCTTGCTATTAGTCAATGTTTGTCCTACAAATGTATATGTTTTTCAGGCCAGACCAGTTTTCTGAACTTTTTCTCAGATGTCTTCCTGTGCTTTTTAAAGCTACAAAGATAATCATTATTTTACAGTTTTGGAGGTAGACCTGGACTTGGAAAGTTGATTGTTTGGCCTACCGACTACATCAAGGGATGCTCGCACAGAAATTGTGATGTGCAATAGGTATGTGCTTCTTAGTTTTTATTGCGGCTAATTTTGTGTTTCAATGATGTTGACACTGCCCATACACCCTGAGTAATGTCTACAATTTGTAGAAACAAAATAAAGGATCTTTTAAAAACTATATCTGGGGAATGTTTTTGATCCAGAAGCTATCCACAAAGGATAGAACTGCAAACCAACACTTTGTCATTTATATAATTTATGAACTTTATTCAGAGTGCCAGTGCTTCTTTTTAACTTCTTGAAACTTCCATCACATTCAGAATGCTATCATGACCTGAAAATATTGTGCAGTCAGTGGGTATTGATGACTGAGGGACATCAGTGATGAATTTCTTGTGATGTGCATCGCGAAATAGCGAAAGATAAGATATTGAAGCTTTGAATCAAGCCCAAAATGCATGGGAGAGAATTCTTGTCCGCTGGGTGATGTTAAAGTCAAGACCTCACTCAAGACTCATAGGGCTGACAGCAAACTTGCCAAATATATCTAAAATCCGTTTTCGTTTCTGTTTTCAGGAAGTTGCAGCTTGCCAAGAAAAGAAAGTCAATGGTGAAGATACTGGATCCCAAGACTGTCGATCAAGTGTTTCTTTGGCCAAAGATTTGGAAAATAATTTTTTAATAAAGCTAAAAGCTATTTGTCTTGTATTTGAACCCTACTTTTTTTTCTTACTGTTATAATCCTTTGATGTTACAATTGTAAGAGACAAATATTCAGTAATAAAATTACGCTACTTAAATTTAAGTCCTGCCTCGTTATTTAAGATTTATGGTGCACTGTGCATTGCATGCACGGTATGCCTTTGTAGCTGACATTCCGGCGGCAGATGGCATTTCCCTAACAGTACCTCATGAGTCCAGATAAGGAAATAAGAAAGCGATTTTATCTGGACGCGGATAAGGTGGGCGGGCGAGGTTGTTTACATACAGCGTCGTCTGCTTTACCGGCAATTTCATTGCCTATAATGTTTTGCCCGAGAATAATTTACTGCCGATAACATTTCGCACAACTGCCGATAACATTCGCCCAACTGCCGATAACATTTTGCCGAAGATGAATTTGGTGTCGATAACGATGCCCAAGTCTTGCCCATCCTGCAAATAGTGCGTTATTTGCACTATAACAGGGCCGCCTGACAAAAAAAGTGTAATGTTCAATAAAAATTAAAATGTGTGCTTCGAGTCTTTTATCACGCAAAATGGGTCGACTGTGGCTCAGAAATAATTTTAATCTGATTTATCAGGTTTTAAATGCCATTCCTTTGAATATATTGGGGTCTGAAATTTACCCTATGAGCATGGAGTCTTTCATTTCAACTGGATGTTAAGTTAGCCAGCCCCATCGCCCAAGTCCCGATTTTAGGCCTTGTCAGATAAGTGGGGGAGTTTCCTACCCCTGGCCCCACTCCGCGCCGCGTCTGTAGTGCTCTAGCTCTAAGTACTCTAGCAATTGAGGTGCAGCTTTGCTTGTTTACTATGGTATGGTGGTGAATGCCGATCAATAATAATATCTGGGCGTGAAGGAAGCCGACCGCTGTCAATTACCAGAACATTTCACCGACAATGCCGTCCAACAGGTCGTCCACGAGACGCTCTAGACCGTCCAAATCTAGCTTTTCTGATAAATTAGTCACAATGTTAAAGACGGACTGTATGATAGTGCCGGGTTTGGCTATGTGGCTCTTTTTGGCCTTTATCCTTGTCAGCATTACCTACCTTACCGTGACATGTACTCTTTTTGATTTTATGTTTAAAACGCAACCTACTCCTTACTTAGACGAGGTATTTCACATACCTCAAGCTCAGAAATATTGTGCTGGAAATTTCACTGTCACATAGATAAAAGCTTGTGGTTTCTGATTTTGCGAACTAATGTAGGGTCTGATCCTTTACGCATTTCTCTTAATTCCAGTGGGATCCCAAGATTACTACACTGCCTGGCCTTTATTTTCTAACTGTTGGCACTTTGAAACCAATTTCATGGTTTCTGTCTGATCCTGATGTTTGCTCATCAGTCTATACATTACGTTGTATCAATGTGGCTTTGAGCACAGGCTTGTTGTATGTAACTGGTTGTCTAATGCAGCAAATTCATGTCAGATGTGCATGATAATGATGATCCTTTTCTAGTTTTCAGATTACACATTTCACCTTCTCCTCTTTTTTATGATAGCCGAACTCTTCCCTGTGTAACTTATCATGAATTCTGTTGTTTTCTGATTTAAGATATTAAGGGGAAATTTGGGGCATTGTCATTTCCTTTTATAGTACTGGTATTTAAGAGATGTTCGGTTTCTTCTCCTTACAGAGAGAGAGGGAGATTTAGGTAATTGGTGGGTGGGTGGCTTACTGTGAAATTTGATGTACACCAATTTGGTTGTGAGCTTAATTTCTTTCACAGTTTAAGCTTCATAGGGTTAGAGGGAGTGCATTGTTTACTGTCGAATGCTTGAGTTCCTTTGTCGGGCAGGAAATGGTCAGAGATTATGTTGCGGTCTCGCAGTAATTTTTGTTCTATTAGCCCAAATATGACAGTACTTGCAAAGGTCTTTTTACTTAGTGCCAGCCATTATTGAATAAACAATTACAAATTCCTGCCCCAGTCACTTATGTTCCCTCACTCAATTTTTCTGATTTACCATTTGCAAGTGAGGGCCTAAACATGCCTATAACACATCAGAGTGCTAGAGTCAGAACCAGTCTAGTCTTGATGAATTGTGCAGGGTGAGTTCAAGTGCTACATTTGTTAGGTTCGTCCATTCCTATTCTAGTTTGAACACCCCATCCAGGTGCTTGACTACAATGGATGTTAACCTTCATATTTTCCAGGTTATTCCTGTTACATAATAAAAATTTCGGAGGTCCTCTGTGACATTTCACTTTTCCTGTTGTTTAATCTAGATCAGGCCTGAAAAATTACAAATGAACTCTTCAATATGAATCGAAATGAGTGTTTTTTTTTTTAAAAAAAAAAGAATATGAAGATGCCTGTGGCCTTGTCATCTCTGTCCCTCTTGAAGTGCAATGCTATACACTTAGTTCAAGTTTATAATTTGCTTTGTTTGGTGAGACCATGGCCTACTTCATCAAGTTGCATATGAGCTACTTATTGTGTAATGTTAAAATCCACTCTCAAATTGCACTTTTAAAGTTGGGCAGCCTCATACATCGATAAGTTCATATATGACTGGTCTTGGAATGTTTGCTTGTTTTGATTTAGATTGAATACTGTCAGGTTTTCATGTCATCATGATCGATATCATGATAGTCTAAATGATTTGGCCATTATTCTTTGTTGTACTTGCAAAAAACAAATATATCACCTTATTATAATTTCAAAATTTTCACTGCTTCATGGCTTAAGTTTCCTTACCTTTTTAGACAAATTTTGTGCAGAAGGAAAGGGCGACATTCATTATTGGAGAAGACAAGAATTATTTCGTTATCAGTTAGCGCAGGGGGCGCGTGGCTGTCTATGAATTCTCATTTACCAATGTGGTTGTGATTTTATCATTCCTTCATAGTACATGCCTTTTAGGTTTAGAGGGAGTGCATTGTTTACTGTTGAATATGTAAATCCCTTTGGAGGCTGCATAGTGTTGCGGGTTTCGCAATTATGTGTGCTTCACCGACCAATTGAAACATAGCAGTACTTGCAAAGTTTTTATACATTTAGGAAATTAGTAAGCTATGCATATAAGAATTCAATCTATTATTCACTAATCTACCATTGTTCAGGTGTGAACAGAAACGAGTAAACTTACAGCCAAGGCAACACATTTAATTCTTTTCAGCCATTTCTGCACAGCTCTATTGACATCAAAACAAGAAAGTGTTCCAATTCTTATTATGTGGATAGCAATCTATGTGTGATTATTTATTTTTATTCTTATTACGCCTGGTTCTCCAGAAATGCTGTGCTTCAGCATCAGATATGGAAGCTGGTAAAAATATCATGACCAAGGAGGTGAACTTTAAATTTCTTTTACTTCCCTATGGTTGGAAGTTGCAAGGTGATTGAGGTAGTCAGCCTGATCAAAAGAAGTCCAAAAAGGGGCTTATGGGGTCATTGCTTCAAAATTTTTGCTGCTTGCTGTGGGAAGTATTACAAGCGACATTACTTTTACTTATCTGTCCCATTACTGTTCAGACAAGAGCAGGAGAAGGGGGGACATAATGAATGTAACGGTGGAACTTTCCCTGCATTTCTTATAGAGGCTGAGGCGGTTTCTAAGCTCTCTGATATTCTTGAAGTATGTTGTCTACTTCACTCGCTTCCAGCTGGTTGCAACTAGTTGAAATTAATCTCCTAATGTTACGGCTAGTAAACGGGGAGAGGGAGTTCAAATTTCACTCGCTTGGTCAAAACATTCTCTTAGTGTTCCTTATTTCATGGTTGGGACCCTGAGATCAAGGAAGTGGTCCCATTAGCTGCTTTTGATGAACATTGAATGAATTAGGACATAAGCATTAATGTGTTGATGCCAATTGTTTTTCCAGGTTACAAAGGCATTGGATGTGATCTCTAAACCTATTATTTTTAATCTATGACAAAACAGTACAGGTTATTATTTCCCTACTATAGAGATGTTCAAAGCAAGTGCCACTTGAGGAGGTTTAATTCTGGGGGTAATCAGTAGGGCACAAATTTTTGTGCAGTGTTTTCAGAATTTATAAATGCAGTGGCAGGATGGACATTGCCTGTTTGCCTTACTTGTATTGTATTATGTGTTTTGTGGTTGTAGTGTATTTTATGTGTCCATTCCGTGCCCATCAAGAATTGGGAGAGATGTCATCAAAATGAAATGTAGATTTCTTGAGTCATGAGCTCTTATATGTGGTTTTAAATAATTTTGTCTTATCAGGATGCTGTCTGCAAATCTTTCTATGTCCAATAACAATATGTGAGTCTTAATTTTGAAAAATTCTCAGCAAAGGGCCATGAGTTGATCTTGCCCATTGAAGAAGCAATGATGTTCGAGTTGTCCCCTTGCTATTAGTCAATGTTTGTCCTACAAATGTATATGTTTTTCAGGCCAGACCAGTTTTCTGAACTTTTTCTCAGATGTCTTCCTGTGCTTTTTAAAGCTACAAAGATAATCATTATTTTACAGTTTTGGAGGTAGACCTGGACTTGGAAAGTTGATTGTTTGGCCTACCGACTACATCAAGGGATGCTCGCACAGAAATTGTGATGTGCAATAGGTATGTGCTTCTTAGTTTTTATTGCGGCTAATTTTGTGTTTCAATGATGTTGACACTGCCCATACACCCTGAGTAATGTCTACAATTTGTAGAAACAAAATAAAGGATCTTTTAAAAACTATATCTGGGGAATGTTTTTGATCCAGAAGCTATCCACAAAGGATAGAACTGCAAACCAACACTTTGTCATTTATATAATTTATGAACTTTATTCAGAGTGCCAGTGCTTCTTTTTAACTTCTTGAAACTTCCATCACATTCAGAATGCTATCATGACCTGAAAATATTGTGCAGTCAGTGGGTATTGATGACTGAGGGACATCAGTGATGAATTTCTTGTGATGTGCATCGCGAAATAGCGAAAGATAAGATATTGAAGCTTTGAATCAAGCCCAAAATGCATGGGAGAGAATTCTTGTCCGCTGGGTGATGTTAAAGTCAAGACCTCACTCAAGACTCATAGGGCTGACAGCAAACTTGCCAAATATATCTAAAATCCGTTTTCGTTTCTGTTTTCAGGAAGTTGCAGCTTGCCAAGAAAAGAAAGTCAATGGTGAAGATACTGGATCCCAAGACTGTCGATCAAGTGTTTCTTTGGCCAACCACTCCGCGCCGCGTCTGTAGTGCTCTAGCTCTAAGTACTCTAGCAATTGAGGTGCAGCTTTGCTTGTTTACTATGGTATGGTGGTGAATGCCGATCAATAATAATATCTGGGCGTGAAGGAAGCCGACCGCTGTCAATTACCAGAACATTTCACCGACAATGCCGTCCAACAGGTCGTCCACGAGACGCTCTAGACCGTCCAAATCTAGCTTTTCTGATAAATTAGTCACAATGTTAAAGACGGACTGTATGATAGTGCCGGGTTTGGCTATGTGGCTCTTTTTGGCCTTTATCCTTGTCAGCATTACCTACCTTACCGTGACATGTACTCTTTTTGATTTTATGTTTAAAACGCAACCTACTCCTTACTTAGACGAGGTATTTCACATACCTCAAGCTCAGAAATATTGTGCTGGAAATTTCACTGAGGTAGGTGTGATTCACATAGATTAAAGCTTGTGGTTTCTGATTTTGCGAACTAATGTAGGGTCTGATCCTTTACGCATTTCTCTTAATTCCAGTGGGATCCCAAGATTACTACACTGCCTGGCCTTTATTTTCTAACTGTTGGCACTTTGAAACCAATTTCATGGTTTCTGTCTGATCCTGATGTTTGCTCATCAGTCTATACATTACGTTGTATCAATGTGGCTTTGAGCACAGGCTTGTTGTATGTAACTGGTTGTCTAATGCAGCAAATTCATGGTCACAAGGTAATTTTTGCCAATTATCCTTTTTATCAATATATAAATATAGCCTTGTGTTACTCCTGCTTCTACATATATTTTTATTGTTTCCCCCAGAGTGAAATGGATGAAGTTCGAGGCATTTTAACAGCAATTAACATGTGTGTTTTTCCTATACTTTATTTTTTTAATTTCCTTTACTATACTGATGTTATGTCAACCTTTCTCGTACTCTTCACCTACCTCCTGAGCCTCCATGAGCGCCACATACTGGCAGCCTTTACTGGTAAGTGTCACCATAACATCAATAATACATCATTTGGTACAAAATTTCATAGCTCAGTAATTCCCTTTTTTCTTAGGCTTTCTTGCTGTTTGTGTACGTCAAACAAATATTGTCTGGGTTGCATTTTTTGGTCTTCTTGTGCTAGCGGAGGTCCTCAAAGAAAATGCCAGCGGTAGTAAGAAAAAGTTCCCAATAACTGTTGTGAGAACATATAAGTATTTAGAAGTAAGTATCACTAAATAATTCTTTGAGTTTGAGTGTTTTATTTCATACATAATTTGTACTTCTTCTGTGTGTGTTTCAGCTCCTGTGGGTGAATAGCTGTAAAACTGCTCTTGCCAGCAGGGCAGCTGGAAAAGTTCTTGCAATGAGTTTGCTTAAAAAATTGGTAGGATATTTTCTTGTTGGTGCTGCATTCATAGCTTTTGTGTTATGGAATGGTAGCATTGTGGTTGGTGATAAACAAGCTCATCAAGCCTCTCTACATTTAACGCAGTTGATGTACTTCTCCGCATTTGTTCTTTTCTTCATGTTTCCAATAGCCATGCCACATCTCTTGACTCTTCTGGAAACTCTCCGGCGGAGGGCTTTTCAAGTAGTTTTTGGCCTGGTTGTTATTTTGGCTGTCATTCATTTGAACACAATTGCTCATCCCTATCTGCTAGCTGATAACCGGCACTATACTTTTTATATATGGAAACGTATAATCAATCGAGAGTGGTGGTCTCGCTATTTAATGGCTCCAGTCTATTTACTGGGCTGCTTTTTTATTGCAAGTATTTTGAAAAGAACTGATTTTGTGTTCCAACTTGGATTTCTATTCTGTCTTGTAGCAAACATAGTTCCACAATCTCTCCTTGAATTCAGGTATTTCATTATTCCATACCTGTTACTTCGGCTCCAGGTTCCGAAGCTTGAAATTTGGCAACTCATGTCAGAAATGGCATTGTATGTACTTATTAATGCATCCACTGTCATGATTTATTCCTTGAAAACTATCAAATGGTCTGACATGCAGGAACCTCAGCGATTTTTGTGGTAGAATGCTTTTTTTTTCTTTTGAAGATTTTTTTCTGCAATTCAATTATGTCTGAGGAGTATTTAAAAACTCTTGACATGCCTAGAAGTATAGGTCTCCTCAGGTACCACATGACCTTCTTAATGTTATCCTTTTTGCCACTGGATGTTAAATTTTAATTATACTTAGAAGGCAGTATGTCAAGGTTTAAAGGAAGTGAAATATGTGTTTGCACAGTGTGAATTATTTTAGCTGACATTATATTAGGAAGTTGAAAGGTTTCCACTTCTTTGTGCTAGTCAACTTTTTTAAAAAATATGATTTTGTGTTGTTAGGGTGCATTTAATTTATCCCATAATGAATGAATTTCAGCCGTATTCTTAAGTTCTAGAGTTAACTTGATTTCAGCTATGTATGTGTCTGAAGTTTCATGGCTCAGCCCTAGTCATTTTTATGTCATGTTGTTTACCAATTTGTATACATGTGCTATATGTACGTAGTCATTTTTAAAAACCTAGATTTAAGGGGAAACACCATTTTAAAAGGAAGAAAATTAAAATTATGAGCTTGTGTATGTATGTGTAGGGTTTTCATGTGGACTCAACTTTGAAGATTTTAATAAATTTTTATTTAATCAATGAGATCAATTCCTTGATTATTACCTTACTCACTACTGACATGTAGTATTGGACTGGGAAACAACTCAATACTGTCCATGGCCTCGCATTCTTTTCCACTTTGCATTCAACAACAAATTAACACCTCAGTCATGGAAATAAATAACAGAAGACTTGCTCAGGGGACAGAGGTTGTAGAAACTTACACTACCTAATCACATAATACCTTACAGAACTAACATCACAGAAGAAGTGTACATAGTACGAGTGAACCGCGCGAGAAAACAATGTTATCGTGA
Source organism: Megalurothrips usitatus (assembly GCA_026979955.1). Lineage (NCBI taxonomy): Eukaryota > Metazoa > Arthropoda > Insecta > Thysanoptera > Thripidae > Megalurothrips > Megalurothrips usitatus. The sequence continues at coordinate 3,788,932 of CM049593.1, forward strand.
ACACTATCCAAATCGGCTCCTTGATTGACCAAGGCGCAGTGGACTCGTGGGGATGAGATCGTGTCTGGCTGGCAGGGCCGCCTGATGTGCCTGCGCCGCCTAGGCCGCGCGCTGCCCGAGCTTCGGCTTGAGCCTGTGCACCAGGGCCAGGGGGCTGGCGCCGCTCGCGCCGACGAGGCTGGCGGCCAGCATGGCGGCCACGGTGGCCAGGGACATGGCCGTCAGGGTGCTGACACTGACGGGCGTCACGGCGCGCTCGTTGTCCTCGGCCAGTCCGAGCGACAGCAGCGCCTCCTCGTCGTCGTCGTCCTGGTTGGAGCACCAGTTCGTCCAGGTGCCGTTCCAGAGCGCGGGGTTGGCCAGTGGGTCGGTGGGCACGTTGCGGGGAGGCAGCATGGTGCGGCGGTAGCGGGCCAGAGCCTCCTCCAGGCTCTGCAGCACCTGCGGCCGCGCCGCCGCCAGGTTAACGCGCTCGCAGGGGTCGTCGCGCAGGTTGAACAGGCAGGGGGCCTCGGTTGGCCTGCAGGCGACGGCCTCGGCCTCGGCCAGCTCCGGGCAGCGGACCTCGGCCTCGGACCGCAGGCGCAGCATGGAGGACGGCGACAGGGGCTCGTAGCCGGCGGCGGCTGCGGGTAAGCGGGAGGGTTAGCGACGGACACAGGAACGGTGCACAGTACAGGCAGAGCACAGCAGCCTCGCAGCAGCTCACCTTTGCCTCTCATCTGGAGCGCGGCCCCGAGCCCTGCCAGCGCCACCCCCGCCTTGGAGTGCAGCACGGCCTCCAGGGGGTAGCTCGGGTTGTGCGGGGCGCGGCCCGTCTCCCCGAACCAGTGGTCAGCTTCGCCGTCCTGCGTGGTCCCCGTCACGTACTTCCAGTCGCCCCGCCTCAGCGACGCGTACTTAAAGATGTCGTCGATGTTGTGCACCACCTCCAGGCGCCGCGTCGGCTCGCCGCGGCTCAGGGCGCCCCACTGGTCCACGCCGTCCAGCAGCGGCAGCGAGCTGGTGTTGGCCCCCGCGGCGCTCAGCAGCGTGGGCAGCCAGTCGGACACGTGCATGAGGGCGTCGGACACCCGGCCGGGCTGGCTCAGCCGCGGGCTCCACACGGCCGCCACGCCGCGCACGCCGCCCTCCCAGGGGGTCTCCTTCATCTGCGGGGGGACGCCGGGGCGGTTAGGAGGACAGGGGCGACAACAAGCAAGACTCCAGAGTCCGCGAGGAAACTCACCCCACGGAGCGGGTGGTTGGAGCCGCGGTTGGAATGGACGCCGAAGGTTGGGGCGCCGTTGTCCGACATGAAGAGAATGACGGAGTCCTCGAGCATGCCGCGCTCACGCAGCGCCGACACCACCTCGCCGACGCCCTCGTCCAGGCGGCGCACCATGGCTGAGAACGCGACAGAACACATAGCGTCAGACATCCGTGAGAGAGAGAGAGAGAGAGAGAGAGAGAGAGAGAGAGAGAGACAGACAGACAGACAGACAGAGACAGACAGAGACAGACAGAGACAGACAGAGACAGACAGACAGACAGACAGACAGACAGACAGACAGACAGACAGACAGACAGACAGACAGACAGACAGATAGACAGATAGACAGATAGACAGATAGACAGAAGGAGAAGACGGGCGCCTGCCGAGTCCGGGGTAGGCAGACCCGCGCCGCAGCCGCGCCCTGCGGGACGGCCCACCCCGCAGCCCGCAGGCGCTGCCGCTGCCGCTGCTGCCGACACTGACACTCACCCGCGAACACACGCCGCTCGGGGTCGGCGATGTGGCCGAAGTGCGCGACGTCGTGGTCCAGGGCCTGGAAGGGGTTGTCCCGGTTGCCGGTGTGGGGCGCGAGGTGCGCCAGGTACAGGAAGAGGGGGCTGTCGGGGTCGTCGGGGTGCTCGCGGATCAGCCGAACGGCCTCCTCGGTGAACAGGTCGGTGGAGTAGCGGCCGGCCGCGTCCCACGCGACGCTCATGTTGCGCCGCATGTCGTAGCCCTCCATGGGGGCGCCGAACTGCGGGAGAGAACGGTGAGGTTAGGTCAGGGCGGTCACGCTGCGAGTCAGAGTGAGACGGGGCGACGCGAGCAGGCAGCAGGTGGAGTGAGATAGAGACACGCCGCGCCCTCTCGTCCTTCGCGTCGGCGCGTTGAGGTGGCCGGACTCCGCCTTTAATTACGGCCCCATCACTTCCCCGTCCGCCGGCGCGGCTGGCCGGTCCTGCCCGGGAGTGCCGGGCCCGGCCGGCCGGCCGGCCAGCCGCGGGGGCAGCCGGGGGCAGCGACCTCCCCGTACTAACCGTGGCCTTGACGGTGTGGTCGAAGTAGTCCTGGAAGCCGTTCCAGTAGCCGAAGTGCGACAGGAAGCCGCGGCGCGTGGGCGTGTACTCCCGCCGGTGGTAGCCCAGGTGCCACTTGCCGACGGCGTGCGGCCGGTAGCCCAGCTCGGCCAGGTACTCGGGTAGCAGCCGCTCCCCCAGCGGCAGCCCCCACGGCTCCGGCTCCAGGATCACCAGGTGCTGCATGCCTGCGGGAGAGAGACGGCAGGATCAGAGGCTGAAACTGCGCTTAAGCTGTGAGCTTGTTAACACAAACGGGCGCAAATTAAAAAAGGAGAAATGGTCATCAAAAGGATTTGATGAAAGTGTAGACCCGTTCTTTACCAGTGTATATATAAATATGGCAGGCTGCAAGGTGGCGGCGAGGTGAGCGATGCGACCGGATCTGCGACTGGCTGGTTCTGCGGGTCTCCGCGGGGCCGCACGGACGCACGGGTCACTGGGTTTCGGCGCCCGCGTTCGCCGCCACACTCGTCTTTTTCTCATTCTTGTTCTGTCGCAACGGATGCAGCAGGCGGGGCGGAGAGAGGCAGGCCAGGCCAGGACACGGTCGCGACAACAGGAGAGCCAATTCAGCCCCCCGGCGCCCGCGTTCGCCGCCACACTCGTCTCTCTCATTCTTGTTCTCGCAACGGATGCTCACCTACACGGCCACACGGTCGCGACCCCCCCCCCCCCTTCTCTCTCTCTCTTGCACGGCTCTCTCTCCTACACGCCCCCCCCCCCCCCACGAGTGCGACAGAGACAGTGTGCGGGGGCCAGGGGCAGCTCCGGCCGGTAGCAGCGGCTAGCGGCGGCGCCCTGGCGGCGGTCTCCCGCGCCACGCGCGCTTCCGATAAAATTAACGATTTGATTTAATGGTCCGTGCCGACCGCCGGCGGCGTGTGCTGAGCTGAGCCGTCGCCTGTCGTCAAGCGGCCGGAGGCCGAGACGAGAGCGGCGCTGTTGCGAACTGGTCCCACGACTGCGCCGAGTGTCACCGGTTTTAATGCCTCTGCGGCCGCCGCTGACGCTGTGATTTCGTGGGTGTGTCCCGATGGGCGTGCCTCCCGGAGCCGTGCCCCCCCTAGAGCCGTGCCCCCCGGAGCCGTGCCCCCCAGCGCCGTGCCCCCCAGCGCCGTGTCCCCCGGAGCCGTGCCCCCCGGCGCCGCGCTACCGCACTGTACGGTCACGACACCAGGTCCCGGGCCACGCCGCGCGCTCCGCCGCCGTCCAGCACGAAGTACTCAATATACTTCTCATGTGGTCCGTGCCGTCCAGCGTCCGCGGCCGAACCGAGCACCGTCGTCGGGAAGGACGTGCGAAGGCAATAAGGCGGCCCTGACCGCCGCGATGCCGGCGGTGCCGCCGGTCCGGAGTGCGGCCCTGGTGGCCCTGGTGGGCCCCCGGCCCCGGCCCGGGCGCGCTGCCTCGTCGGGCAGCTCGCGCTATTTCCGAATTAAAATGATCATCATGGACCACCATGTATGACAGTGCTGTTTCGGGATGACGCCGCCGTTGCAGCGTTGCCAGAAAAGTAGGCAAAAAAGTAGCCTAAACACACAGGTGTCAAGATTGTGCCTACCCCCGCCTTCCTGCCAGGCAAACTATTGACAGCCGTGACAATATGTTGGCTAGTAGGCAGGCGGAGGCAGGCACAATCTTGACACCTGTGCGTTTGGGCTGCTTTTCGCCTACTTTTCTGACAACACTGCGCCGTTGCGCTGCTCCCTCAACGACCCCACTGGCCCAGTGGTGGGTGCCAGTGGGTCGGGTTGAGTCGGGTCGGGCCTCGCGGTGTCCTCCGCGCCCCCGCCGCGCTGACGGCAGCGGCGGCAGCGTGGCCGCGGGCTGCGGAGCACCATCACGCAGCTCCATCGAGCGGACTGGACTGGCGGTGCTCCCGGGCGCTAAGCGGCGCTCGTTAGCCGGGCGGGACAGTAACCACTGGTAGCCGCGCCGCCGCTCACAGAGATTCCACTAAAATCCACCGCCGCCGCCGCCGCCGCCCGGCCCATTAGAGCGCGCGGCCCGTGTCTCCGGAGCAGCACCGACATTACGACATTGACGCGCAGAAGAGCCCCTGAAAGGTCGCGGTGTACTTCTGATTTGTGGTTTCCGTCTCAATCCCACGACGCGTCTTCCATCGATTTGTTTTTTTTTTGATATTTTTTTCGTCCGTAATTTCCTTCTCCGGTCTGGTGCGGAGAGACGCCTCGGGAACCCCCTCCCTCCCTCCCTCCCTCCCTCCCTCCCTCCCTCCCTCCCTCCCTCCCTCCCACACCCTACTCACCGGTGTGCGTCGGGTATTTCCCAGTCATGAGCGCCGCCCTGGACGGCGTGCACAGCGCGGGCACGTAGTGCTGGTTCAGGATGACGCCGTGGTAGGCCAGCGCGTCGATGTTGGGCGTCGGGATCTGGTCCGAGCCGTGAAAGCTGACGTCGTTCCAGCCCTGTGTGGTGCAGAGGGCAGCGGGTTAGCATAGAGGGGGTTAGCGGGGAGGTGAGAGCAGGTAAGACAGGCGTGTGTGTGTAAGAGAGAGAGAGAGAGAGAGAGAGAGAGAGAGAGAGAGAGAGAGAGAGAGAGAGAGAGAGAGTTTGAGTTTTGAGTTTTATTTAACTGAAGGTACAAAAAGACTAAAAAGTCCTACTAGAGTACCAATGTACAGGTATTTAGATACATACAATCCAGTTCAACAAAGAAGAATAAATAAGGCGCTTAAGCTACTAAAAAAGGGTGAAGAGAGAGAGAGAGAGAGAGAGAGAGAGAGAGAGAGAGAGAGAGAGAGAGAGAGAGAGAGGAGGGAAGAGAGACAGAGAGGGAGAGAGAGGAAGAGAGGGGTGACCTCTCATACCCACCAGGTCGTCGGCCAGGATCACCACGATGTGGGGCTTCTTGTGGTGCTGGTGCGCGCGGGCCGGCCACGCGCCGAGCAGGGCCGCCAGCAGCAGCATCAGTGGTGCGGCCACGCCCGTCGTAAAGCCTGCGGGCCGAGGAGACGGACAGGAAGCGTTAGCGTTGTTTCACACGGAGTTGGTTGGACACGGCTGGCGGCCACTGGCGGCCCGGCCGACTCGTGCGCGGCGCGGCGCGGTGCCGCTGTTTCTGTTGGCGCCTCATCGCGCCCTTGATTGATGAATGGCGCGGCGGCGCCGAGCCGAACCCGCGGGCCGCCGTCATGTCGTGGTAATGAAACCCGGAATCGGAATCGCATCGACGGGTTCGGCCGCTACCGCCGCCGCTACCGCCGCCGCTACCGCCGCCGCTACCGCCGCCGCTACCGCCTCCACTACCGCCGCCGCACGACCGGCCGCGGACACACGGCCGGAGTGCACGGCACAGCAGCGGCGCGCGCTCGGGTATATTCGCCGTGTAAAACGTGTGTTGCGTAAAACGAGTCGTGTGAAAACGGAGAGGAGAATGGATCGCGGCGTCGCGTCGCGTCGCGTCCGCCTGGAGGCGGCAGGGCACGGCGCGGCGCCACGATCCTTCAGGACTCCTCCAGGAGCATCGACAGCAGTCATTAGCTCCCAAGTGTCCCAAGTTATCGCCAGAAGCCGCTGGAAGCGAAGCGCTGCTCGCCTGGAGAGTGAACCGGACGCGCTCTAGCGTGACCCATTTCAGCCGCGACATGCACTCTGTGCACAGAGTACCTGACAGCGGCACGGCTCACGGCTGCTAGCTGCACAATAATGCATAGTAAACACCGATAGAGTCGGCGGTGCCGATGGAGTCCCGCGCAGGTTCGAATACTGAGGTGGGGGGGGGGGGGGGGTGAAGACTTCGGCGGCGACGTCACGGCGTGCATCTGAGTCTGCAAGTCGGATCTGGAGCACCGCCCGCCCTGGACCCGATTATTTCCAAACGATCCCGTCCGAATAGCCGCGGTTGGCGGGCCGCCAGCCAATCACAGGACCCGTGCCGTGTGCCGACCCGATAAAGTGCGGCCCGCATGGGACCGAGCCGCGCCGCCGTGACGTCGGTCACCCGGGGAAAGGCGGAGAAAGGCCAGGCAGGTGAGCGCGGGTTCGAATACCAGTCGCTGCCGGCCAATCTTTCGCTGCACTGTAGGCGGCCCGAGGCTTGTAGTGACGACGGAGCGACAGCGCGCCGCGAGGCGCGTGCGAGCTGGAAACGTCCCATTAAGCCATGAGTTTTCGCTAAGCTTCAGTGTCACCGGTACAGGGATTCCAAACACGGTCTTCTCCGACCCCCTCTCTGCTCTCTCTTTGCTCTCTCTCTCTCTCTGCTCTCTCTCTCTCTCTCTCTCTCTCTCTCTGTCGCTCTCTTATGGAGCACCCCACGAGTGGGACAGAGACCGATCTACGGAGTCAGTGTCCGGAATCAGCCGGCAGTGGGGCAGGGTGGCGGCGGTCCGGATTGAGTCTTCGCCATGTTGTTTGCCGTGCCGCCGCCGTCCGCCCTCCGGCAGTAACGTATGGACACATGGGCGGCGCGGCGCGGCGGGAACAAAAGGCGGTTCAAATCACGAGCAAGGGAAGCGGTGAGCGCGGCGCGGCGGCGCCAAGGCTGATTGCCTAGCCGATAGATAGCCTGGCCGAGCCTAGCCTAGCCTAGCCTATGGTAGTGGCTGCCGGCCAGTGGCCATCGCTAAGGACAAGGTATGCATGCATGGCTATAAACGTATACATCCCCGTCCTGGCGGCGTCCGGAGCGTGCGCCGCGCCGCGCCACGCCACTCCACGCCGCGCCACGCCACGCCACGCCACGCCACGCCACGCCACGCTATCACTAGAACGCCCCTGATCGAGTTCCCCTCCTCACGTCCGCATCGGACCCACGTCGTGAAGGCTGCGCGCTAAATAAGGACGTCCGATTTTTGCTGTGCTATGGAGAAAGACAGACGATGACACCGATGCTGATGCTTCGAAGAAGAGGAGGAAAATGCCCTCTCTGGACGGCGCGGCGGCCCGTTTCACTCCGAGCCTGAAAGGTCCTGGGCCAGTGGCGGGCGGCAGGGGAAGGCCCGGGCAGAGCCAGGGCAGGACAGGGCAGGGCCAAACACCGAACCCAGTTCGACCGGATCCCCACACCGCACCGGCGACAGGTGGAGACCGCGGAGACGCAGCCAGAGTGAGATGGAGGCTGTGTGCATCGACGGAAAGAGAGAGAGAGAGAGAGAGAGAGAGGGGGAGAGAGAGAGGGGGGGGGGGGGGAGAGAGACGGAGACAGGTGGGTTTCTTCCAACCCCAGAACCGACGACGTCGTAGGGCCCCCAGCCGGAGGAAGTCCGTACAAGGGGCGCGAGCGGCGCGCATCGGGAGCGTCTGCCGGCCGGCGTGCTCAGCGCAGACACCATCATCGGCTTTAAATACCCCACAGTATCGACTCCAATAGCGCTCCGGGGGGGGGGGGGGGGTCCACGATCACGACCTGCCTCGTAGCACTCGTGGTGGGCGCGAGGACGGAGGCGCCCTCGACTCCATACACTCCGCGCGGTGCCCGCCGCGGGGCCGGTGCCCAGCACGTGCTTGTGCATCCGCCTCGCCGTCCAGCATGTGTGCGTGTGTGTGTGGCCATGCGTCATCCTGCGATGTAGTACATTCAACACACAACATTCCATCACGCATTAACCACAGCTTCTGCACTACAGTTGTGTGTGTGTGTGTGTGTGTGTGTCCGGCCGCTCCGTTGTGTTCGTTCATATTTCCCGCCCTGCGCGCGCCGAGTCCGCGGTCGATCGGCAATTAATATGACGCGGCCGATGCGCCTCTGACAATGCCAGCGCCGCCAGCAGCGCCGCCGGTGCCGCTCGGTTCCCGCGCTCTCGGAGTACCCTCCTCGGAACGCCATAAGCAGCGCCGATATCGTTAACCCGAGCGAGAAAAAACAAAACAAACAAAAAAGAAGAGTATTTCAGAACCCGAACCGGCCGCGGCGGCGGCGTCTGAATGCACATTTCGGGACGACCGCGCCGACCAGACCGACCAGACCGGGCGGGCAGCGAGGCGGAGACCTCGACGCACGATACGACTCGACATGCAATCGGGAGGAGAGGAGGCGGGGGGGGGGGGGGGGGGGCACGAAAATTATTAAGGAAGCCGCACTGCCGCACTGCGCCCGCTCTCACACAGGAGCGGGAAGGAGGGAGGGAGGGGGTTCTGTTTTTAAGAGAGTAGCGTCCCACCCGTCCCGCCGGGCCGCAACGAGATCACGCGTGTAAATACTCCCGGAAGCGAGTACCCGGAGGGACCCGGACCCCGGACCCGGAGGGGCTTTGCGACTTTACTGTCGGCGGCCGTGCGACGAATGCAGAGGCGGGCAGGCCGGCGCCGAAAGAAAAGAAGAAAAGAGAAGACCGGGAAATGCACCTCAAAACCTCTGCTCCACCCTCCTGACCGCGGGAGCGACATACCCGCCTTTCTTTTCCTCGCTGTGTCCCTGTCCGCCCCGCGGGCCCCGGGCCGAGGGGGGGGGGGGGGGCAGCTCCGGCGGCGAGCCCGCGCCCTTCCCCTTCATCGTGCCCTCACGAGGGAAGAGCTCCGGGCGGCCGCGGGCGCCTGCCGACCTCGGGGTAGGCAGTCCCGGTGGGCAGCCCGGCACCGCGGGACGGCGGACCGGGCCGACGTGCCGCCGCCGCCGCGCCGCGGCGTAGCGCCGTAGTGAAGGAGGGCGCCCTCCCCGCCCCGCCCAGTGGCCCCGCCGGGCAGCGCTCAGCGCCGCTGCACAAGGCGACGACAGTCACACGTTTTACACGTTGCAGTTAAAGGCCGTCGAAGGCGACAGGTGCGAAAAATCCTTCCATCTGGCCGACGGCGTCGGCGCGGCGACACACTACACGGTCAGGGGCGGCCGGCGCCACGGAAACACCCGCGGAGGGAAGCTCAGGACAGGAAGTCTCAACTCTTCTGGCCCCTTTCTTTTCCTCTAATGGGTGCACACTGAGAGAAATGCCGAGAGAAACGGCAAAAGGGCATTTGAAGTCCGTGAATCGTAAGCCCTAGCTCCCGCCCCGGGGAAGTCCCAGGCTGCGGTGCGGTTCGCACGCTCACTCACCCAGGCTCCGTGTGGCCATCTCGGTCAGGGTAGCGTCCTCGCCGCCGGAGTTGACACCCGATGCACGTCCCCGGAGTCCTCGGTCGCCGATCACCCCGCTCAACGGCCCGACCGTCCGCTTTAGCCGCCTCTCGAAAACGGTGCGAAAATCCTCCGGGGCGCCGGTAGTCTATCCAGAGCCGAGGACCGGCGGGGGGCGGCAGGGGCCCCCAGCAGCGGTGGGGGGCGACCCCACCCGGCCGCGCGCCGAGCCCCCCCCCCCCTGTCTTCCTCTTATCTTGGCGCTCGGCGTTTCCCCCGTGTATGTGTGTGGACGCGATTCACGCAGCCGAGGCCGGCCCCCAGCCCGTCCCGGAGTGCCCGCTGACGCCAGCGGCGTCGCAAGGCGAGCGGCGCGGTGCCGGGGGACCTGTGGTGGGACGGCCGGGCCGGGACCCGGGCCTGGGCCCGCCGCGGGACCAGCTGACCGGGCCAGGCATTGATACGCCGGGCCTCGAGCCGGCCGCATGCCTGGGAAGATCCCGAGGCCTGCGCCGCGTGTCGCGTCGCGGCTGCAGCCCGCAGTGATTCATACGGCTGGAGCCGGCGACACGGTGACGTCCAGACCTGACCCGCAGCCCGCAGCCCGCGGCAGGGCGCGGCGGACGGGGTTCCCGCTGACCGCGTATTGTCCACAGCGGGGGGCCGCGCACCGCCCGCACTGCCACCGCCCTGTGTGTGCACGGCACGCCCAGCGCCCAGGCACGCCGCATGTTCCGCGGCACCGCAGCCAATGGGGGTCCGCGTGCTACTCGTTCGCGCATGCATGCGTTATGGCGGCTAGGTTTGCGAAGGCGTTCAAATCGGAAATCTACGACGTCAAAAATTCCAGGATGCTAGTACAAGTGCTTCAGATGTGTCACGCATCTCATTATTTTTTTTAAAAAAATATAGAATAATCTTAGTTCGTAATTTCATCCCGCCCTCCGTATCGCTGACAATGGGGTGTCCCCAAGATGTCACACAGAGATTTTGACGAACCTTTTTTTGCGCGATCTTCTGCCCACCAAACCTTCGAAAATCAAATTTTATCTGCCCATATAGGCTAGTTCCTGAGATATAAATGTTTAAAGCATTAAATCGGGTACAATTCGAAACGGTGAATTGGGCCAAAGAGGACCCTGGAAAACTGAAATTTCAAGGAAAACGCTGTAACTCTAGCGGTTTTTGAGATATCGACGTATTATGTTCGAAAATCAAACCGGAGACGTTTCCATGCGGCGTTGTTTGATCTCCGCAAGCCCAAGGCTAGAGAGGATCAGCCAAAGGAGTGGTAACTGATTTTGCAGGGTCTTTTCTTTTCAGCTCTCACTCCGCTCCTGATGAACGGGTGGTAAAAAGGGCGGGTGCGATGGATTCAGAATAAATTGGTGTAGGTCTAGTATACGAATATTAGCCGACTATAAAATTATGAACCATCAGAAAGTACCGAAAACTGGGACTTACAAAATTGGCCGATGTGTGAAGCCTATCCCTACTTCGTGGTCTCGCCACTCGCGGCGCTGTTGGCGCTGTTTCGGCTGCTCGCGCCGCGTAAATATGGAGGAGCAGGACAAAGTGGTTCACGCAGCTCAAATTATTACCGATTATGGGTTTTGTGATTTGCGTAGGTTTGACCGGAACATTTCTAGACCTCCGCCACACTTCAAAGGCGCAGCTTCAATTATTAAACCAAGTAGATATTGAGTGCGAGAGTTTTAGGAGCCGAAAAGAAGTACTTCGGCATAACCTCCAAAAGTGCACACTGCGTTGATTTATTTATTATTTAGCCATGCATAAGTTCTGCCATGCCAAAAGCGAACTACGAATGATACGTTTGAAATACCTAGATCATTTCCCATCTATGAGTAGCACTCTAGAGACCGAAATGAAATTGATTCGATGTTTTTAGTACGTAGTTAAATATATTTTGCTCCGGGGCTTTAAACCTGAGGGAAAGACAATAAATTTTAGGGATAGAGCTCTAATTTATGTAAGCGCATGGCCAGTTCCGAGTCAGAGCGTAAAATTCGTCACATCCCGTCACATTTATGCACGCTGTGTGCCTCACAGTTCAAAATGCGCGCGGGACACTAGCGCTGAAGCGGCCGAGCGCCGAAGCAGGGATAGGCTTCACACATCGGCCAACGCCAGCTCGCAGCAACCACTCCTGTGGCTGATCCTCGCTAGCCCAAGGCCAGCGGTAGTGGCCGGTCGGTCCTGGCCCTTCATGATCGGACATGCATGGCCCCCAGAGCGCCACTGAGAATCAGCCTATACTGGCCGTTTCAAGTGGTCAAGGTTCGTTCTGACTCGCACAACCCCACAGCCGTCTGAGCGGGCCATGGCGTGTTCGGGTGGTTTTGTTGCCCACGGCGGAGTACGGGAGGGGTTGTGCGAGTCAAAACGAATCTTTACCACCATCGGCCGGGGGCCGTCTCCGATCATGAAGGGCCGACCGGCCCTACCGGTGGCCTATAGGGCCCAGCGATACGGAGGGCGGGATGTAATTAAGAATGATTAAGAACTAGATTCTCTTAATTACCACGAATGTTTTTAAAAATACTAATGAGATGGGAGGGACTTCTGAAGCACTTGTGCTGGTATCGTGGCACCTTTGACGTTCGAGAATTTAGAAAGTGATCCTGCCATTCGACGTCAAGTGAACCAGTTGCCAAGGCATACATGTGCGCAAGATTTGGTGTCGAGGTACAGACCGGCGGAAACGTCCAGCGCGAGAATGGAGCCGCAGTTTCCTCTGCAGCGCCATCTCTCGGGACTCTCCCGGGACTCCCCCTCCCCAGCGACTGTAAGTATGCAGTGCCGGGCCCGCACTGCAGCGGAGTAATGCGGGCCCGGCACTACATACGGGCGCTAGGGGTAGGGGAGGGGATGTAGTAGGGGACAGTTCCGTCTTGGGGCCTCAAAACTCGAAGAAAAAAGGGCGGCTTACAATCATGTAAGTAAGGTACACAAAACTCAACTTGGTCAGCAAGAAATCACATTTATTCATTATACAATCCATGCATATTGCCCCCCCCCCCCCCAACCAAATGGCAAGCTTGAGAGTATCTTGATTTTATAATAAAATAAATATACTGGATAAATTTTCCCAAAAGGCAAGAATGAGTCTCTTGATGATACAAAAAATAAATACTGTAGATTAAAGAAATAAAAAAGGAAACAGACTAGAACATTGGCATAAAATTGATATACATACAAACATTTTATGTGCACAACAAAGATAAACTGCTATCAAGGTTCAACAAGTAGATTGTTAATTTATCAATCCTCACTCGAGTTTTCTTCATCAGAATTAAGAAAGACGTCCTCTTTTACAGCATTACGCATTGCCAATGACTTGGCCATCGCCTCTGCCAGTAAAGAGGCTCCGAAACCCATCCTGAGTGGCTCCCTCTCTTTCAGTGATTCATCATCTTTTCCTGACTGATGTTCTGGTTCTGAAGTGCATTTCACTGCAGTGCTTCTTTCATGTCCTGCTTTGCTGCCCCGAAATGAGCGATGTGTCTGGACATTTCCTTTAAGCCTTGGGAGAGGCCACTCATTTTGACTAGTGGTGGGAAGAAACTCCATGCTTTCATCTGAATTGTATGAATCGTATGAATCTTGTTTTCTTGTTTCTTCTTCCAAAAAGGATTTCACTTGTTCTGGTGGTGTGTACGGAATACCTTTGCTTTCCAAAGCCCGTTTCTCCCTTTCTTTCCATTCTTCTGCTTTCTTTACTAAAACAGTCTTCAGCTCTAGAAGGACTTTCTTGGAGGTTTCCTTTTCTTTCTTCTTCATTAAGGCACTCTCCATGGTAATATCATTCCATTCCTCTTCATCAGATGTAGATATTTGTTCCATAGGGACGGTCAACTCAAATACTTCATCTTGAGGTGGTGGTACAGTCGTAGTATCACCGCATCCGTCTGGATCCTCAAAAGTTGAGGACCCCAGTTCAGGATGAGAGATTTTGGCAGGTGGTGAGTGAGCATTAGACATTTTCAAAATTTGCACAAGGCTGGTATCAATACAGAGTTGACCAGAGTTGATATCTTTGTTAATATTATTGAGGATGCCAGCAATAGTATTCAAAAACTCTTTGTTTTCTTTAGTCTGCTCACAGCCACCATTTTCCAGAATATCTTGGAGTCCTTGTAACTGGATGAGGAGAGACTGGAAGTGGATGTTTGCACTTCTAACAGAAACATAAACATCAGAAAAGTCCCAAACTGAGGCTGCGGGTAATTTCTGCACATTTGCCAAGTCTTTACATTCCACAACAGACTTAAAGAACCTCTGCTCTTGAGAAATGGTTTTTAAAATGTCACAACTCCAATTCAAGATCACAGGGAATTGGGTTTGAGAATAGTTTACAATGGCCAGAGGTGTTGATTCATTCCACAAGTGTGGGCAAAAGCACACAGCTAGCCTTCTCAAAAATTCTGATTGGACAAGAATGTAGACATTCAGTAACTTCTACAATAAGAGAAAAATAAGTTCATTACCATCTTTGGGATAATACACATTTATATTGATAAAAATGCAATATAATGAGTACACTACCTTCAACCTGTCTAGGGAACAAGAAGTATCTTCATTTTCATCACCATTAATATCATCTGCAGCCAGCGACTGAAGAGTTGGGTCAACATCGATTGACAGAGGTACTACTTGAAGTTTAGCAAAGAATTCAAAAAATTTGTGGATACCACCAAGCAACAACATTCTGAGCTTCTTCTTGAGATCTAACAACTCCCTTTGACGCCTGAAAGTTTTAAGCAGAAAGTATTATCAGTACCATGAAACAGGCCTCGTATCTTAAAGTCAATAACAAACGTAGAACTTACACATTGATAAGTTCATTTTGATGCACTAACAACAACATCCACTTAAACCTAACATACACTTTCTCCAGATTTGACAATGTAACTTGAAGCTTGCAAACTGCTTGTGACATGGATCTTCTTTTAAGCATCCCCTTTATATGGAAAATTACACTCAATGAGTGAACACCAAAGGCTGTCCAGAGAAGCGGACGAACAACTGAAGGCCGAGAGGTCTTTGATATGCTTCCCCACAACCAGAGAAGAGGACCAGTAAAGACGATCAGATTACGGCTGCAAGTATGCAACAACAGAGCTAATCTTAAGAAGTTTTGAAAGAAAAACATTTACAGAAGACTGTTCAGAAAGAGGACTTACACACACCAGGAACTCTCCTGTACTTCCAAAGGGCGATATGACTCAATAAAGCGCTGATGGTCCTCAAGAAGAAGCCCACATTTTAGAATGCAGTCCAGATGATCAACAGCCCATTGCGGAGCCTAAAATCAAATTGTTTTTTTTTTCTTACTTACATTGCTTGCCAGCCACAAAAAAAATTATTCTCCTTTTCTCTCTAAATAAAAGTACATGTCTTACTGGTGGGGTAATCTGCAAGCATTGTTCAGTTTCTCTCTCCTGTTGAAGTAATGTTGTCTCACTATATTTCTTCTCATATGTATCAAAATTTGTAAGACCATTGCTCTGCAGATACTCGTACAAGGCTGACCCCTAGGAAGAAAGCAACATGTTAGTGGTCAATATTTCCAAAGTGGTATAAATGAGCTGGAGCCATCTGCGAATGAATGACACACCTTGAGAACGAGTGACTCGTCTTCGTCCCCCTAAAATGAAAATACGATAATAAATTACAGGATTTGATTTGTATGACAGAGATTAAGAAACCAAAATAATTATAAACCAAACTTACGTGTTCCATGGCGCAGGTTAGTTTTCCCCTTTAAAGTCAAATTTTATGGAAGACTGAAGGAAATAAATATGGAAATGTAAAAAGGTATTCTCAGGCCAAATCTCGAAGAAATTTAATGCATGACAACAACTTGCGTTGACAAACGGCGCCGTCTTCAAGAGTCCAATTCATTAAACTGAGTTCGTAAATCCACGCCCCAGGCGCCAACCATCGGTTTAGACATCGAAACTTGTCATACGCCTTTTGGCTTTCAGCACCTGCAGCTTCAGCCTAGCGGCAGGGGGAGGACCAAACCAACACCGGAGGACATCGTGGTCGTTTCCGGTGTATTTTATTTGGTCTGACAATTAATGCATTGTTCATATAATGTAAAATATCATTGAAAATAAGAAGTTGTTTCGTGTCGTCCCAGGCGGTCATTCACTCAAAGTGCGTTGCAGAATTTCTCATCCAGTCCAGCGATAGCCTCGTGGAAGGGTCCGTGGGGGGCGTGAAAAGTGAAAGAGTGACATAAACATAACCTGCAAATCAGAGAAGAGTAGCAGCAGAAAGCAGTTCAAGAAACTTCATAGTCTGCTGTCAATAATTAGCAAATCTGTGCCACTGTGTTTTCCGAGCATTGATTTTCCCCCGATGTAGACGTGCTTTTCAACCATGTCTAAGTTTTGGCAATACTTCCTGTTTTTAACATGGATGTCGTATTTGCTCATTTGTGGGGTGCTGCTATTCTCCCGTGGCTTTCTGCTGCGGCGACAGGTTCAGCCCGAAAAGTCTAACTGCACCAGCAATATTTATTGCTCAAATTCTTCCGACATTGTGGAAAACCGTTTCAGTACTCAAAGCACTGAACCTGCTTGTTCCGCCGTTCCCGGCTCGCTCCAGCACTTGGTGGAAGAAGAAGACCTGTGCTCCCATGGAAGAGCAAAAGTTGTTTTGGTTGTTGTGGATGCACTAAAGTATGATTTCGCTGCTTACCAAAATGTGATCAACCCAGAACCGTTTGAAAATCGACTGACTATCTTCAGAGACCTCTTGACAAAACAACCAGACAATGCTCGATTATACAAATTCATCGCTGATCCTCCCACTACAACGATGCAGCGTCTTAAAGGCTTGACAACAGGCAGTTTGCCCACTTTTATTGACATGGGGTCAAATTTTGCATCAGCAGAGATTAATGAAGACAATATAATTGATCAGTTATGTGGAAAGGGGAAAAAAGCTGTGTTTATGGGTGATGATACTTGGATTGGCTTATACCCTCATAGATTTGAGAGACAATATCCGTTTCCGTCATTCAATGTGTGGGACTTGGATACTGTTGATGATGGTGTCACAAAACATTTGCATCCAGAGTTGCAGAAAAAGGACTGGGATCTACTGATTGCTCACTTTCTTGGAGTTGACCATTGTGGTCATCGGTATGGCCCATTTCATTCGGAGATGTCTCGGAAACTTGATGAAATGAATGCTGTTATTGGGTACATATAATCTTGAGTTATGAAAAATATATCACCCTCTATTGTTTCATTTCCTTTTCTAATTGATAGTGGTTTCATCTTTTTCAGAGAGATTGTGCAGACTATCGACAATGATACAGTCCTAGTAGTTCTTGGTGATCATGGAATGACAAATACAGGTACTGAAATAAAGTAGAAACACTTGTACTTGAAATTAAATTATTCTACAATTTGTATTGTCTCCTTTTTCCCAGGTGACCATGGAGGAGAAAGTGAAGCGGAGGTGACAGCTGCACTCTTTGTTTACTCTCCCTCAGGTCTTCTGCCTAGGAGCTGGTCCCCCAAAGGAGATGTAGTTCGTCAGGTCGACATTGTCCCAACTCTTGCAACAACTCTAGGCATTCCTATTCCGTTTTCTAATTTGGGGTCGGTGATTATAGATTCTTTGCCCAAAACATCAGCCTTGGGCTTGGTGAATAAACCTTTGGAAGGCTGGCAGTATGCCCTCTTGAGTTTATGGTCCAATGTTAGACAAACCATGACATATATTGAAACCTATGCCAGCCGTAACAATGAATTCGCTCCTAATACACTGGTTAATTTGCATAAAACTTTCATTGCTTTCAGCAATCAAATTAGAAATGTCGCAAGTGAAAAGGAATTTGCAGATTTGGCTAAGGACGGTTCTCAATTCCTCACAGAACTGCGATTGTTATGTGAAAAAGTTTGGGTTCAGTTTGATTCGTTCAGCATGTTATGGGGTCTTATTTTTTTCTTTGTTGTTCTCATGGTTATTTTCTTGGTCATTGAAGCACTTCAGGGTAATCGGTTGACTTTTGCAGCCTCTGGAATTCATCTTGTCCTTGGCTACATTGGTATTGTTTTATCTGCTGCCATCAGCTACATCCTCAGTAAATTAGGAATGGTGCAGAACTTTGAATTAACTTTCTTTATTTCCACTTTCGGGTCCTCATTCATTGTCTTGGCTATAATATTGGCTGAAAACCTAGGTGCAATCTTGTCAAAGTGGGGAAATATTCCTCAAAGCCGGTCATGGGTAGAGATTTTTTGGCGTTTTGTGTGCATATTTTCACTGTGCACCATGACCTCTAACAGCTACGTTATGACTGAGGGGCAACTTCTGTCCTTCTTTTTGCTGTCGCTGATTGCTACACTTGTGTACTCTTATCATACACCCCCTGAAGAAATCTTGGCTACTGCTGGCAAGCATAGACTAGTCAGATCCCGGTTTAAGTGGTTGGTGGGTCAGATTCACCCCATGCGCCTTAGGGTCCTGCTCGTTGCTTTTGTTGTTGCTATAATAATGAGAGCAACACACCAATTCTGGAGGTGCAGAGATGAAGAGGCTGGTTGTAATGCTCAATATATCAATCAACGTTCTGAACAGAAGAGAAGGAGTAATATATCTGCCGACCCACACTGCCTTATAATGCTGGTATGCATAGGCTTATGGGTTACACTTACCAGGATGTGGCTTAGAAATTGTGGCAACTTGACTGGATACTCAGCGACAGTATTATTTGCTCGCTATGTCCCAACAGTCCTAGCTGTTTGTTCTGGGGGCTTCTGGGTTCTTCAAGGTATGTTGCCTCCTTTCTTTTCTTATCTGAAGTATGGAGATATACAAGAAATTTTCTCACCTTCTTCATACAATTGTAGGCCTTCCTGGAGAAACTCGCAGTCGACTATTCAAACCTTGGCAACTGCAGATTTTGCCTTGGACTGTCTACACTCTCTCTGGAGTCACCATTGTCAGTCTTATATGGCGTCCCCTCTGTGTGTTTGTGGTAACCAATCGTAATAAACCTGCATCATTCTCAGTCATGCGGGATGAGAATCCCATTCCACAACTTTATAATCAGGTCTGTTAATGCCTTACCATGGCAAGGTTTCTATTTTATCATTTTGAAGACTATGGAAGGGACATTTTGTGTTCTCAGGTGAAGCAACTTATTGGAGGAAGCAGAGAGAGGGCAAATTTCAATCACACCGAGTCATCAGATACTTCTGATAACAGCAATCCTGTAGTGTATGGTCTTGCTACAGCCTACAGTGCAGCTTTTACTGTGCTCTCTGTAGTGTTGGTGCCAGTCATGGGGCTTCTCCTGGGTACCCGCTGGTCACCAGCAATTGTCCTTTGCGCCTGTGCAGCTGTCTGTCTACTACTCCTTATATCCTTACTGCGGTTTGAAAACGCTCTTGTTTCAAGTGAGTGTTAGCTTTTCTTTGCATGTTTGTAACATAAATAATTTTCCTGCTCTGAAATAAAATTATAATTTCTAAATACAGTATGTAAATAACTATTGTGATGTGATGGTAATGCAGAGATCCATTGTTTTGCTTTCAGTTCAACTGCTTTCCACAACATGGCCATCAATTGTATGTTGGTCTCTGTTGGCCCAGTACACTTTTTATGGGACCGGACACCAAGCTACTTTTCCAAGCATTCAGTGGGATGCAGCAATGGTGGGAACTAGTGGAAACATTGCCAGCAGTAGGCTCTTTCCTGGACTGCTGGTTATTGTGAATACTTTCTGCTCTCACATTTTAATGGTAAGTTTGGTTTACCATAAAAATTGTACCTGAAGCCGTTTGATATATATTTACGGATTGTTTTCCCCTTCTCTTATCAGGGTCTCTTGTTGCCATTACTTCTAATTGCTCCTCTCACACTACGTGTGATTCGTCCACAATGGGCTGCAGTGCCCATTGGCGAGCAGGATTTGAACCAAGGTGAACTTCTCTTGTACCAACGTGAAGATCTCACGTATCGTTCTCTCGCAACATTGGTTGCAAAGTACATACTTCTCCAAGGCGTTCGAGTAAGTAGAATTGCTACTCTATTTCTATGTTTGCTAAAAAAATTAGTACAATTTCTAACTGTGTCAAATTTCCTTTTCTTTTAGACCATGGCTTGCATGTTTTCTGCAACCATCCATGCCCGCCATTTAATGGTTTGGGCCATATTTGCTCCAAAATTAATTTTTGAAGCTGTTTCATTGTTTGTTACTCTCCCCTGTGTTTTGTTGTCATTTCTATTAGTCGGGAGAATTACTTCCAGAGTGGACAAATTAATCACTTCGATTGAGCAAAACAATGTAAATGCCAACAAATCACAAGAACGGAAGAGATGATGGTAACTGTGAAAACTGTGAAATTTTTGAGGTATTTTAGTGGTGAAATTTGAAAGCACCTCTAGTATCTGGTACATTTGTATTTGGCCTTAGTGCAGAATTTTGAATTTATGATCTGCTTGCTTACTAGTCAAAAATATTAAAAAAGTATTTGGGGGTAGATAGTTAAGTTTGAGGTGATGAGGTGAAACAGAAGTGATTCAGCTCGTGCATTTATCCACACAGTAATCTTAAACACTTTTGCCCCCTATTTTGTTGTTTATATGTAGTATGAATTAATAATAGGTGCATGATTTTTCAAGCAGATATTGTAATTATCTTACTGAGTGCAGATTTTTACATACCTTTCTTTATTTTTTTCTTGCTGAAGAATTAAGTGTGTCTCTCTGCCCTTTGTTGTGCAGTATTAGAAAGACAAGCATTGTCTTTTGTAATTAAATGGACTGAAAACAAGGCATATGTGTTCTAGTCAACCAGTCATGTGCATTTGATGTGCGGTTCTTAAGGGCACAGCAAGTAAGACTGAGATTTGTTGTCTTCTTGTAAGTTGTTATGTCAGTACATTTTGTGACAGACATTTCAAAACTTTATAGAGCTGCCGTTATGGTGATTGTTACTTGTGAACAGAAAATTAATTCAGAAGTCCAGAAAAGGCTCCTGAAAAAAAATCTCTGGTGTATTCACCTCAAAGAGATGACTTGTTTTTAAGAAAACACTGTAAACTGGCCAGCAGGGGTTTTGGAAATACGGACTTACGGCATAAGGAATTGGCCCTGGGAGCACAATGCATGTACTTTTACAACTATTGATGGATTGCTGTCTCTATCTCAGAGCAGAAGTGTGTGGCCAAGTTAGTATCTGTTTATGGCACTTAATTTTTGTTGGTTGTAGTTAAAATATTGAAGGCTGATTACCTGTAATTTGTCTGATTCTGATGGTTACCCCATACTGGAAGTCTGTTTTCATGTGTTCTCACTTCAAATGGTGAACTTCTTAATTTTGTAGTTTTATATTGATTGTTATGATTATGTGTTTACAGTTACGAGTTGTATTGTAAAATACTTGTACCTATCATTCATCTGTAAATTCATTAGCAACATTTGTAATTGCATCGTACATTGGATATTATTGTTAACGAATGAGAAGTTTTTGGCAGACCTTTTGTCTACAGATGAGTTTATTGTGTGCCTGGAATAGCTCATCTATGATTATAAATTGTATTCCAAGTATTGGATTTATAACTTTATAAACATTTATTTCATATCAATCACAGTATCTTTTCCTCATAACACAATAATTGCTCACATCCCTTCCTTTAATTCAATTGGACCACTCTTAACCCTACTAGCTTGTCACAATGTCCAGATGGAGCTTCGATGAAGATTCGATGTTAAAGATTAAGAGACATCCCTGCATAAAAGGCATTGTTTGCTTAAATCTCAACAAACCTTAGATGCAGGATTGCCACTTCAACCTTTCCTCCGCATTGCTGTGTGTTGTGCACTCACACAATTTGCTGCTGATCAATTGTAATTAGAAAGAATATAAGAAAATAAAATAAACAATACATACATTTTTCATGGAATTTTATTATCTCCTGTGTACACATCATATTTCCCCCCATTTTGCACTTGATGACTAGACAATACGCTCAAAAGCATCCGTCGGCCCCGCAACAGATGACTCTGCACTGAAGTACCTCATTCAAAAGTTCTAATTTTTTGTTTTATCGGAACAAAAGGGAGAAGGGAAACTGAAGCGAGACATGTCTTAGTTCCACCAGAACGGCGGGGGGTTGTGGTGATGGTGGTGCTGGAGCTGATAAGCGATGTAAGCGGCCGCTGCGGCGGGCCCCCTCTGTAAGAAGGCGCGTCGGGGTGAGAGGCGTGTCGGCGAGCAGCCTGGCGGCCTGCATGTAGTCGTGCTCAGTGCACCGCGGCCTACCTGCGCGTCGACCTTGGCTGGCTGCCCCGACGACGACCACGGCTGCTGCGGCTGGGAGGGCTGGGGCCCCTGCTGGTCCTGCTGCTGCTGGTAGTACTGGGGTTTGTAGCTCCTCCTCACGACCGGGCTTGGCGTCGACTTGGCGGCCAGGATCTGGGGATCGACATGAGATACATGAAGCGCAGGCCGCTGTCTGAGGCCGTGGCCGGGGCGCCTCGGGTCGGATCCCCGTGGGTGTAGATACCCGACTTACGTTGGACAGGAACTCCTTGGTCTTGGCGAGGTAGGCGTCGGGTCCGGCGACAGCGGTGTCCGGGATCCAGAACGTGGGGTCGACGGGGACTCCGGCGGCGGGGGCGGGGACGGGGGGTGCGAGCCTCAGGGCCTTGGAGACCGCCGCGGGCGCGGTGGCGGTCCGGTTGGTGGCCGACGGCAGGGCGCTGCTGCTGGTGTTGGACTGGGCCACTATCTGGCTGATCTTGGCCTGGACCAGGTCCGCCAGGCTGGGGGTGGCCGCGGGTGCAGAGACGGCGGGCTCCTCGTCGGGCGTCGTGGGGACGGCCTGTGAACCAGCAGGAAGTGCAGCAGGACATGCCGTGCGAGAGGGAGGTAGCAGACCCTGCAGTCAGCGAGGACGAGGGCAACCACGCACCATGGAGCTGGTGATGTCCTTCTCGATGTCGGTCAGCATGTCGAACACCTGCCCCAGGAGCACTACCTTCTGGCGCACGGGCTCCACGGCGGGCGCTGCTTTGGCGGGGGCGGCCGTCGACGAGGGCTTGGCCCACAGGGCCGCGTACGGGGACAGGGGCTTCTTGGGGGCGGCGGTGGTAGCAGCAGCGGCGTCAGCGGCCTGGCGGACAGAGAGGCGGAGGTGCAGTGACTTGCGCCGGCGCCTGAGCTCGCGCTGGCAGCCGATCAGGACCCACCTGCTGAGCCGCGGCCAGGTCCGCGACGGCACCCACCATGCCGTTCTTGAGCACGACCAGCTCCCCGATGATGGTGCCCACCGCCTTGTCCTTGGCGTCCGCCACCAGCACGGCGGAGTCGGCTGCGCGTTTCACTGGCAATGCGCCGGAGACAGGAGTGAGGACACACACACACACACACACACACACACACACACACACACACACAGATGCATGAGGATGGGGCGGGCGGGGTCGCCGCAGGAACACTTACCTTTCCCGGCCGCTTCCTGCTCGTCCTCCGGGGCGTCCACGGGGGCGGCCAGCGAGTCCAGGAGTCTCTTGAGGGACGCCACCAGCTCCGCGTTGAGGGCGGCGGTGTCGGGGGCGGCTGCCTCCGCCGGCGGCGGCGCGGGAGTGGTGGTGGCGATGCCGGCGAACAGGTCGCTCAGGAACTTGGCCTTCTTGGAGATGAAGACGCCCGGATCGACGGCAGGCGCTGATGGAGCGGCGCCGGGGTAAGCGGGTGCCGGGTACGACGGATAGGCCGCGGCCGGGTCCGTCGCGTTGGCCACCGTCTTGTTGATGTTCAGCGCCTTGAAGAGGTCGGCCAAGAAGGCCGGTGGGGGTGGCTTGACTACGGGTCCGGCGGCAGCGGGGGCGGCGGGGGCGGCGAACGGACTGAACAGGGCGCGGGCCGACACGCCCCCGTACGCCGGCGGGGCGGCGCCGGTCAGCGGCGAGGCGGCGGGTAGGCCGCCGGGGAACAGGCTGTTGAGGAGGCTGGCCTTCATGTCGATGAACTTGGACGGGTCCACCACGGGGGGCATGAACGTCGGCTTGGCGGGCAGGAAGGGCTTGAGCTTCAGGAAGGGCGAGAAGGGTCCGAAGCTGGAGGGGTCGGCGGCGCCGTCGTCAGCGGGGGCGGGGGCGCCGAGACCCACCAGTGATCGGCCCTTGAATGGCCCTGCGGCATCATGGAGACAAGGAGGGAGAGAGAGAGAGAGAGAGAGAGAGAGAGAGAGAGAGAGAGAGAGAGAGAGAGAGAGCGAGAGAGAGAGAGAGAGAGAGAGAGTACGTCAGAGCGAGGCATGGCGTCCACGGAGGAGAACATCATGACGGAGCACATGCAGCAGCGGGTGGCGCCGCGCTGAGCACCGCTCGCGGACTTACCTGCCTTGGCAGCGTACGCTGCCCACGGCGAAGGGCCCGGCACGGCCGGTCCGGCGCCCGGGAGGAACGCGGGCGGCTTGGCGGAGGCCAGGACGGCGCCCAGGACGACGAGGGCTGCGACGGCGTTCGTCATGACCGTGATACAGCTGGATACGCGACGGAGCAGCAGTGAGGTGTGGCGGAGTCCCGGCGGGGGTGGCTGCTTTTATAAGGGGGCTGCGGGGATGGTGGCGGAGGGGGGGGGGGGGCAGTGATGGGCACAGGTGTGAGTGGCAGCCGGCGGTGACGGTCCGCTCACCCGGCCCGGGACGGCTGCGGGGTGGCGACGGCCGCGGGTGCCGCGGGCCGAAGAGACCACGACAGAGCCCGGAATCAAGCGGGCAGCGAATACCCGGACGCATCCGAATACGTCTTCTGTCCGTGTCTGCCTCGGCGGGACGACAGAGACAGAATACACATATCATCTGACCCGGATGCGTCCGGGTAGTCGCTGCCCGCCCGTTTCCCGGCTCTGGGCCACGGTCAGCGCCTGCCGGGTAGGCACCCGCCGCTTCCTGTCTGCACGCGTGCCGCGCGTGCCGGCCTACCCCGGAGTCTGCAGGCGCTGTGGGCACCGCCATGGGCGGAGCTGACAGTGAGCCGAACATGATGAAAGAAAAAGTGCTGTCCGGGGGAAATATTGCTCAGCGGGTATTCCTCAGCCCGGACTGCGTGTCCCCCTCTGTAGACCGGAAGGATGGCTTAATTGCCAGGTGCGGCGCGGCGGCGGGCCGCGGCAACCGGCGACCTCACACTCACAGGCCTTACGGCCCTGTTGTGCTTCAGAATGTGCTGGAGCTTCACATACTCGAAATACGTCACTCCCACCCCCTTTTTTTTTTTGTAAAATAATCTGCTTTTGTATGTAAACGGGATGCCGTGTTTGTGGGGTCACGTTCAACAATACCCTGATCTCACGAGTGAGCATTATTATTTATTTGTTTATTTATTTATTTCCAATTAAATGAAACACATCGTGAAGAGTATGACACACGGGATGATTTACATGATGATAAATACAATGGTACGTAATGGTGTCAATAAATTATTAAAACTAGGCGCGGAGATGTTCGCGGGCTGCATGCTGGCGGGGCGTTGGCCTGCCTGCCCTGAAGGTCTAGGCCCAGGGATGGTGGCCGCGCGCCTCCCGGAGGGGGGGGGGGGCACCTGTCACAGACCTGCCAGACCCGCCCCAATCAGACAGCGCCAGACGGCGTCTGCTCCCGCAGCCCGCGGCGGCGCGGACGTGACGACGTGGATGAAGCAATAAATAGCCGCGACCTACGCGTGTTTTTGTAGTTTTTAGAATTTTCTCCCCGATCGGCTGGGAATCTTGTCTCGGCGCTCCGCTCATATCCGGAAGCTGGAGCCGTCGCTCTGCGCGGCGACGCCGGCCACGCTGGCGGCGTGCGACTGTTGCTGGCCGGCCGCCGAGTACGCCGAGGACGCCCCTCCCCGCGGCCGCTGGTAGTTGTAGTAGACGTAGTTGTTGGGCCTGGTGAGCCCCGAAGCCGCCGTGTAGGCGTAGGCCGAGCTGTAGGCGCCGCTGCCGGACGGCCGGGAGGGCTTGTACGGCTTGTAGGGCTTGTAGGCTTGTTGCTGCTGCTGGAGGTAGTTGCTGGTGTAGACCGAGGACCCCGAGGACGCCCCCGAGCTCGTCAGGCTGGTGACGCCGGGCCGCGTCGCCTGGAAGAACTGCTCGCGCGTCCTCTGGATGGTCTGGATGCCCGTAGAGAAGGCCTTGGACACGGCCTGCAGCGTCTGGATCGGGATCTGGAAGCAAACGCACGGCACGGGGGTTTGAGCGGCGGCGCGCGTGCGCTCCCTGGCGGACTCCTCCGGCGGCGACAGGCGCCCCGAACTCACCTGGAAGATGCTCTCCACGACCTCGCCGTTCTGGCGGCGGACTCGGCGGTGGCCGCCCCGGGGACCCTGCCGCCCGGCGTCCGCGTCCGCCTCGCCGAGGGGCACGACGGCGTCCTGCAGCAGAAGCAGAGCAGGCGCACGCAGGCCGTCACAGACACAGGCGCGGGGCACGCGGACCTCAGCCCCCCCCCCCCAATAGAGACTTCCCGGGCCCTCCGCCGCGGAGGACTCCCCAAAGCGGCTGCAGCGCGTCAAGTGTCGTCACACGCAGAAAAATGTTTCGTAAAAAAGGCGACGCGCTTGTGCAAACCGCCATGTACGGGACGCGCCGCCGTCCGGCCCGGCCCGGCGCGGCGCGGCGCACGCAGGTGTTAGCCGGTCCCCGTCAGCTGCGTGGCTGTGGATGCGGTCTCGTTGTTAACTGGTTAAGCGGTCAGCGCCGGCGTGGTCAGGTGGGCGGCGCGGCGGCCCGACCCGAGATGCGGCTCCAGTGGGTCATTCCCTCCCTGCCTCCCTCCGCGCCCCTCCCCACCCCCTCCCACCGGAGCTGCGTCACTTGCCTCCTTGGTGACGGCAGCGGCGGCCGCAGCGCTCGGCCCGAGGGTGCGGAGGCGGTGGTGCAGCGTCGAGGCCGCGACGGGGGCGGCGACGGCGGCCGGGGCGCTCGCCAGCGTCAGCGCCAGGGCCAGGGCCGCCGCCAGCGCGCACAGGGTGGCCGGCGACGTCGCCCGGGAGCGGCGGCGGTGCTGCTCCTGGCAGTGCAACGGCAGGCAGCGGTAAGGTCAGGTCAGGGCTCACACTTGCTGCGTCACGACACGAGCCCGGGGCAGACCGTCCACGACGGCGGGGTGCACATGAAGAGCGTCCCGGGAGACACCCTCGGTCAGATCGCTCGAGAGACACTCGTACCCGTCTCTCCTCCCCCGGCCTCGGCCCGGCGCACACAGGGACTCCGGTTGAAACACTTGCCATTGCCGTATCCTCCGGTCGGACCCGGTCGCTCGCCTCTCGAGGCGCTCTCCTCCTGGCGCGGCGGGGGCGGGGGCTGCCCTTCCAACTGCCGCCGGGGGCTGCTGCGGTGCGCGCGGGCCGGAGCCGATCGCCTGCGGAGGACAAGCTGGGTGCGGGGGACGGCCGGGATCAGCGGGACGGACGGCTGACGGGGCACGGCGAGGCGCTGGACCACGGCGGGCGGGAGACGCGGAGGCTGTGCGGCGCTGTGCGGGCGCTGGTCCAGCAATGGGAGCCGGGGCCGGCGAGCGGCCAGTTTCATAACCACACACACACATACTCACGCAGTCTGTGGCTGTGTGTGCAGACTCGCACACATCGACACACGTATCCGCGGATTTCAGAGCAGAGCAGGGAGACAAAAGCGGGAGGGAGATGAGGGGGGGGGGGGAGGAGCCGGGCTGGAGTGTGTGTAAATGGGAAAGAGGAGGGGGGGGGGGGGTGGCGGGGCGGGAGAGAGGGAGGAAGGGGACGGTTCGGCACAGTTTTGGCGCAGCCGTGGCGTGCAGCGGGCGAGTGGCCTCTAGGATGTCAGTCAGACCCCCCCCCCCTGCCCCTGCCGGTGCCGTGGGCCAGGTCAGGGATCGGCGGGGCCGGGACGAGAGGCAGGACGGACTTGCCTCGCCTCCCGCGCGTCCGATGCGACGCATCCGATGTGTCTGTGTTCGGGGCGCACTGACTACCGCACCGCCTCCTGGAGAGACTCCAGGGCAGCTGGACACTTTTAAAACAAATACACATGAAAAAAATAAATATATCTGCTCTACTTCCTTGTGATGAGGCGTATCAAGATCGCACCCCTTACACTAATCGTAAAAACATTTTAAAAAAATACTGCGAGTTTCTTTACGCAACACACAAATCCTCGACAATTGCGGGTCCCGTAGCGGCCGTGATGACGCTGGCCAGCCTTACACTTTACGCCGTGTTTCAAGTGCAATGCCGCGGCGTGCCGTGCCGTTGGGCCGTCACTGCGCCGCTGCCGCTGCCGCCGCTGCCGTGTCGCCGATACCGATCGCAGCACCGCCATGATGAGACTTCGGCCTCGGCGGCGGCTGCGGTGCGGCAAGGTCCCAGAGGAGGCCCCGCCCGGGGCTGCCCTGCTACCCTGCTGACGCCCTGCTGACACCCTGCAAGTCCCCGCGCCCCGTCCCCATCACTGCCGCGCGGCTTCACTTTGTACCATTTTATTCTCATCCATAATTCCCCCCCCCCCCCACACACACAAACACACACACATACACACAAACACGCGCGCGCGCGGGCTTTTGTGACAGGCCAGGCGGACGCCTATGGAGTGGATCGGCCCCCGCGGCCCGCGGTGTCCCGTCGGACCTTGAGAGACTGTACTGGCTCTCCAGTATCGGACCGTTACGGGACCTTGCTATCAAATCGTGACGCCGTATCACCAGAGAGCTTGCAAAGGCCAGTGGAGGCTCTCTACGTATCACTGTCAAGGTGGGCCTTAGTCGAGGCCAGCCAGGCAGGCTCCCAATAACATTTAGAGACTCTCGTTACGTGTGAAAGTTAGAAGAGCGGAACTTGATTATAGCAAATATTTCATTTGTCTCATTGAGGTCCGCTTTCAGAACGGGGCAACTAATTCGCGGAGCGAGCGAGTGTCCGTACCCTACCGCTCACCGCACGCTCGCTCGCTCCGCGAATTAAAATAACAGACACTAAATAGAATAGAATAAAAGAACATTTCTTTTTATGACGAGCAGATGATTATTGGGTATTTTCTTTAATAAACGGTTTCAAAGCAATAAGCGAGCGAGCGACGCGAAATAACTGCAACACACAAAATGTTATAAAGCATATAGTATGTTCCAGCATGCGCGCCGCGTATAGCCCGGGAGGCTCATGCTCATGGCTAGTTTAGTGTGGAGGAGAGAGAGGGAGGAGAGGAGAGAGGGGGGAGGGGAGAGAGAGGGGGGGGGGGAGAAGCGAGAATGAGAGAGAGGGAGGGGGGGGGGGGGGGGGGAGAGGGGGAGAAAGAGAGGAGAGAGAGCGGAGAGAGAGAGAGAGAACGAGAGAGTGAAAGAAAGAAAGAAAGGGAGGCAGGTAGGCAGGCCGGAAGGACCGCTGGAATCACTGCTGTTTTCCCCTAAACAGACAAAAGGACGTGTTGAGCCGAGCTGACCTACTTCGATATGCATCTCGGCTCGGCTTCGCTTGGCAGGATGAACTCCGCGATTCGGGATTATTCTGCCGTTAATCTGCATTTCAAACTGAACGCATCGGTTCGCACTTTCCCCGTCTGCCGCCGCCGCGGCCGCAGTTCTCAGTGGTATGGGCAGGACCAACGTGCGTGGGAGATAGGTAGATGGAGGGAGAGAGAAAGAGAGAGTAAGAGAGAGAGAGAGAGAGAGAGAGAGAGAGAGGGGGGGGGGGGGGGGGGAGGCGCTCACAGGACAAGGTCAGCTGAGCCCCACCGCCTCCTGCGCCTAGAGAGCCTCCCTGCGCCCGGGGGGCCCCCGCTGAGTAGGCAACCCGTCCGGCAGGGCTGCCTTGGAGGCGTACGACACATGTACTGATTTGTCCGGCCGCCGTTCGACCGAATACGGAAGAGTCCACGTTCGGCTCTAGCTGGTCCCCAGTCGCGGCCCCAGTTCGGAGCGATGAGGGGTCCGTTCGGTCCGTTGCCTCAATGGAACTCACACACTCGTCCATTGCGTTGGACCAAAGTACTAGCTTAAGGGCCGTACCCATACTACGTGACCGATTTTCGGCCCTCTTTGGACCTACCCTCCAACCCCCCCACCCCTCCCGTGACGTGGATAACCTATCCTTTCCATGGATAAAAGACTAAGCGTAGTAGTTGCCCCCCCCCCCCCCCCCTATAGATCAGATCACTAATATGGGTACGACTCCTTTGCCGCTTTGCTGTGCAAATAGAGGATTTTTTTTCTTTTCAGAACAACAATCCGCTACCGGAAGTTTTGGAACATTCTCTAGGCGGGTACGGACGGCTACAATGAAGTGTGTGGTCCTGGAGGTAACCACACAACGCACGCCATTCGCCAAAAATTGTGTGTATTGCTTCGGGCAACATGCGATGATCTGATCAAAACACTGTTAAGCAAAAGAGGACAAGGCCGCCGCCCCCCATCTCCGTGATGATCGCCTGATCGCCCTTTGCTTCGCGTGTTCATGAAGCGCTTGCAGTGTCATGCGAAGGCCGGAACCATGGCACTGAACATGAGCATCACTGGTCATGAGCCGTCGCAGAGGAACATTTATCGATTTGATTCTTTTTTTGGTATTTTTTTCCCGACCAGTATTTGAGCCGAGCGCCGCGCTTGTCGTGCCATCTCTCGGACTCTTCCCGTACCACAGCGCCCGGGAGGTAGACAACGAACAGCACCCGCATTACTCACCTGTACCGCGGGCGGCGCTTGCCGGCCGCGCTGTGGTTCGTGAAGTGTCCGTGAGATGGCGCTCAGGTCGGTACTGGCGAGAATCGCTCGGGGGCGCCACGTTCCACGTCTGTATTTTGCATTTATGTGCACAGGCACTGTCATCAGTCATTTTTTAAATAATTCGCCTGCGCCGCGCCACCCGTGTGGCTCGAGGGCCACGTGGGAGGCATGGGAGTGTAGTGACGTCATACAGGAGAGCACCTGTCTCCCCCGTGCGTTGTCGGCTGCCAGTTGTCAAAAGGCGCTAACTTAACCTTCTGCTTGTTGTTGTTACCCGCTGGACCAAAGTATCTGCTGTGCAGGCTTCGTGGAGATGGAAGCCGAACTGAGAAGTTTGCGTTCACTGCTGACTGTGGCGAGAAATGAAATATCAAATCTCAGGTGATAATGTGTTACGTCGGCGTTTTCCCATTATGATTTAAGACTCTTCTACAGCTGCTGTTGCTTACCATATTCTGTCTGTGTTGTTCCATCCCGGTTTACCTCAAGTCTCATCCCCCTTTCGTTTTGTTTTTTTGCAGGCAACAGATTCGATCACTGAACCGTGTTCATGAAAAAGAAGTGAATGAAGTTAAGCAGATGCTGCATAACTGGCGTTGCACTGGCTGTCAAGAGAATTCAACCTACAGTGTCAGTGGTGGTGTGATCAGAAGCACAAACAACCAAATCGCTCAAAGTGAAGAGGGAAATGAGTCAGGACCTTTGGAGCTGAATGCAATAGGCGTTGTAAACTCCTGGTTCCCAGAGAAGCGGGGCACTCCTCGACAGCCTGGTGTGAGTGGAAGTGCCAAAGGAAAACTTACTCTGTTCAACTCTGTGTTCACAAACCCAGAACATGCACTTGAAGGCTTAGAGGAATACTCACACCTTTGGTAAGCATTTTTAGACATCAATTCAGCTACATGAATCCCTGTTCAGGGAACTGTAAAATTATTTTGTTTGTCTGTTCCGCTAGGATTCTCTTTCATTTTCATAAGAATGATTCCACCCATGTTCGAGCAAAAGTTGCACCTCCCAGGCTCAATGGTGCCCGAACAGGTGTGTTTGCCACAAGGTCTCCACATCGACCGTGTCCAATTGGATTATCTCTTGTGCAGATTGACAAAGTGGAAGGTATGTTTGCCTGATGTCACAAGCATGTTTCATTAAGGCTATCAGAACAAGATAAAAAGAACGTCACTTGTTTTTATTCTAAGGCAATGTCATCTTATTTTCTGGAGTGGATATGGTTGATGGAACTCCAGTTCTGGACATCAAGCCATATATTCCTCAGTATGATGACCCCCTAGATTGCCAGCATCCACTTCTAGGGTATGGATTTAAATTGGTGTCATTGATTGTTGTAAGTGTCTACAAATTGGTTTAAATTTTCCGGGTATGTTTTTTAGGGATGGCATGGAATCTCGACTCATTGTTGATGGACAGGAGTCAGACGATGAAGATCTAGCACCAGCCATACTCTCATTGGATCTTGCTCCTCGGCGAGACTCGTTGGCACCAGTTGCAAGGTCCCCCATCAGAGATGCCTTGTTGTTCAGCTCTCATTCTCCTATGCGTGATGCAGCATTAATGGGACTCAGAGAAGCTCCAGATGGGGAGGAGGGAACATCTCCTGTTTTGGGGAGACCACTTGTCTCACCAGCTTTATCACCAGGTCCTTCTTCTGGACACATTAGAACTCAAGGGCTGGTAGGTTTTCATTTGTTATTTGCTATGTTTAGTATACTTATATAGTTGTCACAACATTCAACGCCTTTGATTTATTTGTAGGTGAGAGTGCCTGCCTGGATTGCAGAACCACCTGTGTCTCGCCTAGAAGTGAAATTTAATGATAGTGCTGCCGATCAACTCACCGCCATTCAGTCAGAGCGCGGTGAAAGTATTGAAGAAGCAAGAGTTGCAATCCAAAGTGTATTACAAGAAGATCCTCGCTCGGTCTATTTAAGGCAACGTTGGAATAATCAGTTTTACACTTTTCTTATAGCAGGGCTTCATGTAAGCTGCCGATTTGATGACAATGGGTCTGTAGTTACAGTTTTCCGTATCACACCAGCCAACAAAAATTGTGAATGTGGCTTACCTGAATGGCAATGTACAGTTCATAATGGAACTTCGTGAAGTTATAAATTTGTATTGCTTGTCCTATTGACTGGTTTCAGTAAATGTGTGGTGGTATCCCACTCGTATTGGTTTTGAAATTTGATGGTGTTAGCAAAGCACGAACTAACAGAGTACACTATGGAAGAATTTGTGGGTATTTTAAATCAGATGATTGATATGGAAGTTCCAGCAGATTATGTATTTGGATTTTTGTTTATCCAAAATTTATTTTTTGACAAAGATTTTTCTTATATCAACATGAACTACCATTTTAAATAGGAGACATTAAATAGTTCCGGTGCTTGATGCATAACCGGAAAGATTGCTATCTATTGTGGCATCTGAGTAATTTTCAGTCATTTTATTGCAGGGCTGTGATACATGTGGTTAAATTACATGTTTTGAACTTTTGAATAATGCATTGTAGATTTTGTGTGTAATTTTTCTCCATTGACCTGAGCTTTATGTACTTACAAGTAAACTGGTATATTACTTACTATCACTCAGCATTTAATTTTAATGTTTAGTTTTGTATATCTATGGTGTTAATTGCTCTTTTTTTTGCATGTTCACTTATTAATTGAATGTTGCATTTTACAGTTGATAAACAACTGTTGTCTCTCTTCTACTTAAAACCTTGCTTTAAATGTCTGTGATATATGATATGATGCTGTGTTTGGGGCTGCTGATAATTTGCAAAGACAACTTTTAATGCTTACTTCCTGCTGGTCTGCTGGTTTCTGTGTGTTACCCTGGGAAGCATTAATTTCCTGAGACAGTGTTCTGCAGAGGCAGCAGTGCTATTTTCCTAAGTTTTAGGGATAAAGTCTTCATTTATCAAATGAAAAGAGTGTTTTTAAACACTAAAGATGGTTCCTAAGTGCTGATCTGTCATGCAGATTTTATGATAAGAAATCCACAATCCCATAATTAATTTATTTTATAATTAAAACCCTGCATTGAATGACATGCCCCCCCCCCCCCTCCCCACCTCTTTTCTTATTTTTTCTCTCCTTCTCTCCTCTTCTCACCTCTCCCCGTTAGTTGTCTGTGTAAATTATGAACTTCTCCTTTATTGACAAAGTGATCTCCCTATGCAAGTGCTGTAGTTGAAGTTCTTTGATTTGCCAAAAATGTGCGAACGTTGCATTGTGCAAATTTAAACAACATTTTCACGGTGTTCTTCCACAGTTTGTCGACATATCCATAGTCTAGCATAATCATGTCCTGTTTTTCTTATTATCTTTACTTTATTACCTTGCACATAACACTGTAGATTCTTCAACTACTACTCAGTAGTATGAATGTGTGTTTGAAAAAAAAAGTCAGTTTGTATTTCCTTGCTGTTGTGAATAAAGTACCTCTGCCTGAAATTATATGTGTTTATCTTAACAACACTCCCCAAATTTGAACACTGCCGCCCACACGAGCCTTGAAAAATAAGGCAGTTGTAACTCCTTAAATCGAATCAAATTTTGATGCGGGGCACACCTAGCGGATATGCCGCGAGTACCACGAAAGCTGTCAAAAGACGGCCGGGCTCCGAATCGTTTCTGTCGGCAGCTGCCTAGGGTTTCCAATCGGGCCGGCAAGCCCGGCGCGTCTTGACCGGGCTGCGTGCGAAGCATTGACCAAGCGTTGACCGACCAGCGTCGGAGATAGGCTCGGTCAAGATTCGGTCAAGGTTTCGCACGCAGCCGGTCAGGGCGCGCTCGGCTTGCCGGCCCGATTGGAAACCCTAGGCAGCTGCTCGGCACTCGCCGCACGCCCGGCGGGTAGGCCGCGCCAACCCTCGGCTGTGATGCGGGCGCTGCCCGCTGCACACCTCCCAGGCGCTGTGTGGCGCGGGGAGCGTCCGGGAGACGGTTTGAGGAGCCGCACCTGGGAGCGTTCCCTTGTGAGTCCTGAGGGGGCGCCCTGTGCTGTGCAGCGGGGGTGCAGCGCCCGGGGCCGGCTCCGGCTGCTCAGCGGCGAGCGGTGGGGGTGGGCGGGGTGCCGGCTCACGCCGCCGCCGCACCGCCGCGCCGCCGCTCCCCAGTCGCTCGTCGGCTGTCGGGGTGGTCGCGGGCCGGAGCCGGACCTCCGCATCCCTTCAGGGCCTCGGCCGCCGCCGCACGGTGTTGCTTCCGAGCGCCATCACGCGGCTGCCATCGCGCGCGACGCCAAGACCGCCAGGCCCGCGGACCCCGCGCACCCCGCGGACCGCTGCCGCCGCCGCTGCCGCTGGTGACGACGCGCGCCCCCCGATGGGCCCCGACGACCCGGACCTCGACGTCGTCGGGACACTAGTGGCCGGCCCCGGATAGGAGCCGGCGGCCCCTGACGCCACGGGCATGGCGGTGTCACCGACGTCGCCGACGTCGCCGGCCGCCTAGCTAATGTCCGGAGGATTTACCACGGCGGCGAGGATGGCGCTGCTGGCGGCGGCCCTCGTGCTGCTCGGGCTGCCAGGTGAGGCGCGCGGCCGGCCGCTGCTGCAGCTGCCGCGCCCACGGCGGGTCAAGTGCCCCGCACGGGGTGCCGGCCACAGAGAATATGCAGTCACAAAACTAAAACACTAAAGTGAACGTTTGACTGAGCTGCGGTTGGGACTCAGTAAAATTTTTAACGTTTACAATTTTTAATTTTAAAATGTCACAAAAAAAAACTTTTGGACCTTTTTTAAAAAACGCAAATTTGCATTGCTCTCTCGCACCATCTCACTGGGCATGCGGCCCCACGTTTCCACGCGGAAACGCAATTTCTTTTTTTGAAAAACAGCCTGCTGCAAAGGTTAAATCAATCGACAGCGCTTGGACCCGCAAAGGGAACCATCGGCCATCGCTTCACGACTTTTCCGCGCGAAAGATGAGAGCATTCCTCTTTGCACGGAACGCCGCGACACGCCGCCGCCGGCCCGCCACGCTACGCCACGAATTGGCGCGCCCAGCACAGCCTCCCCCTCCCCTCCTCTGACCTCCTCTCCTCTCCTCTGCCCTCCTCTCCCCTCCCCTCCCCTTCCCGGCCTCCGCTGGCGCGGAACGCCGTGAAGGTATGCCGGCACGCCGGGCACCCCTGTCCACCGGGGTGCCCATCCTGCCAGCCGCAGGCGCTCCCCGCCGCGAGCTCACCGCCGCGCGGCCAGCGCAGTACTGAGAGAGAGAGAGAGAGAGAGAGAGAGAGAGACTCACACACACACAGACACACAAACAGAGAGCGCGGATAGGTGCTGTGGCTCTGGCGTACCGATGCCTGGCAGGTAGTGACAGTCCGATTGGGATGCCGATAGCTCTCACGCCATCTCCTATCGCACATGCACTCCGTCTCTCTCTCTCTCTCTCTCTCTCTCTCTCTCTCTCTCTCACACACACATACATCCACACACCAACCTTCGTGGAGCGATTGTGCGATTATGCTCTCACAATTCTGTGTCCGCCACAGATTCAGAAAACCTCACGGAAACATTTTGGCTGTTCAGATGCGAGATGTTTCGTTCGTCTCCTTCCGAAACGGACAAGCCGTTGTCGGGTGTCCAAAAATCTGTGGCCGGCAACCAGCACCTGCACAAGATGTGTTACTCATTTTTACTCGTTCTTTGCTACGACTACATATGCTGTAGCAAAAAAGAACGATTATTGCGCTCGCTCTGTCTGTTAAACCACACTTTCATCTCGTAAACCACATAACTAAGGAATGTTCGGAGTATACCATATTGATCGGACCATGATGTTGTTAAATCCTCACGAACTCCTTTTTTTGAAAAATGAAAAAAAAAAATACTCTTCTTTTGGGAACGTAGACACCGTGTCTGGGGAACAGGCGCTGCCGCCGGTCAACAATCGCTCGTCCACCGTGGTGCTGCTCGGAGTAAATGGACCTCCAGTGGGTGGCAGCTGCTAAGTTTCACTGAATGTACGGAATAATATGGAAATACAGACTCATGGAGAACGCCATCGCGTTCTGGGATGGACTCGTCGTCTGATCTCTATTAAATTCAAGTTCCAGATAAAAAAATTTTTTGATGACATCATTGATGTCAAGCATTACAACCATAAACGGAATGGCAAAATATATTTTCGACGATATTTTCCTAACATATCATTGGGACGTAGCCGCTGTCGCGGACCGCGCATCCCCTACTGTCGAACAAATAACTCCGAGCGGCACCACGGCAGAGTCGATTGTTGACCGCGACCGGTGCCTCTTCCCGGCCTGCTCTAGCGGCCATCTTCAGAGTAAATTAATTTTTCTTGTTTTCCCAAAACTGTCTACATCACAGACCGATAAAAACACGAGGGGTGGTCGGGTCCTCTTGGCCGTGTACGGAGTACTATACAATGCAAATATTATCGATATCTCCTAACGAGATCCATGCGTTCTCGAGGGGTTTCGTCTTGCGACGTTCCCCTCGTTTGTGTGAGCGTTTCTTCTCCGCATGCGGAGACTGAGTGGATCTCGCGAGGCGGTATCGTTATGATATTATGAAAGTATAGTGATGCTATAGACTGAGCCGTGCACCGCGCCCGTGTACGGATTACTATGACAGTCGACCGCCCCTTGTAAGAACAGCACCATCAGAACATTCCTACGTTATTTAATTTTCGAGATGAAAGACGAAACAGACAAGGCGAGCGCTAAACTAGTTTCTTTTTGCTTCTACGTGAAAACTCAAAAAAATTCTAATAGAAATTCATGTGAAGTACGTGCACACAAAGAACGAGCCTCTCCATGAACGCCCTGCGTTCACCCGGACAGTCTTGTTTCTACCTTCATTATTCAACGAACATTTGAAAATGAATAAACTAATTACAGGTTCACTTTTTTCCACGATACAATGTGTACTCGCCGAAGTCTTCCAGCATATTTACAAACACCTTCTGAACTTACTTTTTTTCTGATGACCATGGCTCACGTCTCCACGATCAGAAAACCTACACAAAACTTGGATCGACTATGGCATTTATTTTTGAAAAATACAAACGCAAAGAAATACATCGGGGGCGGCAGGGGGCAGTACGGGGGCAGCACGGTACGGCGCGAGGAATGCGCGGGGGCGGCGCGGGGGCGGCGTGGGGGCGGCGCGGGGGCGGCGCCGGGCGGCTGTCTTAGTCACCTCCGTCGGTGGAGCCCATGTACTGGCCCACGGTGTCCCGCAGCATCTTGGAGTTCTTCCAGGCGCACACGCCCAGGGCGGCGGCCGCGTCGCAGTTCTTCTTGCCCTTGTAGCTGTCCTTGCAGATGGGGAACACCCGCTTGTACTCCTCGGACCAGGGCTCGTAGCCGAACTCGTTGACGGCTTTAGTGAAGGCGTCCACGTCGTACTCGCCGTCCTCGGACATGAGCTTGCGCTTCTTGGCCACGCACGCGGGCACGCACTTGCACGGCGTGAACTTCTCCTCGGCCAGGTTGACGCCGTCCTTCATCATCTCCTTGCAGACGGTGAAGTCCATCTCGTAGTCCTTGACGCAGTCCATGGCCACCGCCATGTACTCGGGGATGAGTTTGTCGCGGTTGTCTTCGGCCGAGGCGAGCGCGGCCAGCGCGGCGGCCACGGCCACCACCAGCACGGGGGCCTTCATGGTGTCGAGTGTGGTCGGCCGCGACCCGCGCTGCGGCCTTTTATAGGTGGCGTGTGTGCCGGTGTCGGCCGGTGCCCGCCGGCCCCGGGCTCGCGTGCAGGCCGCCGTGCAGCCGAGCCGGGCTGGGCAGGGCCGGGAACGTCGGGGGCGGCCGGCGGCGACGTGGCAGCGCGGCACGTCCTGCCCCCTCCTCGCCGTCACCTTTGGGCCCCCAGGGTCAGCGAGCCGGAGGCTGGAGGTGAATACACCCCGGCCGGCTCTCATTGGGCGCTGCGATGTAGGAACAATCGGCCGTCTCTCTTGCTCGCACGTCATAAACACAAACTATAAAAACATTTTATTTCACCGTGTCATAAAACTAAATCCAGTGACTAGTGTGTGTGTGTGTGTGTACTGTCTTATTTGGGCTTCCAAATAATGCGCAGGAAGACATTTTTGCCACCTAAAAACGACTGTTGTAAGGAAGGAAAACAATTTATTTCGAGTGGCAGAAACTTGCTGCGAGAAACATTCTGGGAGTGCACTGCACTGCTGTGGCCGGAAGCACCGTGGACGTGGGCTCCGCAGAGGCCTGCCCTGCCGGTGGCCCTGCCGCCCCTGCTTGTCCTGCCTGCCCTGCCGGCCCTGCCTTCGTGTTTTCTCACCATCCGTGTTGGCGTTTGCCCTTACTCCCCTATGACCCCTTCGCTTACCCTGCCTCCTCCCCCTCCCTCTAACTGACCCCACCCCGGCCCATGCCGGCCCAGCGCGGCGCGGCGCGGCGCGGCACGGCGGCACAGCCAAGGCCGTGGCGGCCCCCGTGATTCGGTGTGGCATGTGCACAGAGAGTACAACCGAATCGCCTTCCGCTGGACCCGCGCGCAGTGTCTCTGCGCTGGCCGCCGGCACGGACTGAAAAAATTCATGTCGGAGAGAGAGAAAGGAGAGGGAGGGTAGGAGATAGATAGATAGATAGAGAGAGAGAGAGAGAGAGAGAGAGAGAGAGAGAGAGAGGGCGGGGGGGGGGGGGGGAGGGCATAGCGCTGGTCACCCGACTCTGTCCTGCCCGAACGCGCCACGAATAGATGACGGCCACGTATGACGGTGGGGAGAATGCGAGAGAGAGAGAGAGAGAGAGAGAGAGAGAGAGAGAGAGAGAGAGAGAGAGAGAGAGAGAGAGAGAGAGAGAGAGAGAGAGAGAGAGAGAGAGAGAGAGAGAGAGAGAGAGAGAGAGAGAGAGAGAGAGAGAGAGAGAGAGAAAGAGAGTTTGACAGGTCGACAGCCAGAGACCCGGGGGGGGGGGATTTAATATATCTCCTTTCATTGAAAAGTTGTTATGTGGGATGTGCGGCGTGACGTGTTCTGAGGGTGTGGGGGGCCGCGGGGTGGCCGTGGGCTCCCCCCGACACGGCCCGGCCCCGCGCCCCGCATGCGCCGCCGCCCGTTAAGTGGGGGGCAATGAGCACCGAGAGGGCGGTGATTATCCCGCTGCAGTAACAGCTGCTGCGAGGAAATGAAAAAGGCGGCGGCGGCGGCGTGCTGCCCGCGGGGCCGCGGGGCGGAGCGGTGCGCGCCGCGGCGCTCTCCACCCGCGCAACCCTGCCACTAAAAAAAAGGATAAAAAATAGAGCTTTTTTTTTCTGCGAACCAGATGTACTCTCGTCGAGCGTCTCCTTCTGATTTCTTCTTTTTTCCCGGCGGATGCAGCCGAGGGAACTCGGACGTGGCGCTGCCGGGCCGCCGGGCCGCTGGCCGCTGTGGAAATGCAGCGGCACAAGTTGGCGCCGCCGTCCCTGTGCACTTTCTTAGGGAAATCTTCCCCCCATCCCGGCCCCTTCTTAATTTTTAAAACTTAAAGTGGCGGGTTCCTTTATATATAATATATTACTTCCACTTCCACAAGCAAAGCAAGCAAGAAGAGTCGGTGCGGCGGCGGGGCGGCCGGTTCCAAAATAAAGGGAGAAGAATGTGGCGCTGTGGCGCTGTCGTCAGCGGGCCGGGCCTGTCCCAGAGACCTACTCTCCCACTCTGGCACGTGTGAGCAAGTGTGTGTGTGTTTTAGGTATAAAGTGGCCGTTAGAAAATCGCCGGCTATTGGGAAAAAGTTTATCTTTTTTTTTTGGGGGGGGAGGGGGGGGGGGCGTTTGCACACTGCCTCGTCCCAGGCCTCCGCCTGGAACCCTCTTGCTCAACTTCGGTGTTCGGTGATTGAGAGGCACGTAGACTTTCCCATGACGTACACAGCCGGTGCTGGTGCACTGCACCCCACGACGAACCCTCGTGCCGGCATTTCCTTCCACTGCCAGATTCACAGGGAGCGACAACGAAAGAACCTTCCCAACGGAACTTTCGAAGCTCACACCCACCTGCCCAAATCTGTCACCGCGTTTCTTTGGTGGCCGAATGACACATCAATTTTTAGAAACTTTGCTTACTGGCTTCAGCATAAGCATGGTTTGGGCTACAAACCCGAGCCTATGCAGTCTTTGAGGTTCACGGGTTGGCCAACGGTTCGCCCAGCCAAACGGGTCGGCCACAGGTCGGCCACGGGTCGACCACGGGTCGGCCACGGGTCGGCCACGGGTCGGCCACGCCCCGGACTCGCGCCCTGCGCTCACGCCGCCGGGTCGGCCTCGGGTCGGCCCCAGTCCGCACTCGCGCCCCGCGCTCACGCCGCCGCTCTCATTACAGCCCCTGCCCCGCGGCCTCCCCGCCCATTACTTGAACGTTAACAAATTTTAAAGCAGCGCCGTGCGTATACAAGAGAAATTAGCGACAAATGGGGGCGGCGGGCGGCGGGCCCCGCGGGTACGGCCGGAGTCATCCCTCCAGGATGTTATCTCGGCTGGCGTATATTATTCCGCGCCCTTTGTAACGTGCCACCCCTTCAACGCCAACGCGCCGCCCCCTTCTCACTCACACCCTCTCCCCCTCTCCCTATCCATCGTTCTCCCTGCCCCTCCGCCTCTCTTCCTCTCCCGCTCTCTCTCCCACTCTCCCTCCCTCCCTCCCTTCTTCCCACCCTCCCTCCCTCCCTCCCTCGCCCCCCCCCCCCCTCTCTCTCTCTCTCTCTCTCTCTCTCTCTCTCTCTCTCTCTCATTCCCGACCGCTGCGCGTACACTGCTATCTCTTTCACAGCCGACTTGGTCCACAAGATGATATTTATCGTCATTAAAGGGCCCAACCCAGCCCATGGCCGTGGCCTGGCGCGGCCTGCGGCGGTCGGTGCTTGTTGTGTGTGCCCGTGCTGTGTGTGTGTGTGTCGCGGCTGCAGGCCGCTCCGTGCCGCGCCACAGTGCGCGATGCCAGGCGCTGCCGAGCGCCGAAAAGCGGCTCTAGTCGCCGCCACACCATTCGCGGCACGCCAGCTGTGCAGCTGTGGGGGAGGGGGGGGGGGGGCAGCGGCCTAGTCGTTTGTATCTGTCTGCACGCACACACACACACAGACACACACGCACACACACACACGCACACACACACACGCACACACACAGACGCGCGCATCCGCGTCTGAGTAGTTCACGAAATTAACGGCAACGACGCGCGCCAGTTAGTAGCTGAACCCGCAAACTTCGTTTCTTTTTCAGAACTTTTAATATTTTTCTCAAAAAAGGTAGTGTTTGTGACCGGCATGAGGCCACGCAGGGCCCGCATTATATCGGCGTGTCGGAGTCTGCCGCGGCGGCGAGCGGCCGTGGAGCGCCGGAGGGGGCGGGCAGGGCGGGCCAGGCCCGCACGGTCTCCTCTCTCTCTCTCTCTCTCTCTCTCTCTCTCTCTCTCTCTCCCTCTGCTTCTACCTCTCTCGCTCGTACTCTCTTCACCGTTTCCGCGCACTCCAGCCCCCCTTTGCGTGCGCCTGACATGCACAGGTGTGAAACCCGTCGTGAGACAGCGTTACGGTTCCCCGCGTGTTTTCCGGGTATTTTCCGGAGCCACAACTCCTGCCGCATTGACGGGGACGGCGGTGCCTCCAGAAGGACGAGGCCGTCGCCAGCCAGCGGGGAGCGGAGGGGATGAGGAGGAGGAGGAGGGCGGTCTGGTTGGCGGGGCCGGGAGGAGCCGGGAGGGACCGGGAGGGACCGGGAGGGACTCGGCGCCGTGCCGTGCAGCCCCGGCTCCGGCCCGGACTACCTAGGCGCGAGTGCTTTCATTACACAAGTTTGCCAACTTTTCAAGTCGTGCCCGCGCCGCCTATGCATGCATACTAACGACACGTTCGGCGACAAGTGTTCCGGACGGGCCGCCGGCCTTCCCGCCCCGAGCCCCGCGTGCCCCGGGCAGCCCCGGGCAGCCCCGGGGGAGGGCGCCAACGACTGAAGCCACTTTCTGATTCTTAAGGGGACAGGAGCGGGGAGGAGGGGAGGGCCGCGTGCAGCGAGAAAAGTTTTATAGTCGCCTTTCGATTTCGTTTACTGCTGTTCCACACTCGGTCTTTGTCATTTTTGACCCTTATATGGGAGAGGGGCGGCCGAGCCCTGCCGGTAACGGGGAAGAAAAAATGTTCGCTGTGATAGCGCCTGCAGAGGCCTGCCCTACTTTTTTTTAAATCCATATATTCTACCGCGCAGTTCTTTATTTCTCCGTTATATTTTTTTGAAAAAAAAAAAACCATATTCTTGAACCCGGGGGCAAACTGGCAAACTCAAGCTCAACCGACTGAAGCAGGGACGAAGTAAGGGCAGGTCAGTTAGGGATTGGGAGGGAGGGAGCGGCGAGGAGGGGAGGGAGGGCGACGCTACAAGAACAACAGCGGCGGAGAAACGACGCGAGGAGGGACGGCCGGGGAGAGAAAATCCTCGGAACGAAGTAGCAGCACGACCAGACAATTAAAAGAAGCGAAGCGCAACATCGCCCGACTCCGCCGGGCCGCGCCGGGCCCCGGACCTTGCCCGGTCCTCGGGGACACTTACCGGACTATCAAAGTGGTCGTCGTCGGGTACAGCCGGCTGCAAAAGTTGTAGAGGACGCCATGTAGGAGGGGGTGGTGTGTGTGTGTGTGCGGGGGGGGGGGGGGAGGTACTGGGGTACGTGTGAGAGAGAGGGATAGACGTATGGATGAGTGGTGGATGGAAGAATGGGTGAATAGGTAGATGAATAGATGGGGCGGGGCTGCAAGGCGTGCCGCCCACAACTCTCTCCGCGGCCCTATAAGATCGTCGGCTTCGTGCTGCTGCCGCTGCCGCCACGGCTGCAGCACGGATTGATGCGGATAGACGGTGTGAATGGCGCGGCGAGAGAATAGATAAGTGCAAGGATAGAAATAGAGAGGGGCGCGCCGCCATTCCATTCCTTTATATATGCCGAAACGCGGTCCTGCAGCATCACCCCTACCCACCCTCTCTCATGTGATACTCTTTTCAACACACACACACACACGCGCGCGCGCACACACTTGCACAGTTAAAAAAATAACATTTTCACCTTCTTTCTTTTTTTTTTTTGAAGCAGAATTTTAAGGTTATTAATGATGTTTTCAATCCTTTGACATCTTTGAGCTGCGCCGATTGCGGGAACACCTTCGTCGTCAGCCCACCTCTGATCTCTCCATAGCTGCTGCTGCTGCTGCTCTCTCTCTCTCTCTCCCTCTCTCTCCCTCTCTCTCTCCCTTTGCCCGCGCATCCCCGGCGCCGACCCCGCTGCCTGTGTCTGCGCTCAGGCTGCGGGCCCGTGGGCGGTGTGTGCCTAGCTTTTTCGCCTACCGCCGCCCCAGCTGCGCAGCTGCCGGCAGCTGCCGCGCCCCCGCGGTGCCGGCCCGATACAGTGCGGCATAGGGAATGAGCACGAGCCCCGCCGGCACCCGCGCAACTCGCCGGCCAGGCGGGCGCAGCTGCGTTGTGGCGTGCCGCCCATCCGGGCACAGCAGCGGGAGCTGCAGGGCCGCAGGGCCGCAGGGCCGCAGGGCCGCTCGCTTCGTTTGGATTGTAAAGGTAGCGGTTGCGTGTGTGTGTCTGCGTCTGTGTGTGTGAGAGACAAACAGACAGAGAGAGAGAGAGAGAGAGAGAGAGAGAGAGAGACTGCGGAGCCCGGCCGCTTCGAGCGCCTGTCGGTCGGCGGGTAGGCAGTCCCGCCCGCCACGGCCGTCGGCCGGGCCGGCCCGCCAGGCGCTACCCCTCGCTGTCGCCTCCTCGCCCTGTTCACCCAGAAAAATGAGTTCTCGGTTTGAGCCCACAATGACAATGTTCCCGGCGTCAATAAGAGCATCAGGATCGGGTCGTGACCCGTTCCGCTCAACCCGATCCCGACGATGCTCTCAAAAACGTTTGAGGACATCGTTTTCTGAGAGCTCATTTTCCTGGGCGTTTCCCGTCGCTGACAGCGGACAGATCCGGAGCCTGGTGCACGTCTGCACCCCCACGGTCCTCGCCGACACTCTGCCGGGCTCCCGGCGCTGGCAGACCGCGGTGCGTGGTGCGTGGTGCGGGGGCGGGTTCTTGTTCCTGCTGGCTGGATTGAAGGTGCACAGCAGAGCAGAGGGGCTGGGCTCGGCCGGTGTTTGATTTCCGTGCCGGCGGCCGGCGCTGCAATGTACTCGCAGCTCAGACCCCCGTTGCGCCCCCCGTGCGCCTCGCGTGGCGTGCTGCGTGCCGCGTGCTGCGTGCCGCGTGCCGCGCTGCAGACACGGCCCGGCAGCGGAAGCCCGGCCCGGCTCTCAGGGAGGCTCCCTCCCCTCCGCCCGCCATTTCCGGGTTCGAGGGAAATCAGCGACACCTGGGAAATCTAGTCGACCCTCTCGACCCGCAGTGCAGAGGGAGTGAGAGAGAGAGAGAGAGAGAGAGAGAGAGAGAGAGAGAGAGAGAGGAGTGAAGGATAAGGTAGTGGGTGCGGCAGGGATGCTGCGGAGGCGGTGGGGTTGCAGCGTGTGCCGCACCGTGTCCCAGGCCTGGCGGCCTGGCGGCCTGGCGGCGCATTGTAAACTGGAGTCGGCCCGCGGCCCCTCAACTCGTCGGCCGGCAATGCCGCCGCGGCCGCGGAGTAACTCCTGATCACTCCGGGACGCTCTCCGGGACGCTCTCCGGGACTCTCCC
This sequence comes from Megalurothrips usitatus, assembly GCA_026979955.1. Lineage (NCBI taxonomy): Eukaryota > Metazoa > Arthropoda > Insecta > Thysanoptera > Thripidae > Megalurothrips > Megalurothrips usitatus. Next base: position 3,833,675 of record CM049593.1, read on the forward strand.
CGGGTCGCACTCTCCCGACAACCCTGTCGCCCGCAGCCCCCCGTCCCCTCTGACCTCGCTGTATCCCCGGTATTGCTGCCCCCTGCCCGTCTCGGGGTACACATATTCCTGTTCCGCTCCGGTCTCCATGTCGGATTCCTTAATATCACTCGCGTCCTGCTGTCCCGCCGCGGGGACGGCCGCGTCGCCAGCACAACGGCGCCTTCGTTAAGGCACGGCGCGGGAGGAAGATGTTTACGTAACAAATACCGAAGTCTGGCAGTAAGGGCACTGGAGGGGGAGAGAGAGGAGAGAGGAGAGAGAGAGAGAGAGAGAGAGAAAGAGAGCGACGAGCTGCGGACCACGGACATCACCCCCCTCCCTCAGCCTTACCCCTGCCACACGCAGGAAAACAGAGAGAGAAAGAGGGGGGCTCGTAAGCCGCGACGAAAACAAAGAGAGAAGAGGGAGGGGAAAATAAAGACATACAAAGCGTCGGGGGAATGAGAGGAGCAGAAAGAGAGAAGGAGAGAGAGAGAGAAAGAGAAAGAGAGATAGAGAGAGAAAAGAAAAGAAGAAAAGACTGGAAATTGGCGGTGGAGCTCAGTGTGTGAGTTGGCCTCCAGGTCACCGTCAAACAACCGGCGCTGCTCGGCTCGCTGACCGTGCGGGCGGCGGCTAGAAGAGGAGGTGGGGGGGGGGGGGGCTGCGCTCGCCACGGGGGCCAACAAGTAGCGTACCCGCCCCGAGGGAGGGCGGCGACAGCCCCGCAGCCCCGCGTCACTGTGCAGCTCCAGCACAAGGTGTTTCAACGGCATTTTCTTGCGCCGAGCGGCTGGGTTGTTGGCGCCCCGGCGCCGCCCTCTGTGTCTGTGTCTGTGCGCTGTGTGCGCCGTGTGCGCTCCGCAGCCCCCCCACCCCACCCCTAGGTGTGGAAAGGGGTGCAAAGGGGAATGCGCCCCCTCCTCCCTTCGAGCCCTAATAGCCGCCTGGAATGTAGGCAACGCGCACTATACTTTCTGCCTGCAGATAGGCAAGAAGCGGTACGGTCCCACCCACCCCCTCCGGCCACTTCTAGATCCGCGCCTGACCCCCCCCCCCCCCCCCGGCCCCCGCCCCTCCTACTCCTCTGTATGCCTCCGCGACATCGTTTGACTTCTGTTGCCGTCGCCTGGCAATAATTTATTGTGTCATTTTTGACGGAGCCGAAGCCGCGGGTGCCCATTACCCGCTGCGACAATTAATCTCTGGTGGGCGTGGCGTGGCGCGTCGTGGCGGGTCGTGCCGCGGCGTGGTGCGGCTGCTGAGACCGCCCCGGCGGGCGCCGCACATGCAGGGCACAGGGGGTGGCAGGCAGCAGGCAGGCAGCCCGACACCGCCGCCGCCGCTGCAAAGGGCTAATTGCAGTTGCGGCAGTCGCACTAACTTGAGCGACGGCGATTGCGCCGACGCACGGCGGGAAGTCAAACGGGTGCCGTTGTGCACGGCGGCGGCAGCGGCAGCACGGATGCGTCCAGAAAACAGTTTACTAATACTTGGATCTGCGGATCAGCGAGTCCAGTAGGCGAGCGCCCGGTCATGCATGCGGGCTCGACACTTTTGCTGGAACACCGCAGAATTAATGAGGGGAGCGTCCCGGGCGCGGACGCCTTGGACAAGGCAAGGCCGCCCATTTTCGCATTTGTTTTCTTTTTCAAAAGCACCCCACAGGGACACGCAAAAAAAAATCGTAACCTGTGCTTTACTTAAAAAATGGAAGCAGCCACTGCATTTTTTTAAAACAAGAATGCCAAATTTTTCGCTTTGGTGCTAAAAATCTAATACGCCAGATAACAGAGGTGTCCGACTTGGCTAATTGCTAAAATGCTGCACAATAGCTGGAAAACTGAAATTTTAGCTTCACGGTCCAATTTTTTCCTACGTTTTTTTTTGCCGTGTGGCCCTCTTTTAAGTAAAACAAAAAAAAAATCGGCAATAAATTATCGCGAAATTTCCGGAACATTTTCAACTTGTCCGTGAAACGAAGGTACCCCTCGGTTGCGATACACCCGCGACGCCCCGTTCTGTTGACGTCGTCGCCATCGGCCCGTTATGCGGCCGCGGCCTGCGAGCGCCGCCCGGAATACCATTCATCACTTAATTGATCAGACCCGCCCGCATTTTTACTTCCCATCAGGCCGCTGGTTTTTTTTTGCTCTGCTGGAGTGCGGGAATCGGGAAAAGTATGAAAAGAAAGGAAGGAGCTGCTGCTGGCGTCGGACTGGCAATCGGACAGGCGTTTTACCGCACAAACGAACGCGACGCGCGCACGTTGGAGGAATTGATTGGATCCGTTGGGTCGTGTGCTTACGAACCGCTATCGTCACCACGAGGCGGAGGCGCGCGTTATTGCCCGCGACACAACACCGAATAACAGTAAAGGACCTAGTTTTATCTTGACGTTTTTCCTGTTTTGAGCGGCCATGAAGCCACAGTCCGCGCCGCGCCGCGCTGCCGGGTCATGTGACATAGCGTGCGGTGCCGGCCCGGCCGCTGTCAGATGCCGCGAATCTCTCTCTGTCTCTCTTTGGAAAAGGAAGAGGAAAGAGAGGTTTGTTGTAGAAAGCACGCCACCGCTGCATCCGTGCGGTCTATCGCTATATCAAAGATTTTGTCACCTCTCACGCGAAAAACGTATTAGTAAAGTGCTTGGTGTTTTTTTTGACGTTTTTAGGAACGTTGCACTATGCTGTTACAAACCGAGGGGGTATGCACTGAAGCTACACCCAGAAAAATGGATTCCTGATTTTACTGATACTTTGTTTTGCCCAGTAAAATTTAGTTGACCTAAGTAAAATTCACTGGACCCAAGTAAAATTTAGTTGATTAAAGTAAAATTTACTTGTGAAAACCAAGTATATGCAATTTAACTTATCACTGCCATCACACTGCACATCACACTCCAGCTGCACTCACATGGCTGCTGCAGCTGTTGTTTTTTTCACTCCATCTGTGATGTTCATTGCAGCTAAATGTGATGAAGCCTATACGTTTGCCCGTGATGAAGGTCCAGCTGCAATACATTGCAGCTCCAGGTGTAATACTGTTTCTGACTAATCACAGTTGGTATACATCACAGCTAAACCTACTAAATCCATAACACATGCCATGACAGTATTGAGACTAAAATCAAGAATAATTTTTTTCTGGGTGTAGTGATCCGACTATTACGTCTGTTACGCACTACTACGCCACACATTGTCGGTATATAGTAAAAAAAAAACAACCCAAAGCAACCAAAACATAGGTAAAATTGAGAGAATTTCGACTGTTACGCCGCTGCCACGCATATTGTTATGCGTTCTATTACGGCTAAAGTGACCCGACCCGAGTGCGTACCCCCGCGGTATGGGCCCTCAATGTCTCATCACGCTCTGCGCGAAGAAGAAAAAGTTATGATTCTGATTGGCTCCGTTTTGTTTCGAAGATCCCTCCTCCCCGCTGTTCACGTCCGCGGCCTCATTGGCATTGTAAAATATGCAGCTAATGCAAACGAGACATTCTGAAACCGTAATTGGAGCAAATCAGTTTCATCAGGAAGGTGCGCGGGCAGGTGGTGGCGGTGACGAGGGAGCCCGCGGAGCGTCTCGAGAAACTTCTCCCCCCAATGAGAGGAGATGCCATGATGATATTAAAAGTCACATCACCAGAAAAAAAGGAGGGAGAGAGATGGAAGCAGAAAGTTTTACGTGAAGCGGTCTACACAAAGCTCTGCTCTCGGTAACAATCCACAACCACTTCCACATTTCTTCTTCTATCTCTCTCTCTCTCTCTCTCTCTCTCTCTCTCTCTCTCTCTCTCTCTCTCTCTCTCTCTCTCTAGCGGTGGCCGTCAAGATTTCTGGCCAGCCGTCGATAAAACAGTTCCGGCGCGGACCAAGACAGGAAGATCTCAAATGATCCGGGGGCCGAAAATAACGCCCCCCTGTAAAAGAAAAAAAAATGTTAAAAGAAAAAAGAATTAAACGCAGCAAAGATATAAAACAAAGAGGGTCCTAATGATGTATCCGGCGACTGATGGGGCAGAGCGCTCCGCGACGCTCGGCGCTCCTCGCAGTCACGTGCTGGGCAAACACTCCGGGAATTACCTTTGCCCCCGCCCCGCCCCGCCCGCGCCGCCGCCGCCGCTTTTCTTTTTCGTCAAGAAGTCATTTACACTGTTTCTTCGGATGAATGGGGCTGCAGTGGGCCGACAAGCAGCACCCCCCCCCTCCCCCCGCTGCCCGCCCGCTGCCGCCCGGGGCAATCACGGAATATCTCTTTAATTTTGCACTTGACTTCTTTCCCTCAAGTCCAACAGCGTAAAAAGGGAAGGTCGTTACTCAGCGCCGCGACAGGGGGACGCCCCTCCCCTCCCCCTCCAATCCACGCCCCCTCCCACCTTCCCCCTCCTATCCACGCCCCTCCCCCCTTCCCCCCTGCTCCTATCCACGCCCCCTCACCCCCCCCTCCCTCCCAGCCATTATTCGCGACTGGATTTGAATACAACGCAGCAGTTCCACCACTCCTCTCGCCGCCGCCGCCGCCGAAGGTTTCAATTTAACCGCCCTTGTTTATTGGGAATGGAACGGGGGGAAGGGATAGCGGACGTGAACACCGCGGCTGTCGCCGGCTGTCGCTAGCTGTCGCCGCCGACGCCTCTGTCTCTCTCATTCTTCTTACTCTCTCTGTCTGTCTCACTCTGTCTCTCTCTGTCTCAGAGGCAGGCCGCCAACTTTAGCGCGGCGGCCGGGAGCCGGATGATTACAGATGCAGCGCACAGGCAGCCCCCCCCCCCCCGCCCTCCCCCGCACGGCGCTGACACCTCCGGGCTGGTGGTGCGGCAGGCCCTGCAGCGGCCCGGGATGTAGTGTGCACCGGACCTCTCTCTCTCGCTCCCTCATGGAGCACCGGATGAGTGCGAAAGAGACCGCCGCCGCGGTCTGCGCCGCGTCGGTCTGTCTATCTGCCTGCTAGTCTGCCTGTTCGCACGCACCTCTCCGCGCCGCGGTTCGCGCCCCTGCTCCACAAACTTGGCCACTTCTCCCGCCGAGATGTGATGCCATCTATGCCAATAATATATTAGTCGGTTCTCTCTTTTTTTTACGGGCGCAGATACAAGGGAGAGGAAACTCCGTGGGCAGCGTTTCCAAAACTTTCCCGCGTCTTGACGATCTCCGATTTTACGACGCTGGTACGCCAGACACTCTCACAATGAGGGCCCGCGCTGCCCGGCCGGACCGTCCCCTCCTCTTCTGTCCCTCACCGCCTCCCCTCCTCTCTCTCTCTCTCTCTCTCTCTCTCTCTCTCTCTCTATCCACTGTGACGAAGTGCTGTCGTGTAATCTCCCGCGGGGAACATCAAATATTTCGCCCAAGGTCTATAGAGTATTATGCCCATGATCGTTGGTCTGACTGTCCGACCGGGAGCGTTATGGGGGAGTGGAGAGGAGGGGGGGCGGGGCGTGGGGGAAGGAAGAGGGAAGGCAAGGTGGGGGGGGGGGGGGAGGGGAGGTTCTCGCTCACTTGGTGACCATTCGTTAAAAGTTGGCGGTACCTGATTGTGCCAGTTTGAGCTCGGCGCCCGCTGGATAGGCAACGCGGCCGCTCTGCGCTGCACGCGTGTCGAGCGGGCCGGCCTACCCCGACTACCGCGGGCGCTCGGCGTCACCACGGCGCGGAGCCTGTGAGAGCGGCCTGCCAGCAGCCACAAAGCGAAAGGGAGAGCGAGAGAGAGAGAGAGACAGGGAGAGGGAGACATAGAGAGGAGAGAGAGAGAGAGAGAGAGAGAGAGAGAGAGAGAGAGAGAGGAGAGGGGGGGAGAGAGAGAGCACGCACAAACGCTTAAAGTTTGCGTCCGTCGTGATTATTCAACTTCGGCATGCAGTCGGCGGCCCCTGTTTATTGGCCTTGTTTTATCGCGATTGGCAGGCAGTCGCCGGCGTTCGCGGTTCGCCCCGCCGCGTCGTGTCCGAAAAACTCTCCGCCCTCGTCCCTATCTAATAAAACCGCAAGCCCGACGCACGGTCACGTAGGCCAGAGGGAGAGAGAGAGAGAGAGAGAGAGAGAGAGAGAGAGAGAGAGAGAGAGAGAGAGAGAGAGAAAATGTGAGGGAGCGGAAAAAATGTTTGACCGTTTCCGAACGCGGCCGTGACTAGCAATAAAATGCGTAAAGTTCGAGGAGGAACAGTGAAGGGGGATGAGGGGAGGGGAAGGGAGAGTTTCGATTTGTCGTGGCGAGTAGAGGAACAATGAAGGGGTTCGCTCGGAGCGCCGGCGCCACAGAAGTGACCAGCGACGCCAGCGGCTGGTGGCTGGCCGTGCCCTGACCGAGTGGTCGGTGAGCGGCTGCGTGGCGTCACCCCCCCCCCCCCTTCCGTCCCTGCCCGCCCCTGCCTCTCATCCAACACCCGACCCTACCCAGCAGCACCACTGGCAAACCTCAAAGTTGGCGGTGCGTTCCTGACCACACCACTTCTTGTTTTCCTTCCTGGTGTTGCCCTAAAGTGGGAATGTTTCACTATGCGCCTGTCCTTTCATATGGGAACCGGCACCGGAGAGGGAGAGACAGAGACACAGAGAGCGAGCGAGAGGGAGATAAGGAGAGTGGGGATGGAGAGGAATTAAAAGTGAAACTTTCCGTGCCGCCGCTCTCACAGTCGCTGCACGCAGCTGCACGCAGCTGGCTCCGGGACAACGCTTCGCTGCAGGCGGCCGTCACACAAGGAGTACGGAGTACGACCGTCTCTCTCTAACGAGGGCGCCTCGTCTCAGGCAGCGCCCCATGCCCATGACGCCCTCGCAGCCCGCCCCCTGACTTTTGAGGGGCCCGGCGCCCGGCGCCAATAGCCGTGACGAGATCCGCTCACCCTATCATCACCGCAGGCTGAGGCCCTGTGTGCGCCGGTGCAGCCCCCTCCCCTCCCCCCTCCCCTTCACTCTGCCTGCGAGTGTACGATGCGCGCCGAAAGTTCCCCGTCTGTCCACGTAGACGAAACTACATAATAAGCCGTGCGGTTCTGGAACCGCAAGAAGCGCTCCGCACGGAGAGAGGGGAGGGGGCAGGGGGTTGTCAGGACAAGGATAAAGGGGTTGGTGAGGTCCTAAGTTGGACGAGGCATTCAGTAACCCCCAGGCGGCGCGGCGGTCGGGCCACGGCCGGGCCACGGCGAGGCCGGCAGGCGAGGCCAGGCGAGGCCAGGCGAGGCAAAGCTAGCCACCAGCCCGGGGAGGAAACTTTGACGCGAGTACAAGTTGATGCAGCGCCCGGAGTATTACCGCCCGGTTCGTTATTGAAATTGGCCCGAACACTGCCCCCCCCCCCTCCGCCTGGACAGCGACGCTGGAGGACGCCTCGGCCGGCGAGACGGCGGCGGACGAGGAGGAGGCGTCCTCAGCCAGATGCTTGGCGAGGAAATACACTCTCCCGACGGGAACGTCGCCGTCCTCACCCTAAACTTTGGTCAGAAAAAAAAAAAAGAAATCCCTCGCGAAAATTTTGGTCGAGCTCCGTTCCGAATACTTTTTCATTCTCAGTAATCGGGGAGGGAACGGCGGGGAGGACATCGAGGCCGTCCTACAAATGAACACGCAACGCGTCGCACCGCGTATGGAGAGCGGCGCCTGTTAGAGCAGAGGCCGCCGGCGGGACGGGGCTCGAAAAACGGCCAAGTGGGCGGCGGGCGGGGCGCGCGTTTGTTCCGGTTTGTTAACCAGCACCGGGGGGAGGGGGGGGGGGGGCATCGGGCGGCCACCGGCGCCACCGCACCGCCGCGACGCCTGGCATAAGCTCCGTTCGCAGTGTTTGCTTTGCTGACATACCAGGGCTGCATCTCGTTCTGTTTGTTCATTTGTTTGTGAATCGCCCCCGATGTTTTTAAGCGCGGGCGCGCGTGTGTATGTATGTATGTGTGTGTGTACTCTTTAGAGACAGCGGAATTTTTTCGACCCCCAACCGCTCCTGATGTCCCGCTTGGCATTTCATTTACCCTGACCCTCCCCAGTGCTGGTCAAGCACCGTGCTCCCAAGCCGTCACGTTTATTTTTTCAGAAGCTTTTTTAATTTTTTTTAAACATTTTTTTTTAAATTTCCGGATGACATTTTAAGGAATTAATGACGCTACCCCCCTCCTGTGTTGACGGCTGGACCCCAGTATGGCCTTAGGCCTCCGCGCCCCACACCACACAGGGACAACCCGCCGTGGCCGAAGGCTTAGGTTTAGCTCAAAGAATGCACCCTCAAAAAAATCTGTTTGAATTTAGCATATTTGGGATTCTTGCGGTCAGTTTCTTGAATCAAGCTTACGCATTTAGCTCGATGCTTGATTCAAGCATTCCTCTAAATGCGCAAGCTTGATTCAAGAAACTGACAGCGAGAATCTCAAATATGCTAAATTCAAACCGATTTCTTTGAGAGTGTGTTAGGAAAACGGCGAAGGAAGTAACGTTATTTCGGCCCGAGCGTCCCGAGCCAGCCGACTGGTTCCGCTCGGCGGGTCGCCGTCGCCGGCCACGCCGTCTTGACCGGGCGTCCCTCCGCGTCCTCAGCCCCAACTGTCCTCGCAGCAATAACGACCCCCCGACGCGGCATTGGCTTGTTTAGCTGTTTAAGCAGCTCCGCCGCCTCTCCGTGCTCCGGCGGCGGTTTTCTCCGCGGAAGTTGGTCCGGTCCGGCCGCCAGCCCCCGCCGGGGGCCCCCCGGCCGACAGCCGCGGTCGCTGGCCGCCGCCTGCCGCCCACGCCCCCGGCGCGGCCACCGGTCACCGCCCCCTCGTACCCGCCACCCCCGCATGCACCACCGCCGTGTCTGCCGGACCTTAATGCAAGCCTCAATCCCGTGTTTCTACCGCCGCCTTTTCTTCAGAAGTACGTCGTGACGCTGCCCCTCCGCGGCGAGGCGCCCGCCGGCCGCCGCACGGGTGCACCCTCAAAATTGTATGCTTGAATCACGAATATGTCCCCGAGAATACATCATATGCCTGAATCAATCATGCCTGAATCAATCATCACTATGGATGCACGATTCAAGCATACGCCTTGTATCACGTTAAACGCGTATGCTTGACCCAAGCATTTCCACATTCTCGGGGACAAAGTCTTGATTCAAGCCTACAATTTTGAGGGTGTGCCAGGCGCTGCGTGCTTCTGCGGACGGCCACCACGCCGGCTATAACCGGGCCAAGTGAACCGCGCGGCGTGAAGACGCAAAGAGAGGCTCCCGGGCGCCCCGGGCAGACTGCCGTCCCCTCCGGTCCCCTCCGGTCCCCTGGGCGGGCTGGGCAGGGCTGCGGGGGTCTGCTTGTCAGCACAGCTTGCCGGCGCGGCAGGGGAGGGGGTGGCCGGGAGGGGCAGCCGGGTAGTCAGCCGGGTCGCCGCCGCCGCCGGCCGCCGGCCCGCCTGAGTGAAAACCCACCAGCAGCCCCGGCAGGAGGAATGGAATGATAAAATGGAGTCAGTCTCTGCTTTCCCGGCCGCCGGCTGCCGGCTGCGCTGCGCCCCGGGGCGGCAGCCAAAACAATGGCGCGGCGGCGCGGGGGGAGGGGGGCGGCGGCAGCAGCGGCAGCGGCACAGCGCGGCCGGTTTCAAATTCCCCGCCGCCGCGCCGGGTTTTATATACACTCCTCTCCTCTTCCCTCTCGGGGCGCCTATTCCTTCGGTTTGTTTGGCCCGCGGCTGCCTGCTGCCGGCTGCCGGTGCCGCCGGCCGTGAGCCCTGTCAGCCGGGGATGTGATCCGGCGCGGCGCTCGGCGCGATGGCACGCGATAGCACGCGACGGTCACCGGGACAGAGACGTCTGTGTTCCCAGAGATCCACCGCAGCTGCGCGCAGCTCCCGGGGCGTCTGCCTCTGGCTGCTGCCACGCCGGCATGGTCAAGCACCGCGTTCCCAAGCCGTCACGTCTATTTTTACTGAATTAAAAAATAAGGTTTTAAAGAAATATTTTGTCAATAGTGGGCCTGCGCCTATTAACAGTGTCTAGTATTATTCACTAGACTATATAGACTTCAACAGTCTCAAAATGTAGTTTGCGCGCGGGGCTGTAAAGAATACGGAGACAATTTCAGATGTTCCAACCAAGTGCCCTTACCGACAGACGGTCGTGAATGTGATCCGTGCTGTCCGCCGGGGGCCACCGCTCGTCTGACGCCCTGAGTCCCTGCTCGAGGGCTGAGGTGCAACCGGATACTACGCTGTCGCTAGTTCCTCCTTTGGCGCGCGAATATGAATTTTGACCCTTGACACACACACACACACACACACACACACATATATATATATATATATATATATATATATATATATATATATATATATATATATATATATATATATATATATATATATATATATATATATATATATATATATATATATATATATATATATATATATTAAATCGCCGGATGACATCTAAGGAATTTAAGACGCCCCCACCCCCCTGTGTTGCCGGGTGGACAGGCCCGCGCCCGCGGGTTCGGCGCCTGCTACGTTGGCAGTGGCGTAGTGTGCGTCGCTCGGGTGTCGCGCGGGCCGGCCTACCCCGGCACTGGCAGGCGCTGCCGCGCTGCCGCGCACGGCCGTGCTGACTGTGGCCGCGTGGCGCCACTCGCCAACGTGTCGCCGGCAGGCTGCACGCACCGCGCGGGTCGGCTGCCGCCCGCCACCGTCCGCTTCACAGCGCCCGCACCGAAAGGCGCCTGAAAGAACAAAGAAACAAAAAAATAAATCCGTTCTGCTGGAACAAACTTTGGCAGCCGATGTTGTTGCGCTGTGCGAGGGCCGGCCGGGCGGGTCCAGTCCAGCCCGGCGCCCCGGCGCTCTGTGTCCATCGAGAGGGGAAGTTTGTCGTCAAATGTATGAAATATCACGCGCACAGGTGGACCGGGCAGACCCCTACCCCCCCCCCCCCCCCCTCTCTCTTTGCCCGCCAGCTTGCTCCACTCCTGGTAACATTCCGGTATAATGGAACGCGACGTTATGGTATAAAATTAAAAAAAAGGAATAAAAAAAACACAGTGAAACACGTTGCGCTGGAATAAATTTTACACCTGGAGCTGATTCTATTATTTTCCCTCTCTGTCTTCGCGTCGGGGTGTCTCAGGCAGGAGCGGGCAGTCGCCTGTGCTTCCCGCTTCATCTGCGGTTTTCCGTCTCATTCCACCCGCAGAGCGGGGGAACTTTCCTCCTACTAACATTTCCGTCTCGCGAGGGAGGGCGAGAGAAAGAGAGCGAGAGAGAGAGAGAGCGAGAGAGAAAGAGAGCGAGAGAGAGAGAGAGAGAGGAGGGAGAAGAGCTATTACGCGACTGTTTTGCGATGAGGAAAACAGCGGCGTCAGAATGATAGGGTGAAGACAACGATACGAAAGTTACGTCACCCGTGCTTTGTGGTCAGGTGAGGCCGGACGGGCGGGGGCGGGCGACCGCTGGCGGCAGGGTCGTTCCGTCCCAGCTGTACGCGGCGAACCTCCGTGGCCTGTGCGGAAGGATCCCGCCAACCGCCCACCAAAGACCCCACCAACCACCCGCCGCCGCCAGGCTCCCGCCAGGGCCCAGCCAAGCCCCCGCTGCCGAGGCCTACACACCGTCTGCACGCATGCGGAGCCGAAACTTGCGCGCCCGGAAACAGAAACCCCAACTCGGACCTCCAACCTCCAACGCCGAGCCGTGGGCCGCCGGGCCGCCGGGCCGCGGAGCCCATCCCAGCGGCAGACAACTCCCAAGAACATTTGCGGCGAGAGGGATCGGAGGACATGAAAGGGAGCTGATGCTGCTGCGGGAGGGAGAGAGGTGAGCGGAGAGCGGAGGGAGGAGAGCGGAGAAGGAAGGGGAGAGAGGGGAGGAGCGGAGTCCGGCTGGCTGGCGGCGGCAAATGTCATCCAGCGTCACGCACTCGTGAGGGAGTCACAGCCACAGCTGCTGCTGCTGCCGCTGCTGCCGGCGCGAGGTGCGGGGGCCCCGGCGGGCCGAGGAGCGGCTGCGGCCCGACCCTCCCCGGTGCTCTCTTCGGCAGGGCACTACCGGCTGACTTGTTATCATGGGAGCGCCGCTGGGGGGGGGGGGGGGGGGGGGCGGCACCGGGAGAGCCCTCGGTAGGGCCGGGCCGCGGCCGGGTCAGGCCCTTAGCGACCGCCCGGTGCTCAGTAGTTTACTGTTTCGGGCATTGGCCGCCAGGGCGCGACACTGGGCAAGTGGTTGAGTCCGGTCCGGCACACACATACACACACACAAACGCACACACTCCCTCGCACACACACACACACACACACACACAACGCGCACACACCTGGTGCCTGGGGGCGGGGAGTGATCCGGACGCCCACAAGCACCAGGGGAGCAGTCCCCGACTGTCCCTGCCCGTCCCCGACGGCCTTCGCTCAGAGCCCCGCTGCCGTCGGTGCCGTCTCTTGGCGGAACCTGGCATGGCAGAGCTTTGGATTTTTAAAAAAATAATTAAATGACACACTTGTTTGGTAAATCGTTATGGGTACTCATATGGGGACCTCTTTTAAGAGCACTTGAAAAGAGGCTCATTCTGTCGGATCGCTTATTTTATTGTTTCACATGGAGATGGTGTCGTATTTTTACTCGTTCTTTGCTACTACTACATATGCTGTAGCAAAAAAGAACGAGTATTGCGCTCGCCCTTTCTGTTAAACCACACTTTCATCTCGAAAACTACATAACTAAGGAATGTTCTGAGTATACAGTTTTGATCGGACTGTGATGTAGTTTAACCCTCACCAACTACTTTTCTTAAGAAACGAAAAAAAGTTGCTCTTCTTTTGGGAACGTAGACACCGTGTCTGGGGAATAGGCGCTGCCGCCGGTCAACAATCGCTCGTCCACCGTAGTGCCGCTCGGAGTAGTTGGACCGCCAGTGGATGGTAGCGGCTGAGTTTTACTAAATGTATGCAATAATATGAAAATAAAGATTGACTCGTCCTTTTATCTCTATTAAATCCAAGTTCCACTTTCCCAAAATCAAATAAAAATATTTAATGACATCGTTATGTCAAGCACTACAAACATGAAGGTAGTGGCAAAATATATTTTCGATATTTTCCTAACATATCATTGGGACGTAGCCGCTGTCGCGGACCGCGCATCCCCTATTGTCGAACAAATTACTCCGAGTGGCACCACGGCAGAGTTGATTGTTGACCGCGACCGGCGCCTCTTCCCCGCCTGCTCTGGTGGCCATCTTCGGTCTCAGAAAAAAAGTAAATTCATTTTTCGTTTTTTTTGCCCCAAAAAACGCGCTGACTAATCACAGGCCGATAAAAACAGCATCATCGGAACATTCCAACGTGGTTGTCAAGATGAAAGTAGAAATCGACAGATCGAGCCCAACTATTAGAAAACTCCGAAAAATTCCGATAGAATTTCATGTAAGGTACAGGGTGTCCCACCCACATACAGTGCAGTGCGTTGGGAGGCCTCCCGTTTAAAAGCGATTCATACCGACTCAGTGCCGAAACAAGCCAAAAGCAGTCCGATCGGTCCTGGACTGTTCCAGTATATGTCCGATGTGCACTCGGACTGTTCCGCAAGCAGCCCTCCGCCGGACTCGGTCCGTCCCAGAGAAGCCCGACTTCCACCCGGACACTCCGATAGCAGTCCGATGCCCAGTCGGACGCACCGACAACAGCCCGATGCCCTCGGACAGCCCGAAACGTATCCTACCCCTCTCGATCCTCTATCGGGCTGGTCGTATACAGTCCGACCAGTTCACAAGTTTCACAAAGCGTTTTTGTGGACTTAGAAATATTTTCTGTTAGTAGAAACTTCTTCGATGGCAGGCATATTCTATTGTCATTTTAGTTAAGACATGCGTACGTGAATTTAGAAAAAAACTGCTATTAAAGGGTATCACCTATCTGTTTCAATCAATTTTTGTGTTCGTAAAGTTATAGGCAAGTGCGTTGTTTCTGTCTTGGTTTCTGGTTTGCTGTTGGTTTGTGCGTTTTTGTTTGCACCTATTATATCTCACATGCGATACATCACAGTATGTAGAGGATGCAAACATAAGAAGAGTGTCGAAAACTGCAGCGAAATCCCTCCACTACTTTGCCTTTTGCAGTGCCGAGGAGGTCGTGGCTTGCTACCCTCTGAAGCAGTAGGCAGCTCGAAGCGCTCGTCCTCAGACGTCTCGGTAGCGCAGTGAGCAGAGACGGCGCCTATGAGGGGAAAGGATGATGGTTCGAGCTCGACTGGGCCCGCTTTTTATTTTCGGCCGCGCTGTCGGACTAGCCCGGTGCGCCAAAGTCCGACCTGGGCCCGGCTCCTCTGAGTTTCGGGCTTTCCAAATAATGTCTTATTTGGGAACGTTTCGGAAAAATCTGGTATGGTTGCGCGGATCGCATTCGGACCTCGCAGGGCTCGCATCGAGCTCGGATATTTTTAAACGGGCTATCCCCCGATCTGCAGGCGGACCGCTTCCCGGCTCACCGGCAGGCTCTTTCGGCCGGCTGCAAGTGATCTTTGACTATCCGCGTCGAGTCGGGCGGGACAAACCGAACAGATCCGGCCACTGCGAGCGGCCGGGAGAAGCATTATCCGATCCTTTTTGCGTGGCCAGTTCGCTAACTCGTCCCCGTTCACTCCTGACCCGACCCATCAGCTGATCCCCCTCTCAGAGGCCAGGCAGCGTTCGCAATGAATGCAATTAACGCTGTATAGCGCGGCGGTGGTGCGCCTGCAGATCAGGGGATAGGCAGCACTGCACTGTATGTGGATCGGACACCCTGTACGTGTACACAATGAACGAGCCTTTCCATGAACGCTCTGCGTTCACCCGGACAGTCTTGTTTTCAAACCGTTTCAAACCAACCGTGATTAGTTATTCACTTGTGATTCCGTTTTCACACACGTGCCCCGTGTGTTGCGCTGCCCGCAGGGTGTTTCTGTGGACATGTACCGGGCCCGGGCTCCGGCAGCGGTGCCGCCTCTGCTGCGGCCGCAGCCTGCGACAGCCTGCTTAGCCCCCGCCCCTGCGCTACCGGCGGCCACGGAACAAGCAGCCGGCAAGCAGCGCGGCCAGGCTGCGGCAGCGGCTGGCGGGCGCTGGCGGGCGCTGCCAGGCCGTGCCGTCTCTCTGCGGCCGCCTCACGGCACACACGGCCCCACACGGCCCCACACGGCCCCACAAGGCCCCACACGGCCCCACACGGCCCCACACGGCCCCACAAGGCCCCACACGGCCCCACACGGCCCCGCGGCTCCGCACGGCTTTGCACGGCATGGCTGTGCGTAGCCTGGCGTAGCGCGTCTTGTATTATTCAATCGTGCTACTGCCGTGGGCGTCGGCGGCGGCGGCCGGGGTGCCGTGTGACACAGCCGAGCGCTCGGACCACGACCGCAGCCCCGTCACAGCGGCCGCCACGGCACCGCAGCGCCCCGCCGGCGCCGCCCAACGCGTTCCGGCGGCGGCGCGGTGTGGCATTTCGGAGAGCGTCTCTCCTATCTGATGTCGGCGGGCCGGGCGGAGCAGACGCGGGCAAATGCCGCCCTAATTGTGCTCAACCGTTAATTGGTGTGGGTCACCCGAACAGTCCACTGATCGTGGCTCCTCGATGTGCACTCTTGCGCCCCCCCCCCTACTGGCAGCCCGCAGACACCGGGCTGCTCGCCTACGTCTCCTCCCTCCCTCCCTCCTCCCTGCCTCCCTGCATCCCTGCCTCCCTCCTGGCAGCCGCCTCATCATGTGGACCCGTCACTCCCTCTGTACTGCCGCTCCCCGCCCCGCTGCACGAGCCTTCGTTATGAGTTTTGTTCAGGAAGTGCACACTTAATTGCTGACTTTGCCCCGCGCTGCCCCGCGCTGCCCCGCCCGCCGGCCCTGGGCTGGGGCTGCGGGACCATGGGGGCCGTGGGGGCGCCCCAACATGACTAGCCGCGCGCCGCTTCCCGGCAGCTCACGGAAGGGTTTGAGCGCCGGCTGTCCCCCTTCCCTCCCTCTGCATGCTCTTGCCTCGCTGGTGGCTTCTTCACCGGCTCGCCTCCCTCTTTCTCCCCGCCCTTCCCCCCTTCGTTCTCTCCGTCTCTCGTCCCCTCATGCTCCTTCTATTATCCCCCATCGTCCCTCTCCCTCGCACTCGCGCTGACCCTCCGGCGTGCTCTACGAATCCCGCTGGCCGAGAAAAAGCGCTCATGCTCGCCTCTTGAAATTTTAATGCGTGAATGCGGGGGCGGGCCCTCCTAACCCCTTGTCCACCTGCAGGCTCTCGCAGGCTCACACGCACACACACGCCCTCACACACTCGCACGGACCCCTCCGCGCACCGCCCTTGACTCTCCGTTGGGTAAGGTCATGACTTCAGCCAGCAGGGGAGCGGCAGCCGAGAGCGCACCGGCCGCGCGGAAGTGCTCTCTGCAACGTATTACCTGCGCGCCCTTCGTTTTATCAGACTCGGTGCAGAAAAACATACGCAAGCGGCGTCCGCACCCCGAGACGCTGCTCACATCCTCCACTGTAAACCCTGGAGCGACATTTGTCGCTCTTAGAAGAGCGACATTGTGTCTCCAAATTCGTCGCTGTCCAGAGAGCGATGTTTGAAATCGCCGCTCTTAAAGGGCGATAGTTTTGAAGAATGTTGCTTTAGAAGAGCGACGGCACGCGAAAACGAAAACGTGGGCAACGAATGTTTCTCTTTTGATGTACAGACTCAATATTCCGACGGCATTGTAAAACAATGCAAAACTACGCGTTATCGTCGGAATAGCACAGCAAGAAACACGCCCTGGTCGACTCGACGAGTATCCACGCGCGCAGCTAGCGCCTGATGGGTATGCAATCACAGAGTGTGAAGCGCACGCGTGTCGTGCGGGCTTGCCTACCCCGGCATTCGCAGGCGCTGTCGCCAACGGCCGCGGGCGGGCAAGACCTTAACGACGGGCGAGATCGAGAACACACACCCTCCATTCTGAATTCTTCGGTGAAGCAAAATTGGCTTTTCTTGGAAATTCTGCTTGTTAAAAGTATTGCCCCAAAGACATACTTCCTGCGCAGTACTTGGCTCAAGTATTGCTCGAAACCCGTATTTGAGGAGATTCTTGTATCAACGGCGAGGTTTCTTGGCAAGAACGATTGAGTCAAGCATACAGAAGGTGCACGTAAGGGTACGCCTGCCGAGGACAGAGCGAAAAAAATGTGTGCACTATTTTCGGCGATATTTCAGGGAAGAATTATTCAGTCTGCCATATTTATACGTTACAAAAACACCGGTCGACACACGTGCTCATTGCTTCACAGGGCCATACCGCCACCGCCTCGGCCGGTTCTCAAGCAGTCTTTGAGCCGACGGTAACTCCCGGGCTTGGTAATAGCGATGGACACATCCGACTGGGTGGGCCACCATCATCAGGCAGGGGGGAGCAGATCTGTTCCTCTAATCCTATGATCCGCTAATGGCCGTCTCAATGAGGCTTCAGTAAATTGCGCCAGAAGCTTCTCTCTCTCTCTCTCTCTCTCTCTCTCTCGCTCTCTATCTCTCTCCGCCGTCTCGCCACGCCACAGCATGGCATTTAGCGCCTCGTAGCAGACGATGATTGTTATAATACTCGCGCAAACCGCCCGAGGAGAGAGAGAAAGGGAGGGAGAGAGAGAGAGAGAGAGAGAGAGAGAGAGAGAGAAGAAGAAGAAGAGTGTGTGTGTGTGAGAGAGAGAGAGATAGAGAGAGAGAAGGAGAGGGCACAGGAGCTTTAAAACTTGGACCAAACTCGACCGAAATTCATATTGCCCTTCCCTCCCTTCCCTTCTCCCGTTCTGCCGGCGTACCGGCATAGTATGCCGAGCCGCCCGGAGAGACAGACACGCAGAGAGACAGACCAAATGAGAGAGAGACCCCCTCCCGCACCGAAGGGTAACGATTTTGCTGCTCTGACGGCTTCCGTTGTTAGTTCTGTTGATGACTTGGAGGTACAGCGGCTGCAGCGCCTGCAGCCCGCGGACCGGTGTGCGGATGGGAGCCGCTGGCAGCCGCTGGCAGCCGCTGGCAGCCGCTGGCAGCCGCAGGCAGCCCTGCACAGGGCCCCCGCTGCCCCGCAAGGCCCGTGAGCCCGCGGCGGCCTCTGCCAGCCGTCGAGCTTCGGACTGCGAACCGCGAGCAGGCTCCGGTCACTGCACGCACTTTGTGGAGGGCAGAGAGAGAGAGAGAGAGAGAGAGAGAGAGAGAGAGAGAGAGAGAGAGAGAGAGAGAGAGAGAGAGAGAGAGAGAGGGAGAGAGAGAGAGAGAGAGAGAGAGAGAGAGAGAGAGAGAGAGAGAGAGAGAGAGAGAGAGAGAACGAGCTACAACCAAAACCCAAAGCCAAATTTCCCCCCAACCAGTTTCGTTCTTCCCGGAATGAAACAGTACGCTCTGCGGACGAGAATGTCTAAAACAATTGGAACGGAGCGGCGGGCGGCCGGGACTGCCGGGACACGCCGCCGCGGCCGCGGGCACAGCGGGGGCGGGATTAGTGCCCGTCCCGTCCTACACCCCCTCCCCTCACCCCTCCCCTCACCCCTCCCCTCACCCCTCCCCTTACCCCTCCCCTTACCCCTCCCCTCACCCCTCCCTGATCCCCGCGCCAAACGGGTGATCCCCACACAGACAGACGCCACTCAGCGGGCAGCGCGGTGTGCGCACCGAACCGCGGGGAAAGTTCGTCAACGTGTACGGAAATACAAAGAGAGATAGTGTGTCACAGGTAGGTAAATAGATGGAGAGGGACAAGAGAGAGAGAGAGAGAGAGAGAGAGAGAGAGAGAGAGAGAGAGAGAGAGAGAGAGAGAGTGACAAGGACAAGTTGTGGTGGGAGCCAATTTTCCTTACAAGGTTTAAGTCCGGGCAGCCGGGGGCCGCAGCCGTGCGGGGCCCCTCAGCCCCTCTGCTGCCCGGACCCCTGGCTGCCCTGGCTAGCCTAGCCGTCGTGCACTTTGCCAGCATTGTTTTGCTGCGCTAAGACCCCCCCCCCCCTCTCTCTCCCGGCGGCCTTCCTGTTTGCTCTGCCGCAGTGTTCCTCTTCCAGCCGTGATGAATGTCACACCCACAAATGTGTGTGTGTGGTTGTGTGTTCCTCTTCCTCGTAGCGGGCAATGCAAGGCAAGAATACCGCAAGATGCTTAATTTTCGATTCGACGATTTCACCCTTTTCAACTCCGACTGACCATCGGGGACTGTGCAAGTGTTATTATTCTACCTACACTGATAACTCAAGTGTCTGAATACCACACGCATACATGCGTGTGCATGTAGTTCAGACGCTTGTATCCATCTAAATAAATATTCAGACGCTTGCAGGCATCTGAGTTGGTATTGGACGCTTGTATGCGTTTGAAAAACCATTCAGACACATGGGGCCATACTCATATTACGTGACCGATTTTTGGCGCCTCTTAGACCGCCCCCCTCCCCGTGACGTGGATAACCTAACCTTTCCATGGATAAAAATTAGGGCGTAGCATTTGGCTTCAACCCCCCCTCCCTAAATCGGGTCACTTAATATGGGTACGACCCCTATACGTCGGCCTTTGAGAAAACATACGTCTGAATTGTTTTTCAGACGCATACAAGCGTCTGGATATCAATTCAGATGGATACAAGCGTCTGAATTACGTTCACACGCATGTATGCCTGTGACATTCAGACTCTTGAGTTTGCAGTGTGTCCAATAAATATCGTCGTGCAATGCTGCTTATTCCATCTTCCTTCCTTTTATGCAGGAACGCTTTTTAGCCTGTTCATCCCCCCCCCTCTCTCTCTCTCTCTCTCTCTCTCTCTCTCTCTCTCTCTCCTCGCACTGTGGCCGCGGTCGGCAGCGCGGCATGCAAAGTGATACGTGATGGCAATGCAAACGCCGGTCGGCCCGGTCACTCGTTAGTCGTTAGAGCTTCATTCTCCGCCCAGTAATTATCATCCCGTCCGCACACGTGAACACACACGTGGGCCGCACATGCGCACACGTGTGCTCCACATCAGCTGACGCGCCCTCCACGTGGCCGCATGACTCGCGCATAAAGATTCATATTAGGTTTCCCCCCACCCCACAACTCATGAAAAGCGGATTTTGCGTGTCGATGTTCTGCGTACGAGGTAATCAGTACCGGCACTCATCGGCAGCGCCCTTCTCCTGCGACTCGATATCGTTTATTTTACGGCGGCAGTATTCTGTGCGCATCATGAGCGAGGCTTGACCTTGGAAAGGGCCGGCCGACCGAGGCCCTATGACATTGACACCACCTCCTCTCCGCCTCTCCGCCTATCCACTGATTTTTTTGTTTTTGTTTTTTAGATCGAGGCTGCCGCCTGCGAGTACCTCTATTTCTGTATTTTTTTCCCCCTCCAGGCGAGCGAGGGACGATTAACATCTTCCCTCATTTGGCTTGCTAATTTGTCCGATATGACAAAGGCGGCGGGACGCATCGCCCTTCACGGGCCGCGGGACGCCGGCGTGACGCCCCCGCCCGCACCGTCTCCATCACCTCTGCCACCGCCACTCTCGCGCTTCGTACGGCTGGCTGCGATGCCGTTACGTCGGCGTGTCGCATTCTTTTCGGGCGCGAAGTAGCAGCCTTACATACATTCTCTAGGATCCGGATTCTTTTTACTAGCCAAGGCCTGGCAGGCCTCCTGCTGTGCTCGCAGCAGAATTGGTAGATGCACCTCAGCGTGGAGCGCCTCCAGACGGTAGGGTAGACAGCGCGTTTTTTTTTTAAAAGAATCTGTAGGGACATATAAATAATAGATTATTTAGGTTTCACCTTCTGTCTTACAACGCCTAAATGAAACGTAACCAAAGCATACTCAGCTAACAAACCTAATCGTAGCGGATCCAGTCCGGGCCGCCGCGGCACCACCAAATGACGTCGTTTATTTTTCCCTATACCCATATATACATACACACATGCTATATTTGCAGATAGGTACATTTGTTGATGTAGCTAAATAGTAATAGGAAGATACCTCTGCTTAACTGTAGGTATAAGGGGGGCGGGGCGCCGTTCTGGGTACTGGAAAGGTCCAATAGAAGGGCTTCTCTCGCTTCGCTCGCTCGGCAATAATGGTCGTAAGAAGATCATTCATGTTTTTTTTTAACGCAGCCTTTACCAAAGTCGGTGAAAGATTTCGCGGGGCCCGCCTGCAGTTCTCGTCCCGGGGACCCGAAGGGGGTGGGGGAGATTGAAGGGAGGATAGGAGAGGGAGTCCCCGCATTTTGACCAGCGGATGATCAGATGAATCAGAAAGGGGGTGGGGTGAGGGGGAGGGGTAGGATACGCGGAATGGGTAGAGATAGCGAGCGCGACGAGGCCGGCGGCGGCGGCGAGGGGCGGGCGCGAGCGGGGCCCGGAGGAGTACTGGCCGTCGGCTGCCCGTCCGCGTGTTGGGGCCTCCGCCGCCGCCGCCGCCGGCCCCGCAGGACACTCTAACCATCCGCCTTCCGTCTCCGTCCTTTTTACAGCCGAGCATAAAGCTGCACTATTTCAATTTGGCACTGGCAGCGCCGCGCAGGACACAGTCGTCTACCCCCACCACCGCCACTCCCCTCCTCTAATCCCGAACGAACCTCATCCCGCGCATGGCCGCTGCCGACGGACGGCCGCGACGACATGCCATCTGCATCGGCAAGGACGCGGACAAGGGCGCGGGCGAGGACGGGGGCCATGGCGCCTGCGGGTGCCGGGGTAGGCCAGCCCGCAGCGCGCGGGCGCGTCGCCGAGGCGGGATTGCCTATCCAGCAGGCGCCGTCTACAACGCGGGGGCCGCGCGGCCCCGAGCTGGAGCCGCTGGAGCCGCTGGAGCCGCTGGAGACGAGAGTGGGCGCTCAGCTCCGCCGTCTCGGGCCCCGCCTCGCCTCCGCGCCCGCCGGCCGGACTGAGTGGGACTGGGTGTTGCCGAACACTCAGGGACGGCGGTATGTCTGTCGACACCATTCGCCTCCGGCAGTGGCTCCGGCAGCTCCAGCAGTTATCCAGTCGGCTGCCGGCTCCAGCCGCGGGCCTGCAGCTGCCGCAGCTGCAGTGTGGCGGCCCGGTCTCGGTCCGGAAGGTGCGCGGCGGCGGCGGGGCCGGCGGAAGCCCCCCGGGATACAGGTCCACCACAAGATGCATGCCGAGGGGGAGTGGATAGCGCCATACCTGTAAATCCCGTCACGTAAGGTGCTCAGGGTTGTCTCCTCTCCTCTCTCTCTCTCTCTCTCTCTCTCTCTCTCTCTCTCTGCCTCAAGGAGGCGTGCTTAGTGCTTCTCTCCTTCCCCCTCCCACTTCTGCCTTCGCTCTCCTGTTCCCTTTCATTCTCTGCTTTGCTCTCCCCCTTGTCCCTTCTTGCCCCTTCCATTTTCGAATCATTGAATCCCTGAAACTCTTTCGAATCTCCCCTCTCTATCTCTCTCCCTGTCTCTGTCTGTCCGTGTCTGTCTGTCTCTCTCTCTCCCTGCCCTCTGTTCTCTCCACTTAGCCAACTTAGCGTTCTTGTGGCGCGTAAGTAGTGAGCCAAGGCAACGTGTGGGGAGCAGGGCACAGAAGAAGCGAGAGAGTGAGTGAGAGAGTCGGAGGCGGAGAGAGGGAGAGAGAGAGAGGCGGAGAGATGTAAGTGAAGGAGCATCGCCCGGTGGAATAGCGCAAGTTCTCCCGTAGGGGTATCCGCGTATACTCCGGTTTCAAGTTCCGCCCTCCCCCTCGCAGCCCCCCCTCCCCTCCCGTCCTCATCCTCGGCCCTCCGCCAGCCCTCCCCTCCCCGTCGCGGCGTTAGAAACTGAGTTACGTTTAAACTGGACCGAACCCCTCCGCCCCGCTGTCGCTTCCGTCGGCGACGTGCGTGTCGTGCCACGGCTGCTGCTTACAAAGAGAGAGCAACGGTAGAAAATTTTTCTTGAAAATTTCCAACGCATATTTGGGTGAATAAATTTTCAAATTGAATCTCTTCCAGAATCGTGCGACAGACGTTTTACTAGACTACCCAATTCGGAGATTTTTTAAAAGTGGGGTCAATGGAAATTCCCAAATAGAACAATTTCCAAATTAATTTTGTAATACTTTGCCGGCTCAGAACCATAAAAGGGTCAGTGAGAGGAACGCACCCAACACAGGAGCGGACCCGAGAGACTTCCACTCGCGCAGCGCCCCCCGCCACGTCTTGCGCATGCAGACTATTGTGTGCGAATTAGAAACGCGATATACCTGCTCCGCTCTCCGGGCCGCACGGCGGAGGCGGAGGGGCCGCCGGCACGGCGGGATCCGATATACCGATCGGGTCCAGACCCCCCCCCCCCCTCCTTCAGCCCCTTCAGGCAGCGCGGTCCGAGTTACGTCAGTGTGCGCGCCACCGGCGAAAGGCCCGCGGTTTACAAACTCGCTGCATAAAAACGCCATAAAAGTGCGCTAAACGCATATATTGTATTACGGCGACAGGGAGGGGGAGGGGTGGGGGAGTCGGGGGGTTCGGGACCCCTTCAACCTCCCCCCGCTCGGGGAACTCTCAGCGCATCGAGGGCTTTTATGCGTCCCGCCCGTATTTTTTTCCTCCCTCGCCTCCACTCCAGTCGGAGAGATTTTACAGCCACTGGACAGCTATTGCTCCGGCCCCGGGCCACCATTTGCGTGCGCCGCTGCACCGCCGCTGCACCCAACGCTGCGCATCGCTCTGCACGTATGGAGAGGGCAAACGAAAAAGAATTCCGAGAGTTCATCGGGAAGCGCATATGGCCGGCCCGTTTGTGTGCGTGTGTGTGCGCAGCTCACTGACCGGGGGGACCCACCCGCCGCCTTGTGGCGGGTGTGTCATGGTATGTCGCGGGCGTCCACTTCCCGAGGGTGGCAGGGGAGTCGCGGCCCTCCGGCCTCCGGCTCCGGGGCCGTGGGGTCGGAGCAGGCAGGGCCACAGGGCGCGTAAGGGGGAATTGAAGTAGAATTACAGATTCGTTACTGCCACCTGCTGCCACAGTGTGTGTGTGTGTGTGTGTGTGTGTGTGTGTGAGTGTGAGTGCGAGTGAGTGGATGCGTCCCACTACACAAGTGAATCAGAGCGCTTTTGCCGCGGCCGCCCGGTACCCAGTCCGCGCGCGCGGGAGGACGTTTCATGTAGCCGCGCGCAGGGTGGGGGTGGGGGTAAGCGGGGCGCGGCGGGCGGCGAAGCTGCTGAGGCGGAGGGGTGGGAGGCGCCGCTCGCACCCCCGCCAGCGGGGCCCTGCACATTACCTGCTGGCCGGCGGCATGTGCAGGCCATGTGAGCTGAATTGCAGAAACCCCTCCGCCTCCCCCGCCCCTCCTCCACACGGCATGGACCTCATTACCAAGAGGTGAGGCGGCAAGCAGCGCGGGGGAAGGCGGGGTGCGGGCTGCCGGCGGACACGCGACCAGGGCCGCCCGTCCGAGCTGCCCGCTCGCGGTGCGTACAAGAAGTGCAAGGCGCAGGAGACCGCGGCCGCGTCGGGACGTTGGGGGGACCCCCTCCGAGCACCTCCCCGCGGAGCACCTCCCCGCCGAGCACCTCCCCGCCGAGCACCTCCCCGCCGAGCACGCCCCGCCGAGCACCGCCCCGCTCCCCGGCCGGGCGCGCGCTCGGAACAAGGTTTTGGCTCCCGGTGAAAGTTTTGCAAACTGAATAGGACGCCGACGTGCTCCCGCGGGGCGCTGGGCCGCGCTGCTGCTGCCGCGGCCCCGGGCCCGGCCCCGGCCCCGGGCCCTACCGGCGGGAAACAACAAAAACCGTACGCGGTAGCATCAGAACCAAGCTACGTTAGGTGTCCTGTACCACGGTTTTACAAGCTGAAAAAAAATAACGCACGTTAAAAAACAACAACAACAGCTCAGCTTCCGGTTTTGGTGTAGTGGAATAGCCTATCGGATTACGGGGCCCAGGCTCGGCTCGGGTGCCATCTCTCTTTCATGTCGTCTGTCGGCGGCCTCATTCAAAATGCAGATGGGGCGAGGCGAGGACCGGAGGCGCACTCGGCGGGGCCGGGCCGGCAGCCCCCCCCCCCCCTCTGTCGAACTGCTCGGACAGACCGACGGCGGCCTCTGTGAGCTACAATTGCTGGCCGCGGGGCTGGCTGGCCGCGCTTTTGGAGTCTTTGGCATACTGCAGAGGTCCCCGTCCGGTCGATAGGGATCTCTCTTCTTTCACCTTCACCCTCCGCGATGGGCGGCGAGGGGGACATTTCGGGGGTCCTCAAGGCGGCGCTGCGACTCATTTGCTAATTAGCAAGTCGCGCTCGCCCATCGCGGTTGAGAGTACGGCTTCACAGCTTGATTCATTTCCATAGCGTACAGCTATTTTTTTACCAAATCGAAAATTAAAAAAAGAACATATCTTTTTCTAAAACCAAATACTGTAAGAGCACAAAGTAAATTTGAATGAATTATCGAATTTACCTCGTCTTAGCAGCTGCCGCTGCAGCTGCACGGCTCCGCAGCTGCTGACGGCCCGTCCCGCTGGCCTCGTTGGCCCTGCTTGTATGCGGTAGTCGGTGCGGTATTTATGCAGAGCTAATGGGGCCTGGGGTTCGGGGTGCTGAGCAGGGGCTGAGCAGGGGCTGAGCAGGGTGCAGCACAGCAGGGGGCGCAGCAAGGGGCGCAGCAGGGGGGGGGGGCAGCCAGCGCGGAGCTCCGACGGCGTCTCACCACTCACCTCAGCGCCACCGCGCGCCGACTTTCAAACTGTGACAAAGGATCTTCTCCACGACCGCAATCTCCTATCCAACTCTCTCTCTCTCTCTCTCTCTCTCTCTCTCTCTCTCTCTCTCTCTCTCTCTCTCTCTCTCTATTCGGGAAAAGAGTGTTGATCAGGACTCGTCTTTTAATTTGCTCCGCGCGTCGTGCGCACGGATTTTTTTTTATCCACCGCAGAGGGTGGAGCAGGGAGTGGGTGCGGGGGGTGATGCCGGGAGTGCTCGTGTGTCCGCAGGTTGCCCTCACGCCCCGCCCCTCCCCTACCCTTTCCTCCCGTTGCTCTCCTCCTCTCCACGGGGACACGCGGCGCCGCTCGATTCTTCCCCTTCATAAATTTTATCACTGCAATGACTGCGTCTGGCACTGCGCGCGTTGCCGTCGCTGCCGTCGCTGCCGTCGCTGCCGTCGCTGCACCGCCGCCCCCGACACCGCCGCCCCCGACACCGCCGCCCCCAACACCGCCTCCCCGCCGGGACAGAAATTGCGACTTGTGTGCTGCCTGTAAATTGACATCGAAAAGGAATGCGACACTTGCGCCCTACACATATATATACAGCAAAGTTTCTCCCCCGCTGCCGCGACAGGGGACCAAGGCGAGGGGCGCCCGGCGCCGCGCCGCGCTGCTGCCGCGCGGCGATGCGGAGACGGCCACAATCATTCCCCAAACAGCATCGTTTGCCACCAGACCAAAAAACAAAAAATAAATAAATTTGAAAAATTGGCAAAATTTGAATTACAAGCTCTAGATTTATGTGTTTTTTGAGTCGTGAAATGGAAACAGATTCGTGTGACGAGGAGGAAATCCGATTAAAATCTGCCGGCAGCGGTCTGCGGTTGTCGCCGCCGCTTCCTGACGCGCCGCGCCCCTCGGGGGGCTGTGCCGGCCTGTGCCGGCCTGTGCCGGGCTGTGCCGGGCGGTGTGCCCCGCGCGGGGCCGCGGACGGGTGTTCATTAAGATCCGGCCGGGGCAATAAAACAGGATTACGATTTAAATTTCGCGGTAATAAATGCTGTTATCGAGGCGGGGCCCCGGGCAGCAGGCTCTACGGGCCGCGCAGTCCGCCCCGATAGTGTCCACGGCCGACAGCAGGACAGGAGCCCGGGGGCCAGCCAGCGGCAGTCAGCCCTGGGACGCCACGCTGGCCACGCGGCGCTGCGCTGCCCACAATTAAAGCTAACACCCCACTCTGCGGGCCGGGCGGGCCGGGCAGTGAGGGCCGCGGGGAGCGGCACTGGGCGGCGAGGACCGATCAGGGGCCGACCGGGGCACCTCGGCCGAGCCCCTCCCCACTTTTGGAATACTCGCGGTGAAAGAGGAGGTCAGCCGGGCAGAGCAACGCCGAAGTGGGAGCCCGGCGACTCGGTGTGTGATATGTCGAGGCCCCTCCCCGGCCTCCCTGCGCTCCGCCACCGGCCGCCACCGCCCGACCTCTGCCCGCTACTGCCCTCTACACATTTTCCTCTGGCCCCGACGCCCCCCTCCCCCTCCCCTTCCCTCCTTTCATGTCCGCCCCCGAACTCCGGAAAGCAATCTGTTGAACATGCCGGGCCGGGCGCTCGGTGCTCGTCACTGAAGGCTCGCCGGAAACCCGGAACGCGCCGCGCGCCGCGGAAACGGAGGGCCGGGCTTGGCCGCAGAGCGGCAGGGCCGTAGGGCCGCAGGGCCGCAGGGACATGGGGCAGGTTTCGATGGTAAACCGCACTCTCTGGTTTTAAAGTTGGGTCGCCGTCGGATGATCCGCCCAACTAGGTCGCGCGGTGGAGCACTCTAAAAAATAATTTAAAAAAAGAAAATCCCATTTTTTGAAAAATTTAACGCTCAAATTGCGATTTCTCCCCGAAACATGACAGGTATAGCCGGACGGAAGCTCCTGGCTGTGTTGTGGCGTCCCTCACGTTGAACCGCCTCCTGTTCCAGGGCTGCTGCTGGCCGTGAAGGACATGCGGGTGCACCTGCCCGTGGCCCGGGTGGGCCAGTCGGTGCGGCTCTCCTGCCAGTACGACCTGGACGGCGCGCAGCTCTACTCCATCAAGTGGTACCGCGACGACGACGAGTTCTACAGCTTCGTGCCCAAGGAGGTGCCGCCCATGCGCATCTACCCGCACCAGAACATCTCCGTGGACGTGAGTGACCAATGTGCTGCCAAAATATTTCCAAAGACAGTAGTTTGTGCCGCAATTTTTTTTAGAACGTGGGTTTTTAGCGCGGTAATCTCGTAACATATCTGAAATTTCCTTATTTTTTGGGGGGAGAAGAATATATTAAAAAAAACACGATTTGTGCTGCGAATTAGTTTGTTGAAAGTGCCATGAGAACGCAAGTCCATCTCAGCGGCTCTTTTTTCAAGCAGTGTAGTGGGAGCGCTGTGCATGAGCACAACCAGAAAAAAAGTTTACTAATACTTGGTTTTGCAAAGAAAAATTACTCAAGCAAAGTTTACTTGATATATGTACAATTTACTCGTGAAAACCAAGTATATGCAATGAGAGACTGAAATCAAGAATCTATTTTTCTGGGTGTACACTGCTGAGCTCGCAGGGCAGGGAGAGCCTGCCCGGAGTATCAGCGAGGCCCAGACTCAGTGCCGCACGACGCGGGGCGTCGGGGTGCGGACGTTCGCGCGTTGACTCTCATTTTCTGTTTCACTTGGTCCCCGCGCCACCCCGGCGCAGCGCGGCCCCGCCCGGCCCCGCCCGGGCCCGCCGCAGCGGTCTTTACCCGGCGCCGCATGGACAAAAGGGTGCCGGGCGGTGAGAGCCGGGCGGAGGCGGCGGCGGGGCCCCGGAGACCGGAGGCCGCCGACCTCCGACCCTCCGACCCTCCCCCGCTGCGGAGGGTGTAACCGTAGCCTCCAGGGTGTTGTTGAGTACTCTGCGCACACGTGCGGATAGAATTAGTGGCTTCCCAAGGTCTCCCCTCCCTCCGTGCAAAGCAAACAGACAGTGTCCGCCCCCCGCCGTCCCGGCGAGACGCCCGGCGGGCCGCAGTGCCCCGCGTGTGGCGTGTGCGGGGAGGGGAGGGGATCAGGGCCCGGTATTATCTTAATTAACATCGAACTCTGTATGACGGCTGCGGTGTCGGCGTGCCGAGGCGGAACCCAGTCCCATAGATCCTCGCCGCCCCGCGGGCCGGCGCCCGCGTCCCGCGCTGCGCGACCACCGGCAGGTGATGCCGACCCCGCCGCCGACCGCACGGGGGAGTCTCAGCGGCGGCGCGCTCTGTCGGGCAACACCGCCGACCGCCGGCCAAACCGCCGCCGCAGCGTGCCGCGCCGTGGCCACCGCGTGCCGCGCCCTGCCGCGCCGTACGCCGATGATGAGACGCGCTTAATTGACGACCACTTGCTCCGCGGCCGCCGGCAGCGCCTCACAAAAGGGCCGCAAAGGGCCCCCTCACCCCGTGAGCACCGTGAGCCCGCCAGCGCCGCTGCCGAGCCCTGCCACCGAAGCTGACGACGCCCTGCCTGCCCTGCCTGCTCTGCCTGCCCTGCCTGCCCTGCCTGCCCCTGCCCTGCCTGCCCTGCCCCCTGCCGCGCGTCCCGGTGGTCCCGGTGACATGTTGTTTGAGCGGCCCGCCCCGCCCGCCTCCTCCCCCCACTGCCCCCGGCCGCCCACCCCGAAGCTTAATTTTGGAGCGCGGCGTACTGTAGGCCCCCGGTGTAGCCCGCGCCGGTGCAGCGCAGGCGTCAGTGCCGCCGCCGCCGCCGCCGCCCCAAGCGGTGCATGAAGGGTTTGTTTTGCAAGTCGACACCGCCGCCGACGCGGCGCTCGTGACCCGCCGACGGCGACGCGGCGCCGGAAGAACAAATATGCGAAATCGTGATGCAAGTACATCTCGGCGCGACGCGGCGGCCGCTGGCACGGGGCGCCTGCGTGCCCCATTGCTGGAGTAGTTGCACCCGACAAGCGCGGCGCTGCTGTTTGTGCGTCACACACGAGCGATCAGCGACTGCACTGCACACACAACCCCCCACCATCAGTTTCCGTTTTGAGCTGTCTCCGGAATACGCTATTCGACGCTGTGCTGTGACGGTATTTTATTTCGCTTTTCCGCGAGGGCGACTCACAGCAGTGTCACTGTTGTAGGCGCTGGAATTTTTTTCGCTAGCGCGCGTTGATTGGCTGCCCGCCTCGACCCCGCCGACCTTCCCCCTGCCCTCTCGAGCCTCTTTTTACGTGTCAAAGCAGCGACGGGGGGCAAATAAAGAGGTAACCGATTCGCGTTTGCGGAGAGGAAATTCGCTATTTCTTTGGCAATCAGCGAGATCCGATTCAATGCGCCCCCTTCTCCCCCCGCCCCTCCTGCTGCCGAGGACGCACGGGGGCCGAGTGAAAGGGGATGGCGAGGACGTGGAAGGCGGACGGTGCCGGCGGGGGGAGGAGGATCCTTGAGGATCCGAGATCCGTGTGTTTGTGATTCGCTCATATGCCGGAGGGCGAAACGATGAAGGAGAAAGTAGTCCTTTGAGGAGGATGAAAGGGCGGGAGAAAATGGTCCTCTGATCGGCGCGGGGCGGGGCGGGGATCGGCGGCTTACGGACGGAGATGACCCGGCAGCGCCCCGCCGCCAGAGTCACGGTGTCCATGATCTCCACCAAGTCCGCGTCCGCGATCCCGCCGAGACGATAATGGATATCCGATGGAGGCTGCTGTTTCACTCGCACAAATTCTTTCGGAAAATTCCAACGAGGAAAATTTGCAGCACAAACTGTTTGTGATTCCTCGACCAAATTTTTTAAAATTCACGAAACGGAAATTCTAATAACTTACTCGAAAACAACGTTCTGCGTATAAAACCCCGATTTCAATGCTTTGGAAAATTCAAAAGATATTTTGGATCTTCCTGGAAAAACGATAGGAAAATTTGCGGCACAAACTAGCTGCACAGTAAATTCTTATGCAGGATTTCTGCATTAGTTATGGACGTTCTTGTGCATACAGAACGTTATGCACAATTTAATCCATAATTGTGGACAAATTATGCATACCTTCTGTATGCACACAAACGTCCATACTTATGCACGAAAATTCTCCATAAGAGTTTAGTGTGCGGAAATTCCCAACTATTTTTTTCACAGAGTTTGAAACTTGTTGTCGCTGTCGTACTGCCAGACTCGGTTGGGGATCGGATGATTTCGGTGCAGGCGGGTCGTGTGACAGTAGGGGGGGGGGGGGGCGCCGATGAATTATCTCCATGGATAAAAAACTTATTTGTGACCCATTTTTAAACAACCCCAGCCTAGCAGCCTAACTCGGCGCCGGTCGCTCGTCATGGCTCTCGCGTTTTCCATGCAGTGCGTGGCGCACTCCTCGTCCAGCCCCCCGCGCGCCCCATTTTGTCGGTTTTAACAACGGCTCGGCCGGGACGATTTTGCTCCGCAAACACTCATATCGGCGGGGGATGTAATTTCGTTGGCCTTAAAAAAAAAGTTGAAATCGAAAATCGGGGCGTGGAAAAGGGGGACGGGGGTAGAATAAATCCGTGCGAAGCTCACTGACCTGGAGCAGTACGCAGCAGGCCGGACAGGGGGCTGGCCGTCGGGCTGGCCGTCAGACAGGCTCTCTCTGAGGCCCGCGGGCCGACAGTCCCCCGGCGCCCCCGGCGGCCCGCAGCCCACAGCCCGGCCCGCGGCTCCTTCTGGCCACATAACTCTCCGCGTCTTATTGGCCCCGCACAGAAGTCCTTGTGCAAATTATTGTCACGCTGTGCGCGCGCTCCTTGGCTCCGTTCCGTAAGCAGAGCAGAGTGATAAATGACCACGAAACAGAAAGATGTCGGCAGAGCGAGGCGGAGGGGGGGGGGGGGGGGGGAGGGGGCTAGAGCAGCGCTGTTATGAGCAGCCAGTGGCGGTGGTCTACCAACCGCGAAGACAGGAAGGGGAAGAGGGCGAGGGAGGGGAGGGAGGGGCGGAGGAGGGTGAGGGAGGGGAGGAGGCCCCCCGCGTGCCCAGGAGAAATGTCGCCCCCGGCCTTGGGAATGCACCAATGCGTGAAATTCCATTTTCTCTCCTAGCCTTTCCTCGCGGCCGCCACCGCAGTCGGCCAAATCTCTCCTCACGCCTCCTCCTCCCCTCCCCTCCTCCTCCGCCCCCCTCCTCCCCACCCCTCCCCTCCTCTTCCGCGCCGCCAGGGCCTACTAGCAAGTCGTCCATCGTTGCGTACGAGCTCCGTACCCCCTCCTCTCTTTTTTCCTTCCTCACGCCGCACATAGGACTTGTTTTGCTCATTTTTTTTGTTGTGTGTGTGTGTGCGTGCGTTTGAGAAAGGAGAGAGGAGCCGCTCGGCACGAAGTAGGACGGATTTTCACACCCATCATGCCCGCCCCATTTTCTCCTGCACGTGTAAACTTTTGACGATTAATTCACCATGTGACGCTCGTGCTCTGGCTCGTGCCTCGCCCCGTGCTCCGGTTAGTGCTCCGGCTCGTGCTCCGGCTCGTGCTCCGGTTAGTGCTCCGGCTCGTGCTCCGGCTCGTGCCTCGCCCCGTGCTCCGGTTAGTGCTCCGGCTCGTGCTCCGGCTCGTGCTCCGGCTCGTGCTCCGGCTCGTGCTCCGGCTCGTGCCTCGCCCCGTGCTCCGGTTAGTGCTCCGGCTCGTGCTCCGGCTCGTGCTCCGGTTAGTGCTCCGGCTCGTGCTCCGGCTCGTGCCTCGCCCCGTGCTCCGGTTAGTGCTCCGGCTCGTGCTCCGGCTCGTGCCTCGCCCCGTGCTCCGGTTAGTGCTCCGGCTCGTGCTCTGGCTCGTGCCTCGCCCCGTGCTCCGGTCTCCGGCTCGTGCTCGGCTCGTGCCTCCGGCTTTAGTGCTCCGGCTCGTGCTCCGGATCGTGCTCCGGCTCGTGCTCCGGTTAGTGCTCCGGCTCGTGCTCCGGCTCGTGCTCCGGCTCGTGCCTCGCCCCGTGCTCCGGTTAGTGCTCCGGCTCGTTCTCTGGCTCGAATCCCGGCTCGTGCTTCGGCTTGTGGTCAGGCTCTTTCCCCAGTAAAACGTTGTTTTGAAAAGATCAAGTCTACTTTAGCTTCGATAAAGGTCGAATGAAACTTGATTCAAGACTAAAACTTTGCTTTAAGTCTACTGCAGAACTGTCTAGTGCAGACCGAGAAAAATGTTTCCTCTAATAAGTTTGAATCAGACAAGGTCAAATTAGAATTGATTCAAAGCAAAAGCCTTGATACAGGTCAAATTTGCCTTGAATCAAGGCTTTCGTATCTTAGATCAAGAAGTCATTTTTCTGGGTGTTGCTCCGGCTCTTGCTCCGGCTCTTGCTCCGGCTCGTGCTCCGGCTCGGCTCGTAATGCTCCGTCTCGTGCTCCGGCTCGGCTCGTAATGCTCCGGCTCGTGCTTCGGCTCGTGCTCGGCTCGGCTCGTAATGCTCCGTCTCGTGCTCCGGCTCGGCTCGTAATGCTCCGGCTCGTGCTCCGGCTCGTGCTCCGGCTCGTGCTCCGGCTCGTGCTCGTGCTCCGGCTCGGCTCGTAATGCTCCGGCTCGTGCGGGGACGACATCGCCGCGCGGCTCACCGGCAGGGCCTGCAGAGCTGCAGCCTTCAGCAGACGGCCAGGGGAACGCCGCGCGGGGATTCAGGCAAGAACTTGGCGCGGGAACACGACGACTCGAGAGCAGTGGCGTCGTACAAAGCGCTTGAAATTGTTTTTCGGTTGGAAAAGCTCCCCGCGACCCGCGCCGCCCCACGCCGCCCCACGCCGCCCAGCGCCGCCCCGCGCCGCCCCACGCCGCCCCGCCTCCGCGGTGGAGAGGATTGGTCCCGCGCCGCCCCGCGCCGAGGATTACCGTCGTCCCCCTGAGTGCCTTATAAAGTGGTGATGAGCGCGGCGGAAGCGGGGCAGACGGCAGCAGGCGGAAGAGGCGGCCGGCACCGCGCACCACAGGTTTGTGAATGAGGACGGCGACCTTGAAGGCGGCGGGGAGCGGCCCAGAGAGAGAGGGAGAGCCGCGGGCAGACCAGCATAAGCCGGAGACGGAATACGTTTGCGGGCAGGGACAGAGAGAGAGAGAGAGAGAGAGAGAGAGAGAGAGAGAGAGAGAGAGAGAGAGAAAATAGAGAGCGAGAGCAGCGAGCGGCCGAAGAAGTAGTCAGGAATTAGTCTGGCAAGGACGGAGAGGGCCGAGGGAGTCACCTTGGGGGCAGAGGCCCTGCGCACGCACACGTACACACACACACACACACACACACACACACGAGCGCGCACGAGCGCACGAGGGCGCGCGCGCACGAACGCTCCGCAAGATGGGCCGGACAACCGACATCTGTTTCCCAATCCTCCCTCCCTCCCCTCCCGCCCTTCCCTTCACCGCGGTCTGCGAAACGCTCGCCTCGCCACGCGCACCTGTGCCAGAGCGAGAGCGAGAGCGAGAGAGAGAGAGAGAGAGAGAGAGAGAAAGAAAGAAAGAGAGAGACAGAGGGTTGGCCGAGCACCCCACCCGTCCTGCTGGCCCTCCGAGGCAACAGGTCGGACAGGCTGGGCAGGGCGCTGTAGGAGCCCCGCTGCCGCTGTGGCTGCTGGCCGCCTCTGGCCGCCTCTGGCCGCCCGTGGCGGGGCCGCGCGGGGCAGCTGGTGGAGGGGACTAAGTTGCCAAGCAAGCCTACGTGACAGGAGCCCCAGCCGCCGCCCCGGCCGGCGCTCGGACGGGCGAAACTTGTAGCGGGCCGGGCCCGGTCCGCTCCCCCCGCCGCTGCGCTGCTCCGGTCCGCAGTCCATGAGAGAGCCGGCCCCGCGATGCGCGTGCAGCGAATCCCAATGCGGGATGCAGGAGCGGCGGCGCGGCCCGGCGCGGGGCGGAGGGCATTGCATCCGGCCGGATAGACTGACCCCTCAACGCTGAGGGGAGACGTCGTCCGACAACATCTTTATCGGACTGCTGCAAGCAGTTGTCTTTTTGGGAATTCGCCAAAAAGAAACTGCACTGAGTTTAGTGGTCACCTCTACAGGTTTACGGTGCGAGCTGCATTTAAACCACAACACGGCAAAGAAAATGGACGATAACGATAACTGTGTGGTCATTGATGAGAGCAAGGGGCGGGTCGACTGTCATATAGTACCCCGCACTCGTCATATTATATCATTGTACTTTCACAATATCATAACGATGCCCCAACGAGATCCACTCAGTCTGCGGACAAGAAACCCTTAAACACTCACACAAACGTCGCAAGACGAAAGCCCTTTATAATGCGTGGATCTCGTTAGAAGGTATCAATAATATTAGCAGTAACACGGCAAAGAGTACACGACTTCCCCTCGGCCGAGAGATTTAGGGAGTGAACTTTCCATAGCCGAGCAGGCGGGCGGACTTGGTACCTAATCAGCCGGCGTCCACCTCCAGACGCTGTGCCGCCGCGCCCCGTGCCGCCGCCTGCGGAGAGTTCATCCCCGCGGCCCCGCAGACTTCCGGTCCTGCAGGCCGAGGAGCCCGGCCGGTACCCGGCCGGTACTGCCACCTTCCGCTCCCTCCCTCTCTCTCTCTCTCTCTCTCTCTCTCCTCCCCCCCCCCCCCCTCTCTCTCTCTCTCTCTCTCTCACACACACACACTCCCTCAGACTGCGCTGATTGGTTTGACATCCGTTCGCACGACTAAAGGCGACGACGCCGCGCGGACCACTGAACCGTACTTCACAAGAACGAAGGCAAACGGGGGCATGCCGGCAATTACTGCGAGGGGGCCACGTAAAGAGGGGGAGGAGGAGGGGGAGGGTGCAAGTGGGAGGTGCGGGAAGAGGAGGGGGAGGGGCGATGGCGCAGCGCCGGTGAACGGTTGTAAGAAGAAAGGTCGGCTTTGGGAACTGGAGGAAATACCACATCCACATCCAGAGGGAGGGTTTCCGATTTACATTCCATGTCGAGCATCCTGGCAGCCTGGCAGCCTGGCACAATGCAGCGCCGCGGCTGCGGTTTTCCCGGGACCGGGGCCCTCCCCGCTCTCCTCTTCGCGATTTTATCTTTTTCGTGTGGTCGGGGAGGAGTGGGGGGCGGGGCGGGTCTGCCGATGCCCACCCTGTTCGTACCTCCCTCTCTCATTGCTGGCCGCAGGTCCGCAGCCCCGTAAGTGCCATGCGCGCTCCGCCCCCGACCACCTCTCTCCCCCAGCTGACGGGGTGAAAGGACTCGAGAGCGATCCGAATGTGCCTTTCTCCAGCTTACTACATCTGCTCCGAAATTACCGTAAGAGATTTATTGTGATAACCTCCATTAATTACAAGAGGGCCCGCTGAACATCCCTTGCCGGCCAGCGGGGCCAACCCTCCGCTGCGGACAGCCCCGCCCCGACGTCCTCTGATCACCTATCCTCCCCCTCCTCCCACTCCACACCCGCTCTCTCTCTCTCCCTCTGTAGGATCTCTCCTCCCCTCTCTGTCCCCCGCATACCCCCAACCATGGCCCCCTTCTCGTATATCTCTCTACGTTCCACAATTCCCGTGTAGCACTCTGCGGGACCTTGGCATGGTTGGCCCGGGAAAGAGTTTTATTTGGCCTTGATTTAGATAACATTCTTCCCATACGATGGGGGTTAACTGCTGGAATGGCCCGGACACTACACGCGCGTACACACACACACTCGCGCGAGCACACATACATAGACAGTGATACGCACTAAGACAAACAGCGGCCATGCGCACGGTGGTGGGGCGGGTCACGAGATGAAGAGCGAGAGAGAGAGAGAGAGAGAGAGGTGATAGAGGGCGGAAGAAGTGAGACAGAGAGGAGAGAGAAAGAAAGAGAGACAGTAAGGACGACAACAAACTGCGAATTACAGAGCTACCGAGAAATAAAATAAAATGAGAACGACGGGCGCGGGGGCGAGAAAAAAAAGGAACCATTATTTTTCAAGGGATTTATCGCGAAGAAAACGTGTCTCTCTGCCTCCGCGCTACTGAGTGACCGGATTATCAGGCATTGCCCCGCGCAGCCTGCAGCCGGGGGGGGGGGGGGGGGGGAGGCCCCCCGTACACAATCCCGCCTTATCCTACCGCCCCCCCCCCTCCCCCCGCCGCCCTTCGCCGCCACTGCGGGAACGCGGCGAGACTCTTTGCAGAGACTCTCCTCGACCCCGCTCTACTCTGCAAACTCATCAGTGTTTGGCGAGGGCGGGTACTCACCCGTGGATTTGCGGCACGGAAAAATAAATAATAAGTATCCGCATTAAGTACGGCCGTCCATGCTGAGTCCGCCCGCGGCGGCCGTGCGCCATGGCGCCTGCGGAGGCCGGGGTAGGCCGGCCCGCCCGACACGCGTGCGCAGCTCACTCCCCGACTGCCTGCCCAGCAGGCGCTGTCCGCGTGGTTGACGGCCGCCGTTCCGGCCGTGGCGCCCCTGGGAGGACCGGCGCCTCCCTCAGCAGCTCCACTCCGCCCGGGAAGCACCCGCCGCACGCAGCCGCGCTGCCGGCGCCCTTGCTGCCCTTGGCGCCCAGCAGGGCCGCCGCCGGGCTTTTGGCCCCGCTGGGTGGCACCTCATCAGTTTCTGGCCCCCAATTTGCTGGACGAGCCTCTCTGTCCTGTATTTAATTAGGCAAAATAACGGACAAGTTGTTTGGAGAGGAGGTGGGGAAAGTGCAAAAAGGGGTTGCGGGAGAGAAAGAGAGAGATAGAGAGAGAGATAGAGAGAGAGATAGAGAGAGAGAGATAGAGAGAGAGAGAGAGAGAGAGAGAGAGAGAGGAGTGGGAGATAGAGAGCAAATGGAAACAGGCAGACGGATGACTGTGGGAGGAGGACGACTGCGATCAGCCCGTTGATAAGGAAGAAAGTCGGGAGGAGCGGGCCGCCGCGCCGTAGGCTGTGCCGCTGTGCCGGGCCCCTTTCGTCGCGGCATCAGGCAGATGAGGTTAGGCTCTCCAGCCGTACACGACCTTGCCAGCCGAGCCGCGCGTCGCCGGCCGGGTGACGCCTCGGGCAGCGCCGTGGGTAACGCCGTGCTGAGAATGACGTTCGGCCGGTTTAGGTACCTTTAACTGCTGCTGCAAAACAGATCATCGATTTCGAAATGTTAATAAATGAATTTGGGGTAGTAACTCTGATGCTATCGGGGAGAATGCAAAAACTTTAAAATGTAGAAGTTGTTAGCTTCACTTTGCCGTTTTGCTGACGGAATCCTTCGAGGGCGAGCGCGAGCCGGGGACAGGCGGAAGTGCAGTTGTGATCCAGCCGGCGTCGGGAGAAGACACGCCCCGCGCTACTCGATGCCTCCCGCGCCGGCCTCCCGCGACCTCCTGGCTGCCCCAAGGGACTCACGTGCAGGAACGACCGCCAACACCCAAGGATCTCAGATGTGCATCAAGGAAGCTGCCCCGGTGAGCGAACGTCTTGGGTGCCACTCCCGCTCGAGTTAGGATAGGGGTCCGGTTTAGCAAAGAGTAGGTAGGGTTAGGTTAAGCCCTCATCCCTGTGTAAGCCAATCCCCCCCATAAATCGTAGGATTCTTTTATAGACGAGAGAGTATTAATTATTATTACCCACGGGCGTCGACCTTTCTAACATCACTGCAGCCCGCCCCGTTACACTGCCGGGGGCTGCCGGGGGCTGCCGGGGCGCCACGCTGCCTGCCGCTGTTTGCTGGTAGTTTCGGCCCGCGATTAGTCGAGACGTATAAAGAATGATTGAGTGGGCGCGGCCGGCAGAGGTGTCGGCCCCGCATAACTCCCCGCCGGACCGGCTCGCCGTTTGGTCCCCAACGGCCGCCGCCCGCCCCGCACACTCAAAACCCTCCGCCGCCCGTAAGTTAACTCTTCCCAACGCAAGAGAGGAGTGTCTGACATTTTTAAAGTTCCAGGTCGGCAGTTTAATTCCGAGCCCTTTCCGCGCCATTACCTTCAGCCGGGGCGGAGTTACGGCGCCGCGGCGCCACCATCCCCATCCCGCTCACACTTACTGCCCCCCGCGCCGCTCTATCTCTATCTTTCTCTTTTTCAAGTTTGCTATGAGAAATCAGTCTGTGGGAGAGAGAGAGTGGAAGGAGTAAATGACACAATACAAATAAATGATTTTCCGCTTTGCTGTGCGCCGCACCGTCGCACTCCTGGGAAAATCATCATTTTCCCGCGACATTTCTGGTGAAGACACCCGAAGTTCCAGCGACGTTGGCCGGCGAACTCAAACACAAACACACACACACACACACACACACACGCGCGCGCACACACACACACACCGCACAGTACAACGCGGCCCGGCCATCCCAGGCAGAGCTAAGCCCGAAGGTCGGCCCCGGACAGCAGCGCGCTATGACATGGCGGGGGCGCGGCGGGTCGTGACAGCAGAGCAGGGCAGAAGGGCAGAGCAGGCAGGCAGAGGCCGGCAGGCAGGCCGACGGCGGGCCGCGGCACGGACCGGCGCCCACACCTGCCAGCCGCCGCCGCTGTCACAGTGAGCCCGGTGCCCCCCCCCCCCCCGATACTGTAGGCCCCCCCTCCCCCACCCGCGTCAGCCGCATCGGCTTGTTACGGCCGGAATATATTCGGACGCTGAGCACGGCCGGCCGGCTGCCCCCGCCGCTCCCGCCGCCGCCGGCCAGAGGCCTTATGAGATTGAGGCTTTGTTGGCCGGTTCGGCAGGCGCGCGCGATGGGCGAAGGCAGGGGCGCAACGGGCGGAGAGGGGGAGAGGGGGGGGGGGCGTGTGGGAGGATCCACCGCGGGCTCGACAGGTTCGACGGGGCGAACGCAGCAGCAGGTCAGAGTCTCCTCAGTTATACGCGGGATGCCTCAGGGCCCCGAATGCGAGGGATGGTGGAGGGGGGAGGGGGGGGGGGTAAATGTGACAGGTGCGGGGCGCCAACTATCCAGCCGACAGTGGCTAGTGGCCGCCGGCAGGGCGGCCGGCGGGGCGGCGCACGGCCCTTCAAACTCTCCCGCCCTCCGCTCTCCCGCCTACCCGCTCGTCCGTCCGGCTGCGAGGCGGCGCCTCCGCCGCGCTCCCGGGGGCGTGGCAGTGAGGGTTGCCGCGCTGCGCCTGCGGACCGGGGACCGGGCACCGGGGACCCCGCAGAGGGCCGGCGGGGCCGACGCAGCTGGTGTGGCTCTGGCCCAGCGAACGCCTGCAGCTCGGCCTGCACCGGCCCGGTGCCTGACGACTCGGCCTCAGCTGTGGCGGCGGCCGGAGCATTAAGTCAGCAAGGGAGGCCGGATGAAAATGAAGTACGGAAAAAGAGAGTGAGAGGAAAGGGAGCGGGGGATTTATCATAAAAACCAGAACCGGAATATTTTATGGCGGTGCCGCACAAGCGCCCTTCCCGCACGATTGACATGCCCGGCGGCAGCGGGGACGCTGCAGGGGATCCCGCCGCCCGGGGGATTCCGGAAGGGATCCCGGAGGGGATCCTGGGGGGATCCTCACTCCCCCGACCACCACCTGCGCGGGGAGCGGCCCTTTACTCAGCTTGACTCGCCGCGTCCGCGAGGCTCCACCAAACCGTTCCATAAACTTGGCTTGAATACGCGCGGCCCGGCGGCGGCGCCTTAAAGGGAGATTTTCACCGCGCTTTGTGAATAAAGACGGCCGAGAGTTTTCTTCGGATGCTCATGTAACCTG
Source organism: Megalurothrips usitatus (assembly GCA_026979955.1). Taxonomy (NCBI): domain Eukaryota; kingdom Metazoa; phylum Arthropoda; class Insecta; order Thysanoptera; family Thripidae; genus Megalurothrips; species Megalurothrips usitatus. The sequence continues at coordinate 3,873,842 of CM049593.1, forward strand.
TCTGGCCGGCCCCTCCGGCGCTGCTCCCGCCGCTGCAGCCGCTGCTGCGCTGCCGCCGCCTGCTGTAAGAGGAGTCGCTGTAATTAGTACTCCTACCCCCCCCCCCCCTCCTCCCCTCTCCGCCGTGGCTGTCTGGTCTACCTGGGCTCCACCTGGCGTACCTTCTTGCATGGGGCTCCCTGACTCATCTTCCTGCGACATCATTCCGCGGTAACACAGATGCAGGCGGCAGGCGCTCGCATGCAGTATACCACATTCGTATGGACGCTCTTCATGTTCGGACGAAACATTTTTGCTGAGCAAGCGAAGCGAGCGAAGCCCTTCCTTCGGACTTTTCCAGTACCCACAACGACGCCCCCCCCCCCCCGGCGTATACCTATAGTTAAGCAGAGGTATCTTCCTATTACTATTTAGCTACATCTATTTTCGAATATACATATTATATATATATATGAATATGGTCCCACTGCATATATAATTTGCATTATTCTACACGCAAGTGTCTAAAAAAAGTGCAAGAACTAATCTATTCTTTCTTGTCATTGGGGAAAAGGAGTACATAATAGGTTAAAAAATATAGGTATATATATATTTTTGTGGGATCCCCCCTCTCACACGCTGCCCGCAGGGACTTAGAATCGTTTCGCCGTGTGTCCTTTTTCCCGCCCTCTCTCCCCCGCAGCCTAACGGATTGTTCCCTGCGGAACGAATTTTACACCGATTTCGGACTATATATCACCCGGACGGGGGAGCCGGGCTCTCGGGCCATATTTGTAACATTCTGGGATAGTCCGATAGTATATATTGTTCCGTGACGGGGCTGTTTCTGGGGATGGAAATATGTAAACGGGCCTTTTCCCCTTTTACACCATTCTATATATATATATATATATATATATATATATATGTATATATAAAGAGAGAAAGAGAAAGAGAGAGAGGTATATGCCCAGACTGGATCGGCCTCGACTAGGTTAGATCAGCTAAGTTTGCTGCTTTACTTAGGTACAATTTAGGTGTGACAAAAATTAGCGACTAAATCGGCGACGATTAGGTTAGGTTAGCTGAGTTTGCTTTAGTCAGGTATCATGTAGGTGTTGTAAGACAAAAATTAGTTTAGAAATAGGTGAAATCTGGCGAAATCTAAATAATCTATTGTAGGAGCGCTGTCCACCATAGTCTGCAGGCGCTCCACACTTTGTTAGCTGCACCTGCCGGTTCTGCTGCGAGCACAGCAGGAGGCCTACCAGGCCTTGGCTAGTAGAAATCATGTTTATTCTGGGTTGCGGGCACATCCCGCCTCCTGCACCGTCTGCCACAGTCTGCCGGGAGCCTGGCGTATGGTATGCGGGGGGACGGTGATCTTGGTGGCGCCGGTATCTCTGAAGAGCCGCCTCCGCCCGTGCATCCCCGCGGGGCGCTGGCGGCGCTGGCAGCGCCGGCGGCTGCCGTCTGACGCCGGGGCCTTGGAGCCCACCTCGGCTGGCCCCCCAGGAGGCCCCCGCGGGCCCCGCGGGTCCCCGGGGAGCGGCGATGAGCTCGCTATGCTGATTGGCGGTCGCTTTGAGCGGCGAGGCGGACCGGGAGCCGCTGCGTCTCTGGGGTCGGCAGCGGCAGGCGGGGTGCCGGGCACGCGGGGGGCGCAGCAGTCATCCCACATTGTAACGGGGCGTCATCTATGGACGTGTCTATTGGTAGGAATTACTACGAATAGCCGTCGAGGTCCTTATCCGGAGGAATTACCGGCAAAAGAAGACCACCAGAGTTTTTCAGAATCGCCTTATGATTTACTACGAATAGCGGTCGAGGTCTTAATTCGTAGTAATTCCTACGAATAAAGACCCTAATCCCTATTTGTAGTAAACTCGTAATAATACTGTCTTAAGTGCCCCATACCAACTGCAAACCGTCGGTATGCAGTCCTATTAAGTTATTTTTCCCGTGCTCCTCCCCTGCTCCTCCCCTGTCCTCCCCTGCTCCTCCCCTGCTCCTCCCCTGCTCCTCCCTCTGCTGTTTTCGGACCCCTGCGCAACCGAAAAGAAAAATCGCGAGCGGACTCGAACCAACATGCCCTCCCTTCTCAGTTGACCGCCCACCGCGCTACCGAGACATCTGTGGAAGACCGTCTCAGGCTGGCTACTGCTTCGAGCCCACCGAGCCTGCCCTGTAGAAGGCAAAGTAGTGGGCGGATTTCTCTGCGTTCGACGTTGTGGCGCATTCGGCGTCCTCTACATAATGTGGTGTAGTGCATTTCTGCATACTAGATTTTATTTTCCAAACCTCGCAAGCGGCCAAAATAAAACAAACGCACAATCAAAATGTAAACTACTTTTTGTGCATGAGATGGAGTTTCGGAGTTTAACTTTTATAATTTTCCCTATCTTAGATTTAATGTGTACCTGTATTACATCGCAGAGATGGAAAATATTCTTAGTCCACAAAAACGCGTGCTCAGCTCCGAAACGAGTCCGAGTGGCCGGACCGAAAACGGTCAACCCGATAGAAGGGGGGGTATGTTTCGGGCTGTCCGAGCAGACCGGGCTGGTCTCGGGGTGTCCGACTCGGAGTCGGACTACCATCGGAGTGTCCGGAGGGAAGTCGGGCTCTATTCGGGCGGACCGGGTCCGGAGGAGGGCTGCTTGCGGAATAGTCCGAGTGCACATCGGACATATACCGGAACAGTCCAGGACCGATCGGACTGCTTTCGACTCACCCAGTTTCGGAGAAATATTTTTACACGGGTACGCGATTAGGCTAGGTTAGCTTGGTTAAGGTTAGGTTACCTAAGCTAACCTCCTAAAAGAAGAAATATAAATTAAACGAAAGTAAAATTAATTTCCCGGTTTGCAGTTTGGTATGCAGTTCGTTTTGTATGCAGTTTGAATTTTCTCAAGCTCCTCGACCACTATTCGTAGTAAATCATTAGGCGATTCTCCGGTGGTTTTCTTTTGAATTACTACGAATAACGATTAGGGTCCTTATTCGTAGTAATTCCTACGGATAAGGACCTCGACCGCTATTCGTAGTAATTCCTGCAGATAGGCTTCCGGTATCTTACCGGTAGTAATTCCTACCAATAGACACGTCCGTCATCTATAGACGCGTGGGTCCCATCCCCGGCCCTCTCCCTTGCTCCTCCCCTTCTCCTCCCCTTCTCCTCCCCTTCTCCTCCCCTGCTCCTCCCTGCTCCTCCCCTGCTCCTCCCCTTGCTCCTCCCCTGCTCCTCCCCTGCTCCTCCCCTGCTCCTCCCCTGCTCCTCCCCTGCTCCTCCCCTGCTCCTCCCCTGCTCCTCCCCGGCCCCCTTCCTCCCGCTCCGCGCCCCGATGTATGCACCCGGCGGGGCGCGGCGCGGCGTACTCTTTGCTGCATAGCGGAGCGGCCAAATCTCTTTGACTTGGACTTTCAGGAGTGAAGCCCTTGATTTTCTATGCTGCTGCGAAGCGGGGCGGGGGGGGGGGGGGAGGGGGGTCTGGCTGGAGCTGTAGAAAGCAGGTCGAGGTGGCAGGGGGTGAGAAAGGGAGGGGGCTGTAGGAACAGGGAGGGAGCTGAGGAGGCGGCCCACAACTCTCAAAATGTTGTCCAGCACCCTTCGCAGATAATACGAGTACGCCCCTGATTGTGATCCTGATAAACCGAATTCAAATTCAAATCGCCTTCGAAAGTGTTCGGAAAACTGAACTTCATAAACAGTACAAGTCTCCCTTTGAATTCAAGAAAGTTCAGAGAAAGAAGGAAACAGCGGTAACCGACATATTTTTAAAAGTGTTGGAAATGGTGCAGTGTCTGCGAACGGGCTGGGGCCGTGCGGCTGCCCCCCCCCCCCCTTTCTCTTTCTCCGTCACCTCTCGGATGCAACCACTTTGCCCTGTCTGCCCTCTCTTTTCCTTCCACCCGAGCAGGCCGCGTGTTCACCATAATTTTCCGCTTCACCGACCTCTCTTATATTTTATTATCGCTCCATTCGTCCCGCCTTCGGGGTAACGTCGCGGCGGCGGCTGATGTTTTTCTTTCTTCCCAGTTATTATTAAATTTCAGGCGCACCAGCTGCACGCGCCGCCGCTGCCGCCGCTGCCGCTCCCCAGCCGCAAGCCGCGAGCACAGTTTTTCGCGCACTAGACGCTGCACCCAATTTACTGGATTTAAGTAAAATTTACTTCATTTCAGTAAAATTTACTTGATTTAAGCAACGTTTACTTGTGACAACCAAGAATATGCAATTTGAGACTAAAATCAAGAATCATTTTTTTTCTGGGTGTGTACATCGCTGCAGCTGGACGCGGGCGGCTTCTTTCCTGTGTGCTCCGGCCCGCCCCAGTTCTCCGCTACACGCGGCCTGATTCCGCACCCGATTCCACCATTCACTATTCTCAATTCCACCGGATCGGGCTCGGGATCGGGCCTCGCGGCGGCAAAGCCCGCTTGGATCCCCCCACGCCGACGACGCCGAGCGCCTGCGAATGCCTGGGTAGGCCGGCCCGCACAACACGCGTGCGCCGCGGGGCCGGGCCGCCTACACAGCAGGCGCCGCGCCAGCAGCGGAGCTAGCGTCTGCCGTGCGCCAGACCTGCAGCCCGCAGCGGCCAGACTTCGACTCGCCGCTAGTTGGCGCCGGTAACATCAACACTGTTGAGTTGCAGTCTCAAAAAAAAAAAAAAAAAAAAAAACGGTTTGAATCAAGCATACTTGAGATTCTCGCCGTATGTTTCTCGAATCACGCTACGCATTGAGAGCAATGATTGAATCGAGCATGTTGAGGTAAATGCGCGAGCTTGATTAAAGAAACACACGGCGAAATTCTCAAATATGCCATAAATTCAAACATATTTTTTTGAGAGTGTGACTCGCTATTTCTTTTTCACACTTTCGGTTTGAATCTTGTTCGGAATACTCCATGGAGCTGCGGCGTGGGCCAGAGGTACGCTTTAAAAAAACTGTACTATTACTATAACCAAACTGACAGGAGACTCCGGCCCGGATAGTTTCTCCGATTAATTCTCGCTCTGAGAGCGCGGCAGTATCGGCGCAGCCCCGGGGTTCGAGGCCATGACAATACCTCGCCTTAGGCGGCCGCGAGAACTCCCCCGCGACGCCCGGCTCCCGCTGCTTCTCCAGGCTCTCCAGCCCGCACCGGTGATGGGCGAGGTGGCGCTGCGTCTGCAACTCTGTCTGGGGCTGCGGCGGATGCAGCAGTTGATGCGCGGCTGCGGCGGCGGTGGGGGCGGCAGTGGCGGCTCTGGCCCTCACTGCTGCCGCCGCTGCTGCCGCCGCTGCTGCCGCTGCTGCCGCCGCTGCTGCCGCCGCTGCTGCCGCCGCTGCTGCCGCCGCTGCTGCCGCCGCTGCTGCCGCCGCTGCTGCCGCCGCTGCTGCCGCCGCCGCCACGTCACGGCCCGACTTGGCCGGGGCTCCCTGCCTCGCCTTGCAGTGGCGCGGAAGCGGCCGCGTTGAGCCTCATGCGGATTGCATTGCTGGGTCAGGTTTGATGAGAAACTGAGGCGCCGGGTCCGGGAGGGGCGGGGAGGGAGAAGGAGGAGAGGGAGGCAGGAGCCCCGGAGGGCCCGGAGGGGGTACGTTACAGCGCGCCCGTCTGGAGAGCGGCGCCGCGCCCCCGCCGCCCCCGCCGCCACCCGCCGGCAGGAATAGAGAGTGGATTGAAGGGACGCGGCGGGGTGCGGTGCGCCGGCGGGGCGCAGCCGGAGGGTTGCACCGCCCGCGTCTCCCGGCCGCGGCGGCACAGCGCTGCGGATTGTGGGCAGCGGCACCAGCCCTGCCCGGCACTGCCGGCGGCCGGTGCGGGCGGCGCCCAGCGGGGCCCGGCGGAGCCCCAGCCGGGGCCACGCCGTCCCACCACGCGGCCCGCCGCTGTTCCGCCGCGATGTTTCCGCCCGGCGGCGCCGCTGCGCGCCCCGCCTCGCCTCGCCCTGTTTTGTGGTAATGAGATTGCCCGCCGTCCCCGCGAACCTTGCCACACAGAGATTTTTTATAACGCCTGCCTATGGCAGCCTATGGCGGTCTGTGGCGGCCTATGGCTGCCCGTGGCGCTCTGTGGCCGCAGTCTCGGGGCTGCTATTTTCTCTTTGCGGCGCCCATCTCACCCCCCCCCCTGCCCCTCCTGTCCCCTCCCCCCTCCCCGCCCCGCGCCGCGAACTCCGCAACAGCCTTCCCCGAGCAGCCATTTCCTGCCCCCGACGGTGGTGCTGACTGCCTCCTCGGCCGGCAGCCAACACACACGCACACACACACACACACACACACACACACACACACACACACACGCAAACACACACGCACACACACACGCACACACGGCAACGGCGCCCCGTGCACGTATTACGTGGTGCCTCTAGCTTATCAGTCTTATCGTCCGGGCGCCGCCGCGGCCGCCGCAGCGTGCTGACCGAGCTCGTGTCGCGCAGCCAGGAAGCGGAGAGAGAGAGGGACCGCGTCTGTCCGGCCTGCCTCGCTGCCGGACTCCGAACACAGCAGTGAACGCGGCTTCTCTCTCTCTCACATACACACACACACAACCTCAGGGAGGGAACCCGAGCGCGGGTGCGACGGAGACAGGGCTGCGAAGACAGCGTTGCCCTGTCACAGCGGAGCGTCGGCTGGGGCCCTCGGCCCCCCCGGACGGCCGACTCCACTGCGTCAGGCCCAAGTTGTACACCGAAAGGGATTTTGGCAAAGGACAGAAGAGGGGAGGGTTAGATAGAGAGAGAGAGAAGGAGAGAGAGAGAAAGAGAGTGAGTAACGCGAGAGAGAAGCGAGACAGAGAGAGAAACACAGAGAGAGAGAGAGAGAGAGAGAGAGAGAGGGAGAGGGAGAGGGGGGGGGAGGGAGGTCTGAAGCCTGAGACGGATGGATGCGGTGGGATAGGATACGAGGATAGGACAGGGAGAAGGGAGTGTGGGGGAGGGAGGGAGGGGAGCACTGAAAAACAGAGAATCAGGGCCGTAAAATGGCGGGTGCTCGCGACATTATAAGCACCAGCGCGCAGCGCGGCGCCACGCGCGGGGTTGTTGACTCATCCGGTGCGGTGCCAGGCGGGAGGACTCCGTGAAGACGGTAAAGGGTTGTGTGTGTGTGTGTGTGTGTTTAAAAATTTCCAGCCCCAGGGAAGGAGAGAGAGACAGAGAAAGAGAGATAGAGTGGGGATGCTGAGAGGAGAGGCCTGGGTACTGCCGAGCCACACCGCGGCCAGCAGCGCAGCAGCGGAGCAAGACGCCACACTTTGTCCATGCGATTTATGACAGGAATGTTTCAAGTGCCGAGCGGCGCGGCAGTTGCGGCGACGCCGTGCCAGCAGACTCCCGTCACAGACTTTCGGGGGAGTATTCTCTCGTGATTACGCGGCCCGGCCCTGTTGGCCTGTTGTCCCTCAGACGCTGGAACACCGCGACGACGGGACGACTCTAGTGATTACGCGGCCCGGCCCTGTTGGCCTGTTGTCCCTCAGACGCTGGAACACTGCGACGACGGGACGACGATTTTGAGGGAGACGCAGGTCAGCGGCGGCAGAGGTCCATAGAAATCGGGTCACGACACCCTTGATGCCGCGACCTTGGTGGCATGAAGTTGTGTTCGGCGTCTGCAGAGCCGTCCCGAACCGAACGCCCCCCGTATAATCCGGCCATTCCACGGCCCTCCCCTCCGCTGCTCCGCGCGCGGGTGACGCCGGCCGGGAGCAGCGAGGGCCGCCGCCGCCCGCCGCAGCCCGCCGCCGACTTGGTATTCAAACTGGGGATCTTTACACGGCGTTTTGCTCGCGCCAAAAGGAAGCGATTGTTGTTTGCTCGGCACGTTCCCGGCGCCACGGCGCTCGCCCCGCTGGCGGCCGCGGCCTCAGAGGGGGGCTGCCTGCCTGCCTGCTCGGGGGCCCTGAGGGGCCCGCCTGCATGCCGGGGCCTTTTGCCTACCGCTGCGGTATTTGGCGAGCAAAGGGAAATTTGGCCCCGCATGGCGCCGGCGTGGGGCCTCTGATGGTGGAGAGGGTCGGCGGGCCGAGGCAGCCGAGGCCTGGTGCCGGCCGCGTACGTGCCGAGGAACACACGGGATGTGTGCTCGGCTGCGGGGCCGGCTGTGGGGCCGGCGGCGGCGGGCTGTCCGCGGCTCGGCCCGCCGACCCCCCACAGGGCGGCGTGCATAACAGACAGCCTGTCCGGGACCCCCGCCGAGTTCACACGTCGTGATGTATCGCGTCCGACTACTGCTGTCTCCTGCTTTTATGATGGACGATTATTTTTTTGTTGCGTGTATATGTGTGTGTGTGTGTGTGTGTGTGTCGGGGATATGAGGGGGGTGGGTGTTTCATTCCGTTTCCATCGCTGCCGCCCCCCCCCCTCTCTCTCTCTCTCTCTCTCTCTCTTTCTCACTCTCTTTCTCTCTCGGTGTGTGGGAGGAATGGCGCGTCTTGATAAACGAGCATAAGGCGGTCCGGTCCCCGGCGGCCCTGCCGGTCCTGTCGGCTCTGCTGCCCGGTCCGGCCGCGTCCCTTATCAACAAGAAGACAGCGCCCCTGTGTCCTCCCGGTCTGCCGGCCCCGGCCGCCGGGCCTCGTGTCATGTGATTATGTGCCCGGAGCCCCCCCCCCCCCCCTCCCCCGTCCTTCCTCTGTCCTTCCTCATAGCACCGTCCGCAAAGTACGGAACTTTATAATCGTCAGACCATCGTTTCCTATCGGCGTGCTTGAAGGCGTCCTGGTTTGCGGGCCGCCCCCCGCCACACGGCGTCACACGCCCCCTCCGCCCAGCTCACGGCGTGCACGGCGGCGCACCCGGCCCCCGGAGAAGGGCTGCGGCGGGCGGGGCCTGGCTGGTGGGGGTAACTCAATTTCCTGGGGCTGCGCAATCCAAATAGGGCACGTATTGATTCGACATAGTAGTCAATGCCTCCTCGCTCGGCTTGCATCGGTAATATCCCATTCAGCTTGCTTCCCCCGCAAACCAGCGCACCCGACCCTCCCCCCCCCCCTCCGCTACCTCGTACCCCCATCCCCATTCCTGTTTCGCTCTCTCAGATGCCCTCCTCCCCCTCTCTTTCCCTTTCCTCTCTCTCTCTCCCTCCCCGATCGCGCACCCTCGCCTCTCTCTCCTCTCTCTCTCTCTCTCTCTCTCTCTCTTTCTCTCTCCTGGTCGTCGATATCCTGACGAGCGCCCTCCCCCCTTCTCAATTACCGCCTAATGGACCGCAGCATCTTCTTTCTGATGACGAGGGATGTCGTCATTATCGCCGTGCAACGACCCGGTAACGAGTGGCGGAGTAGTTAACGTGTTGTGGAGAAGTTAACGTCGTGGAGTAGTTAACGTGGAACAGTTAACGCGGAGCAGTTAACGTGGAGCGGTGATGGGTGCTGCCCCGGCGAGCTGCCGTGCGCCACAAAGGGCGTTGTTCGTCGCGCGCGCTGCTCGGAAAACGCACGGCGTTGCTGGGATTTAGAACTCATGCCCGCGGGCCACTGTGCCAGCACCTTATGAAGGGAGCGACGGGAGGGGGTAGAGAAGAGAGAGAGAGAGAGAGAGACAGAGAGAGACAGAGAGAGAGAGAGAGAGAGAGAGACAGACAGACAGACAGACAGAGAATGGGTTCGGAGAATCCAACGGATCGACTCGTTCCACTATCATCTCCTCGTCCTCCCCGCGGCCCGCACGGCGCCCGGTAGGTAGGCCTTCCCGCGGGCCGGCGGTGCGGCGGGCTGCCTGCCTCCACGGCGCTCCCCGTCCCGGTCCCGGCGGCAGGCGGGCGGCGTCGTGGCTCCGCACACCAGCTCCGCAGCCCCGCCCCGCGTGCCGTGCGGCCCCTTATGTATTTTACCCGGATGGTGACTGATAAGGTGCTGCGAGAGAGAGAGGGAGAGAGAGAGAGAGAGAGAGAGAGAGAGAGAGAGAGAGAGAGAGAGAGCTGGATGAAATAAAGTGTTGGGGGAGGCGGGCGTATCGCCGAGCGGCGCGCCCCTCCGGAGGCCCGTCCCCGCAGGGTGCCGCCCCCGCCGCCCCCCCGCCCCCGCCGCCCCCGCCGCCCCCGCCGCCCCCTGCTGGCGATAAGCGGCCCCCGGCTCATCGAGGTTTTGCCTCGGCGCTGATGAGTGAGACGACCTTGGGATACCACCGACGTATGCGAGGACACAAAGAGACAGAGAGGGACAGAGAGTGTGGTGCACAAGGACCTGCCCGGGGACCACGCGCGCGAGCCGCAGCGGTGGGGCCGCAGCCCGGGAGCGCGAGCTCCGCGGACCTGGAGTCGCCGCTGGAGGCCGTCCCCTCTGCGAGTGTAAGCCGGTGCGATGAATTCACCCCCCTTCCACTCCCCCCTCCCCTTCAACCCCCCCCCCCCCCCCCCTCTCCTTCCCCCATCCGAATTCCCCCGCTGCGCGGCCATTTGCACCGAAGGCGGTATCGTGCTAACGCCTCCTGTCCGCCCATTCCTAATTACTAGAAATGCGCCCCTCTCCGCCGTCCCCTTCGCCTCGGGGGTTCTTTTCTGCGCCCTTCCTTTCCCTTCCACCCCTCTCTCCCTCTCACTCTCTCTCTCTCTCTCTCCCTTTCTCTCCCTCCCTCTCGACACCGCCACGCTCCGCCACGCTCCACCACGCTCCGCGCCACGCTCCGCGCAACGCCCCGATGGTAGTTATCAGCGACTTGCTATCGGCGAAAGGGTTGCCATGGGATCGAAGGGAGGCTCTGGTGTCTGGCGCGAGGGGCGGGCGGGTATGCGAAGAGGACTCGGACCAGGATTTGGGAGGGCGGAGGGGTCGGAGGGGCGCGCGGGCAGGCGGGGCACCGAACTCGAGGGGCGAAAAGCTGCTCCGCTCTTAGCTGCCCCCCCCCCCCACACGGAGGTTAGAGTAATTAATGAGATTGTAAACTACTGGCGTAAAACATTTAGCTCGAAACTAACGCGGTGCGGGAGAGGGGGAGGGGGAGGCTAGGGGAGCCTACGGGCGGGCAGCAGCAGCAGCACCCACAGCCCGAGGACGGCTCTGCTGGGAATAACGAAGGGGAATCTTGAGCTCGACAAAAAATACTCAGCTACTGGGATCGTCATGATGGCCGAGGAGTACGGCCGCCACGGCCGCCTTCCTTCACACGCAGCCACTTTGCCCGCGTTTTGTTGTCTCTCGCGGCGGACGGTGGCGTCTCGGCTGAGACGTAACGCTCTCGCTGCTCTCGCTGCTGACTGCAATATCGGCCTTAAGTGGGCACGTCAAATGGCGGCCAGACTGGTGATGCGGGCCGCTCCGCTCAGCAGAGTGTAAACAGGCCCCGTTCGACGCACTTCCGTCCGGCTCCCCGAGTCGTTGCGTTGCGCTTCCGCCGAACACGCTGCACCAGTGCCGCGCCGCGGCCCGCCGACGGTCTGCCCTCGCGCTACAACTATACGTGTTCTACCCCTCTCCCTCTCGCTCTTCTCAGCCGTAAAAGACTCGGTGGAAAGTATCTAAGTAGCCTCGCCGCAGCGGCAGCAGCAGCAGCCGACGCTAGTTGTGGAGTTAATTTTCCATAACAGAAATACGATTAGCCTCAAGGGAAGAAAACGCACACAAAGTGCTTAACTCCCCGCACTACTTTAGTTGCCTTCATCGCGGGGCAGACAGACTGGGATGGTAAACTTGGGCGGCCGGGGGAGAGGGGGGGGGGGGGGCGGTCCATGAGCCCTTCCCCTTGCTGCCCTGGCTGTGCCGCGCGGCCGCCGCTACCGCCCGGGGACGCCGGGCTGCTGGGATTTGAAATGACTTTCGCTGTGATATCTCTTAATAGGCGGATATATGGCGGTCATAACAACAGGTCCCCTTATCTCTCATTCAGCGACCGCGTCCCCCCCCCCCTCCCCGGGAGTGAGGGGAGCGCGTCCCCGACAGGGTGCCGGGCGCCCCTCGCATCCCCACTTCAGCCCTCGCTGGCTTACCTCCATTTGTTTTGACACGCTGCGGCGGCGGCCCACGGCGGCCCACGGCGGCCCCACCGCCCGTCCCATCGTAAAGTCCCTGACTGTTAAGTCCCGTGTAAGTCCCTTCCCTCTTCGTATTTGCCGTGCGGTTTCCGGGACAAGGGGACACTATGGGGGACACCCTGTGGGTCCGTAGGGGGCTGCGGGGGCCCCGCGGGTCCGTACCCCCCCCCCCCCCCCATCCCTGCGCGACCAGCGCCTCTTGGGGCTGTTAGTAGTTGCGTCAACTATCATCAGCTTGATCACCGTATCAGCAAAGGACGAGGGTTTGAGGACGCGGCCCGGGGCGGGGCTGCGGGGCTCGCAGGGCCCCGGAGGACGCGGGGACAGGCCCTTTTGGATGAGGTCGTCCGAGGGCCCTTAAAGGCTCTGCATAATTTTCCACCTTAGGACATTACTCGCCCCGCCCCGGCCCCCGCACCCTTCCATATTCTTCCGCTTTTCCGCCGCCGCCAAGTCGCTTATGATGTCGTTCCGGCCGTGTCGTGTCGCACTCGCGTCCCCGCCACGTGAGGCGCCACCGTCGGGGCCCGGAACTTGCGACATTCTTCGTCACCGGAGTACTCTCTCTCTCTCTCTCTCTCTCTCTCTCTCTCTCTCTCTCTCTCTCTCTCTCTCTCTCTCTCTCTCTCTCTAGGTGAGATTCTCCGAGCACCCCCTCCGGCGTGCTGTCCCCCTTGCTCTTCATTCCGTCCCGGCCATCGCTTATTTATCCCGATTTATTCCGCCCCCTCCCTCTCCCTCTCTCCTCTCTCTCTCTCTCTCTCTCTCTCTCTCCGCCCCACGCCGGCTGGGCTGCAGAGCTGGGCCGGGCCGCGCTGGCCACGCACTCCGCACCGGGGGTTTATATTTAACGAGGACCGGGAGGGCGGAGCTCGTTGTCCGAGTGGTCGCGGTCAGCGGCACACGGAAAACAATTGGTCGACACAACTAATTTTTACGTTGATTTTGGATCTGGGTGACCAAGAGATATGTGCCAAAAGAGCCACAGTTTCTCGAAAACAGCCGCCGTCTGGGAAAAAAATCTAGGGATCGATTATTCGATTGTGTAGAAAGATAGAGCGGCCCAATTGTACGAAACGTCGTGCTTATTTCGTGCTATGTTTCGACCAATATGATTTTACGATTTTATACCCCCCCCCCCTGCGATTTCAAGGTATGCTCGTGCTCGGTTCGAACACGATTTGTTCGGATCGGTTCGAAAAATTCTCAAAGTGCTAGGTTCGAAGATTTTAAAATACAATAAATAATGAAAACTGTTCGTTCGGTTCAAATCCGAACACGCCTGTTCGCACACCCCTTCCGCTGTGCTCCTATCCGTGCCGCTCGGCCCGCAGAGCGGTTTATTTTCACTGGACCGCCGAGGCCGGGACCGCCGTCGTGGTTGACGAGGCCGCCGAGGCCGAGGCCGCGGTGCTGCGGGAGGCGCGCGGCGGCGCCGGGCATCGAAGTGTCGTCGTCAGCGTCGTGAGGCCCGGTGCTGCGGGCTGCGGGAGGGAGGGCCGCCTCAGAGGCCGGCCTCGGAGGGCGCGGCGGAGGCGCGGCCGGTAGTATCGTTTCACCACGCGGGGCGTTCCCCCCCCCCCCCCACCAAACCCTCTCCCGCCTCGCTGCCGCTGCTATCAGTTTACAACTGATTCAGCCATTTTTTAGGATTCGCTCGTCAAATTTATGGCGTGTTTATGTTTGCGCTCCTCTTCCCTTTCGCCGTCTCCGCCGCCTCTGCCACCGCAGCAGCAGCAGCAGCAGCGCCATCCCCACTTTCGCCACGTTACGCCCGCAGCTTGACGCGGTTCAGTGCGGTGCCCTTTTCGCGGTTCTGCTCCATCCCCTCCTTGCATCCCCTTCTCTCGCCCTGTCCCGGCCCTTCCCCTCTCCTCCCCCTCTCCTCCCCCCGCGCTCCCACCCGTGTTAGGTTGGGCCGTGCGATCCCCGACATGTTACGCCTCAACCGGCCGTGAAAATACGCGGGCGCCGTCGCCGAACGGAGGCATCGGCGGCGGCAGCGGCGGCGGCAGCGGCGGCGGCAGCGGCGGCGGCAGCGGCGGCGGCAGCGGCGGCGGCAGCGGCGGCGGCAGCGGCAGCGGCGGCGGCAGCTAGTCGTGAAGACAGACGAGGAGATGCCTCTGTTCCCTCGCACGTAAAGGGGGAAGGAGTTGTGGGGGGTCGTCCGTCAGCGACGTGGTCCCGCGCCACCTCAGGGGGCCGAGCCAGAGAACGGCACCGCAAAAGCATATTCTTCCCCGCTGGAACCATCCATGTGTGCGTTACGTAATTTAAGCTCAGCCCCCTGCCCCCCTCCTCCTTGCATGGTAGCGGCGTATGTGGCGTGTCGAGGGGCGGGATATAAAGTGGTGACGAGAGACGGGTGGTGCGGAGGGGGGGGGGGGGGATCACTACTTTGCGGGTCGGGTTGAGCAGCATCAATTGCGTCGTATTGAGTAGCGCGTCGAGCGAGCCCGAGGGGGGGGGGGAGGGGAATAACAACCACCCCCACTGCCGAGGAGGCCAGGGGGGGGGGGGGCGGAGGGCGCGTGCTCCGCGGCGGCTTGTATCGGAAGAACACTTGCCAACTTTAGGGTGCTGCCGGCAGCGGGCTATTCTGTAGGGCAGCGCTCCGCTCGTCTCCTTGGGCAGGTCATGGAGGCGCGCGGCAGCGCTAGGGAGCTTGGGCCGAGAGAGAGAGAGAGAGAGAGAGAGAGAGAGAGAGAGAGAGAAAACGGGGACAGACAAGACGAACAGAGAACAGAGAGAGACGCGTTCCGTGATGGGAATCTTGCTGACTGCAGTCAGGCGCTGCTGCCTGGCCGGTGCTGACAGTCGCGGTCGGCGTCGGCGGCCTCCTCAAGGAGTCCTCCCGCACCGGCTGCCGCCCGCCGCCGCCCGCCGCGCCCGACTCAAAGGGACCTCAACAGTCAGCGGCGGCGGCTGCGGCGGAGGCTGCGGCCTCTCCCCCGCCACGCCGGCAACGGGGTCTGCTGTCCACTGTGCCAATGACTGACATCATGATCGCACGACGGGCGCGCGCTCACGCACACACCCACTCACACACACAGACACGAACAGAGGGAGGGGGATGGGAGGAAGCCTTCGCTTTGCGGACGCGAACAAAAAGCAAATATAGTAATAATACAGGCCGTAAAGCCGCGACGCGACCGCCTCAGAGAGTACACCTTGGTCCTCCTCCTCCTCTACCTCCTCCTCCTCTTTGAGGCCGGGCAGCAGATCCACACTGGTTATGTCCGTGCACTCTCGAAAAATCTGTTTGAATTCAGCATATTTGAGATTCTCGCCTGTGTGTATGTTTCCTGAATCAAGCTTTCGCATTCAGCTCCACGCTCGATTCAAGCATTGTTCTAAGTGCGTAAGCTCGACTCAAGAACCATACGGCAAAGAATCTCAAATTTGCAAAATTCAAACAGATTTTTTAAAGAGTGTCCCCTGGCGGTGCCCCTCGCTGGCAGGGGGGGGGGGGGGGGTGACGCGAGAGGTCCGCTGCCGCCACCACGACGGCGGGGTACTTGTTGTTCAGGTCCGGCCCGCGTCAACACTCCGGGACAGTCGGGGTGGGCCCCTGCTGCTGGCGGAGCCGAGGCGGAGCTCAGGGCTCGTGTGGTGCGGCGCAGAACTCGTGGAGGGGAAAACTTGTGACTCTTTCAGTGGCTTAGAACGCAAAGGAAGTGGGTCGCTGCACACACCATCTGCTGCTCATGTTTTGATCAATATTCTATCATTCTCATAACACGCCGCGCGCCCTTCCTCCCCCCCTCTCTCTCTCTCTCTCTCTCTCTCTCTCTCCTTCCTCCCTCCCCTCCTCCGCCTCTCGACTTCACTCCGCCTCGCCGCTCTGCTTCCGATGATTCTCCGCGCCTCCGCTGCGTCTCTACGCTTCCTCCCCTGTTATTATCGCGTGGCTTTTGTGATGCATTTATCCCTCCCTTCCCCTTCATCATTCGGTTCCCGCTGCGGTTTCGCCTCGCACCTCGGCTCTCTCTCTCTCTCTCTCTCTCTCTCTCTCTCTCTCTCTCTCTCTCTCTCTCTCTCTAGCCCTCCGTCTCTATCTCCCCAGCTTCTGTTAAGAAAAATATCCAACGGAGAAAACGAAAGTTTCTCAGAATTAATTTTCCTCGTCTACGACAGTATAAGTTCGCGTACTTTCGTAGAATCCTGAAACTGCAGTGAATCCCCTATGTGCGTCGTTAGCAGGCTTCTTGGGAGTGCTCTACTCGCACCCAGAAGCGGATCCAGGGGGGGGGGAGGGGGTCAATTACACCCCCCCCCTTGGCTCCTTTCACACTGAATATCGTAGGGTGAGGTTGAAAATGATCACCCTAGAGGACATTTCCCTTTTAAGGCGAGGATTATTTCCCTTAGAGAGGAATGGTAAGTCCGTCACACTAACTAGGTAACGCATACCTGCATCGCCCAAATTATGTGATAAACCTCTCACCCTTCGTTTTTAAGTGTATACCCACCTAAAATGTAGGCAAAAAGCGGCACATCGCCTCCCTTCGCCTTTAAGCCGCTCCTCGCTGCTCGCACGTTGCTAAGCAAAGTTTCGGATAATCATCCTACTCTCCTTCCCGGCCTCGCATCGAAACTTTGGGTAGGATTTCTGAGTGTGTCCATGTCCCGATATTCTTCCCCCCCCCCCCCCCCCCCTCTCTCCAGGCACATTTTACGCGTCTTCGACTTTGCGACGGACAACTTATGCAGTCAGCTGTGATGCGGAGCCTCGGAGCAACCTTCACCTGCTTCGGCAGCCTCCCTCTCCGCCTTATATTTTTCTGTTTTCGCAGGGACCTCCCCTCAATATGGAAGTTGCCGGCGGTGGTCGGCGCGGCGGTGGCCGGCGGTGAACCCCTCCGGGCCCCGCAGGCCCCACAGGCCCCGCAGGCCCCGCAGGCCCCGCAGGCCCCGCAGGCCCCGCAGGCCCCGCCGCGCGCAGCCATATAATGCCAACTGCTCTAAATTCCGAAACTTTTCCTCGCGGCGCGCGCGGCGGCGGGGAAAGCAGCCTCTCGATGAGGGAATCTGGGAATCCTTCTTGTTGTAACTTCATTTTAACTTTTTACAACGTAATGTTTAGTGGAACCGATGCGGAAAAAGAGAGCGGCGGTGGCAGCGGCAGCCAGCCAGCCATCCATCGAGCAGTGGGAGGACCGACTGACAGCAGATGCAGCAGACGGGCTCCCGTCGGGGCCCCGAGCGGGCAGCGGCAGCAGCGGGTACCCGCGCGTCCGCATGCGTCTCCCTCATCCAGAAAACACCAGCGCTTTCATTCAGTCAGGACGCTCCACAACACGATGCGATGCTCTGAGGCCAGCTCTCAGCTTGATCCCGGAGGACTCCGAAAATGGGGTCACTTGACGTTTTCTGATGAGAGATGGAAGTGTTTAGTGGTAGGCCTCACCGTGGCCGCTTGACGCGTTTTGCATTTTCTATCGGATTAAGTCATGTAACTCATTTTTTTTTGGAATCCTAGCTGGTCTCAAATCTTGAATGTGAAGGTCTTCTCTAAAATAGCCTAGTCGAGCCCCTTTCTCACTATAATACTATAATCCTAGGGGCAATGCACATCACACTCCACACAGTAAAATCGTACGAAGACCTGGCTTCGTATTATCAGAGTCTTCGTAGGCTACGAAGAAAATTAGGTCTTCGTAGGATTCTTCGTATTACGAAGCATCCCTTCGTAGCCTTTGGAGCATTCCTTTGTAGCCTACGAAGCAATCCTTTGTAATACGAAGGATTCTATAGTCTGATCAGTCTGGGAAGAACGCTGGTTTTGCTGCGGTAGCAGTGCGTTTTGGGAGGAGGTGGGGGAGGGGGCTCCTGCCTGCTCCGGCCGGGCCCGTCTGTGTCAACAAAAGGCACTCCTCACGCTTTAATGAGGGTACTGGAGGCCTTTAAATTCTGAAGTGCGAATTCATTTTTGCGTGTTATAAATTAAAAACGATGATTGTAGATGCATTTAACGCAAAATTCCAAGCCCAGTCATATAAAATTCGACCGTAAGACTTGGATTTGAACCGTACTCCTCGATGCATTTTTATATTTTCGAAACCGTGTTTTTAGCTGTGTAGACCGTAATTTAAAAGATATTTGCTTGAAATTTGGATGATTGATTCCTTGTATGCTTCTGAATATGTTGCCATTTGCACGACAGCAATATTCCAAGACGTTCGAAATTTTCTCCTATCTCTTTCACACCTCCACTACACCAGGTCACTGCTCCAAAGCACGGGCCAGATGTGATGGGGTCCCCAGGTCCACAGACCTTCCCAGCCCCAGTGTTGCTGCAGTTGCTGGGGTGGCGGAGCCGTGGAAGCTCCGAGGTCCAGCGTTCTTGCCAGACTGATCAGACTATAGGAAGACTTCATTTTCTTCGTAGACATTTTACTGTGCAGCTGTGATAACACCCCATGTCAGGTGGAGCTGTAGTATTTTTCACTAATCACAGTTGTCTGTGATGAGTTCATCACACTAAGTAGTCTTAGTTGTCTGTGATGATCATTTGCAGCTAACTGTGATGAGTCCAATATGTTTTGGCCGCGATGAAGCTCCAACTGCAATGGTAATCGCAGCCCCAGGTGTAGTATTTTTCACTACCCAGACTTGCGCTTCATCACAGCTAAACGCGTCAGATACTTCACACTTTGCGATAACAGCTGGGCGATGATTATGGGTCTTTCATTCCCAGTGTGACTCTCAGAGAGTCCTGCATCCCCTCCGAGGGGCGCCCCGGAGCGGTGCTGCCGGCGGACGGCAGTCGACGGCAGCACGGCGGTGTGATGAGGGTGACGCGGAAGCCCCCCCCCCCCCCACACACACACACACACACACAGACAAGCACACACACAGGCAGTCCGCGAGCTGCACAAAAGAGCCAGCAGCGGCAGCCGGGCGGCAGGCAGGAGCGCCGCTCTTTTTTCTAATACCTTAATGCACCGCCCGCGCCGCGCTAGTCGCGGAGCAGTCCGTGAAGTCACCGTACACCCCCCCCCCCCCTCCCCGCGCGCCTCGCTCATTCGCCGTGCGGCCACGCGTGAGTCGGGTAGGAAAACCCTGAAGGGTGTGTGTGTGTGTGTGTGTGTGCTATTCAAAACGAGAAAAAAACTAGGGTAAAATTGTATCTAAGGAAAACACGATATTCACAAACATACAATGAGTTTCTTAAGAAAAGGGTATACCAAGGAAAAAGGTCAAGGAAAACATATCGAGGGGCAGAGAATACCACATCGTGAGAAATAATTCACTGCTCTCACAGAGGGGAGGGTTTCAGTGTGCACCGCGGCACCCGCGCAGCGTTGGCCGCTGAGAAAAATTCAAAAGAACTTCTGAAGACCCGTGCCCGTGTCGGGAGTCGAACCCCGAGCTCGCCGCAGCGGCGGCGCATCGGCGGCGCAGCGGCGCGGGGGTTTGTTTTTTGCTGCCCCTGTCTGCCCTCAGCCCGGAAGCAAACAACGGGGTCGAAAATCAGGGCGGGCTGCGCTCTCACTTAGTGCGGGGGGCCGGGAGGGGGGGTTGTGGGGGGCCGGCCGGGGCAGACCCAGCCCGGCACAGCACCGGGTCCGTACTCACCGTCAAAGACTTTGGCCGCAAAATTACAAAACTTTACCTCTCATTAAAGCAATGCAGATTGGATCTGGCTCAGCTTGGCTCGGCTCACAGGCACGCGGCCAGAGGGCCGGGGGGCGGCGGCGGGGCGCGGCGCAGTGCGGCAGACCCCCCGCGATCTCAGTTTGTTTTCGTCGCGCGCCCCCTTGTAAATCCGGCGGCGCCCTCGGCGGCGGGTATCATCGGCCGAGGCGGCGTGCAGCTGCCCCAGCTGCCCCATCTGCGCCAGCTGCGCTCAATCGACAACACGCCCGGCCCGGACGGAGAGCAGCCCGACCACCTCCCCCCCCCCCCCCCCCCCCCCCCCCCCTCCCCCGCCCCTGGAGCACCGCTCTCCTGGCGGCAGACTCAAAACAACGCTGGCCGCACCGCACGGGGCGGGGCACGCGGCACGGGGCACGCGGCCTCGTCGGGGAGGAGTTGGGGCGGACGCCTGTGACTTCTCCGTGATACAGCATTGGTTAGCGCGACTGTACACTCTCCGGCTCGGCCCTCCCCCTCCGTCCTCCGCCCCCTCTCTCGCTTTCTCTCTCGCACTCCAAGGTCTGCCGCAGCACGACGGTCCACCCTGCAGTGTTTTCTTGTTAGTTTCATTGCACTCCCGGCCCCGCCCCCTCACTCCTTCCCAAAAGTCTCATTGCACTCCCCCCCCCCCTTCCTCTCGGAGTGTCCCCCGGCGTCGCATCTTTGGCTGCTGCTGTCTTGTAGGTCAATCAGCAAAATGCTTCCCAGCAGTTTGTTGTTGCCGCCAGTTTCGCCCCCCCCCCCCACTCCACTCCCCCGCCTCTCCGCGGCCACTTCCGGTCGCTGAGCAACACGGTGCTGCGGCGCTGCCGCCGCTCCCCAAACTCGAGTTATCTTTGCCAAAACTTTTGGGCGGCGATCTCCCATTTTGCATCGGCTGCTGCGCTCGCTGCGCTCTCCAGCCGGCTGCGGCCGTGATTAGAGCGTCCGGCGCTCCTCACCGCACTCCCACAGGGCTCTCTGTGGCGTTTCGAACGGCGTATTTCGCTGAGCCGCAGAGAACGGAAGTAAGCAGGAGGCACAGAGAGTGCTCCCGAATCAAAAAGCTTGTAGCGGTTTTTCCGCCTCGGCCTCTGGCTCCGGATCCGACTTGGATATGTATAACGAGGTTGCCTCGATGACGTTGGAGTTTTGGGAGCTGTTATTATCCACGATATTGAGGAAACGTAGACTAGAAATACCGCCTATGTATCAAAGTCTATTCTTTTTCGGAGGTTGTTTTCGGGTAGAGACATTTTTTATTATTATTTCCGTGCCGCTGGCAGCGGCGCCGCCATCGCTGCAGGCGGGTGTTTGCCGGGGCCGCGGCGGCTGTGCGTGGAAGGTGTGACTGCGGCTGGCTCACCTGGCAGGTTGGCGGCTCCGCCGGATATCTCTCCCCTCGCTGCTATCTCTCTCCCCCTCTCCTTCCCTCCCCCGCACCCGTCCGGATGAGTAAGAGAGACGGAATACGCGGCCGCCGGTAACACGGGCGCACGCCTGCCTGCCCGCGCCGCAGCCCGCGCAGCCCGACAATGGGAGTCGATATGATGAATGGCGAGGAATTCTTTTGCCCGTCTTATTTGAAAAGCGAAAGTACACCACGCAACGCACCGTGAAAAATAGAGGCGGAGAGAAGGGAGGAGGGGGAAAATCAATCCCTCCAATACACGGCGGGTACGAGCCCCGTGCCAAGGCCCCGCGCCCACAATAGGCGGCGACTCGCGGGGGGGCCGTATTCTCAGAGGCCGAACCGGTGGCCGGTCCCACAAAACGCCCTCCCTAGTCGGCACACTACTGCAGTGCCATGCCAGTAAACAGCACACGGACATGTCAACTGTTTTTATATACACGGTGAAATCTATCAATTGAAAGTTGCGTTAATATATTTCGTGTTCGATTTCGATGCTGTTCTATTCAGCTTGATGCAAGAGGGATCCTATAATTGGCTCTCTTGACATTCTCTGAAAAGAAGGCCAAGGGTGAGATTTTGGCAAGTCTAGGAAGGGAGGCTGCCGAAAAATCTTATTCTTAATTGATGATCAAGAATATATTGTCACAGAAGAATGACACTAGCATACCCACCTGTAGTATATCTCTGCTGATAAAAAATCATTCTGCGTTCTACCCAGAATAAGTGACGACAAATGTCGTCCCCAAATACTTTTTTTTTCGAGTGGTTAGAAAATCGTAAAGTGAATTTAGGTGACGAAATAATTATAATGTTGCGTCGAAGTATTTTCACAGTGTACTCTACTGGCGAGGACATGTTTTCGCCGCTCTCGGCGGCCGCGCCTCCCCGGGACTTTTTAGCGAGCGGACGGCCAGACAGTAAAGCCCCGGTCCTCGTGGTGTTGCAGCTCGCCCAGTCCGACGCCAGCAGCGTGACGCTGCTCAACGTGACGCGCGCCCTGGTCGGCTTCTACAAGTGCGAGGTGTCCGGGGACCAGCCCCTCTTCCACACGGACATCAAGCTGGAGTACCTCAACGTCTACGGTGAGTACGGCGCAGCCCGGCGGCGCACGGGGCTGCGGGATGGTATCCATATCACCGTATGAGGTGACTTTGGCGTGCGTGCGGAGGAGTACCGATAGGGTCTTCCACCACACGCAAACCGGAGCCACAGCAAACAAAGTTGGGACTTACAAATCTGCATCAGTCAGGGAAACTTGTCGTGTTGGATACAGCTCTCTACGGCACGTCGCGGTTCCGGTTCGGATAAAGTTTGAAATACCCCATCGTATAATTCGAGCGGTTAAACGTTCCGGACGAATCAATTCTTGTAAACCAAAAAAGGGTATTCCGGGAGGAGTAGGAGAATAAGAGGGAGAGTAGGAGGAGGAGGAGGAGGAGGAGGAGGTGGAGGAGGAGGAGGTGGAGGAGGTAGAGGAGGTGGAGGAGGAGGAGGAGGAGGAGGAGGAGGAGGAGGAGGAGGAGGAGGAAAAGGAGGAGGAGGAGGAGGAGGAGGAGGAGGAGGAGGAGGAGGAGGAGGTGGAGGAGGAGGAGGAGGAGGAGGAGGAGGAGGAGGAGGAGGAGGAGGAGGAGGAGGAGGAGGAGGAGGAGGAGGAGGAGGAGGAGGAGGAGGAGGAGGGTAGAGAGGAGCCCCCTCTCGCTTATTACTTATTCCGGCCGATGCGGACTCCGACTCCTCATACCGGGCGACACTGTCATCACATCACCGCACAACACACGCAGCCCTCCCTCCCCTGCACCTATTTGTGCGCGCCTGTGTGTGTATGCGTGTGCATGTGTGTGTGTAAAAAGACCCGTGGGGCAGCAATTCCCCGTGGCAGTGATGCGCCCTAAGTGCCGCCGTTTTCCCGCCTCTTAAAACGCCCGTTCTCCCGGGGCGCCGCCGCCGCCGCCGCCGCCGCCGCCGCCGCCGCCGCCGCCGCTCCGCTGCCGCCGCCCCTGCCGCCGCTCTCCCCTCCGGACCTGCCCGCTTTGCATTTCCGGGCGGACCCGCATAAGCAGCGGGGCGGCGGCGGCGGCGTCACCAATCACACCGCCGCCTCTGCTGCCGCAGCCTCTTTGAGCGTCGCCGTTTCCACGTATGATTACTTTAGAGGGCGGCAGCGGCGTCTACTGCCGCGAGGCAGGCGTGTTGTTAATGTTTGGATTGTGTTGGTGCGGATATTTGAGTTGGTGTTTGTGCGCGTAGGTATTATTTTGTGTTTCCCGCGCGTTTTAGAAGCGGTGCGCAAGGGGCGGTCGACTGTCACAGTAGTACTCCGTTCACGGTTCCAGTGCCCGGCTCGGCCTATAGAAACCATAACGATACTCCCGAACGAGATCCGCTCAGCCTGCGGAGAAGAAACACTCACCCAGATAGGGAAATGTCGCAAGAGGAAACCCCTCAATATTGTGGGGACCTCGATAGAAGGTGTATCGATAAAATATATTTGCATAGTACAGCACTCCGTGCACGGTCATGAGGACTCGACTACCCCTCGGCGGAGGTTCCGCAAAATGCTTCACAGTGGCCGCCGCGGTGGGGGTTTGAGGGGGTCCTGCTAAGAATAGACTTGGATGAAATAGAGATGAGAGGGGCGAAGGAGGCGCGGGGAGGTGACAAAAAAATAAGAAGCCAAGCGAGACTTTGAGAGTTTGAAGGTCAAGCGCAGGGCCGGCCGGACCCGGCTCCCGGCTGCTCGCCCATGCAGGCGGCGGCCACGTGGAAAGTTTCCTAAGCAGACCGGCCGGGCCGCCCGCCTCGCCGGTGGGCGCCGCCCTTGGAGCCGCCGTCCTGTGTCCCTTTTATCGAGGCTCCTTCGAGGAAACGCGGCGCGCCCTTATGGAGCGGACAATATAATAATAATAGTAACTCGGGATTGAAAATATTCCTGGAGGTCTCCGCGGCGGATTACGTGCCGCTTGCAACGACGTATATAACTGTTCGCCGAGAATGTAGAGTAGGTCATGGGGGTCGTCGAACCACATGCTAACGAGACCCGTGACTCTACAAAGTCGAGATAATAATTGTGGTCACGTCCTTGTTTCGAGTGAGGGAGTAGCCTTTTGCCCGCGAGCTGTAGTTAGAGAGACGCAGTCCTGTGGGTCGCCACAGCTGCGGTCACCGCTTGGCACCTCGGCGCCCCCCCCCCCGCCCTCCCCCGCACCCCCTCCGCGCCGGCCGGGCCACGGCCACGCCCCCGAGGTCCCCGCGCCGCGCTTCCGAAAGAGTTCATCAGACTGGAGCCGCGCGAGTGGCAAAGTCACGGAGCCCCCGCCCAAGGAGTGAAAGTTCGCTGACAGAAATTAATGTCCTAAAAACGCGGCCCGGCGCGGCTACCGCGCTTCTTCTCTCTCCCTCCCTTCGCTTTCTTTATTCCCGCTCTCTCTCTCTCTCTCTCTCTCTCTCTCTCTCTCTCTCTCTCTCTCTCTCTCTCTCTCTCCTCTCCCACCCTCTCTCTCTGTGCAAAAAGTGCAGCCAGACGGAACCGAGGGGAGGGCGGAAGAGGGTGTTTCCTGTTTCCAGGGCGGGAGGGGGCGGGGGGCACGCAGTGTGACAGCGGGGCCCTCTGAGATTGTGGCTGATGCCGATTGGCCCCGCGCCGCGCCGCGCTGCGTGTCGTGTCGCGGCCTAACGCCTGCGGCCCGGCCCCGCCCCGCCCGCCGCGCACGGCTACGCGGCGGGCTTGCCTACGCTCCCGACCACAGGCGTTGGACCATCTCCGGAGCATGCGGGGATGCGGGCGCGCGCTCTCCCATGTGCGTGCGTGTGCCGGCGCGTGCCTTGTGTGTGTGTGTGTGTGTGTGTAGCTGTGTGTGAGTGGGCGCAGAATCTTATTATTACCCTCTATTTTCGCTGATGCGCATTTTTTTTATGGCAGCGAAAAGTGATGTTCCCTTACTGCTACCCGCACAGTCGCCTCAGGGGCGTGCACGTGCACACGCACGCACACGCACGCGGCCTGTGACACCGCGACGCGGGGGGCCCCGCGGGTAGATATATGGCGGCCCTCTGTAAGGATATATTGAAACCTAATTTCGATGGCCGCAAAGGAGAATGCCGCCCGTGTCTCTTTTGTGCCCGACGGAAATTATGCGTTTCATTTTGCGGTCACAATATGGGAGGCTGACACGGTGGGAAGGGGCCGGGGCGCGGGAGCGGGGCCCGCCGCCGGGAGCACCGGGCGGGGGGCCGAGGGAGCTCATTGGGGCCAGCCGGGTGATAACTCAGACGCGGTGCGGGCCGGGCCACTGACGCCGCCGATGTTCGACTCGCCGTGTCTGCGGAGGCCCTCACGGCGCACGGCATGCCGCCGCCTTTCCAATTCCGGGGACTCCGGAGGGGCCTCGTCGGGCTGTGTGTAGGAGCGCCGGGCCCGGGCCCCGTCAGACGCAGCCGCGTGGCCCCCCGGAGGCCTCCGGCCGGGCCGAGGGTCAGCGCGAGGGGCGTGCGGGCAGATAGGAAATGAAGACGCCGGGGCGGCCAGGAATGTCTCCGGGGCCCCGTCACGGGGAGGGTTCCTCACCTCCGGGAGGCCGCAGGGGATGCCATGCACTCGCAGAAATTGAATGCACACGAGGTCCGGATACGCCAGCCCTGTTTGCTATTCCGGGATCTTTCTTCTTTTTTTCGTTCAATTAAAAATATTGTTACAAAAACTACGACAGCGGTGGGGCCTTAGAGGCTAGCAGTGTAAGGTGGCGAAAACAGTGAGGGTCGCGCGGCGACCGGTGTGAGTGTGAGCGAGAGAGAGAGAGCACTCGTGTGCCGCCCTTCTTCCCCTCCCCGCCCCTCCCATCCGAATCGGATGCTGCGGCTTGTTGAGTCTGGACCCGCCCCGTCCCGCCCTGGCCCCCCGTACAATATCCGCTGGACAATGACACTGGTGACAAGGGCGGAGGGGGGAAGGGGGGCGTGTCCACGCGACAACAAGGGTCGCGTGAGCCGGCGTGAGCCCTTCCCAGCGGCAGCGCGACACGCCCTTACACACACACACACACACACAAACGGGCGGACACTGCAATTCGGGCACGATTGTGTGCGAGGGCGGCGGTGGCCGGACGGTGGCCGGGCGGTGCCCCGGAGGCGCCCCGGCGGTGCCCTAACCCAATCTTATACGCCCCCGGTCCGCCCCCTCCCAGTCCCTGCACCGCGCGCACACCGCATCAAGTCACACTGCGCGCGCGCGCATACGCACGCAGCACTGCTGGCGTCTTCAGAGAGGGGGAGAGAGAGAGAACGACCGGCGAGAGGGAGAAAGGGAGAATGAGACGCAAACTGATTTTGAAAGGGTCAGCGGGCAGTGACGGCGACGGTTGGTGGCCGCACAATATGTGTGTGTGCGTGTGTGTGTGTGTGTGTGGTGGTCCCAGGTGGTGGTGGTTGGCTTAGAGGCAGGACCCTCCGTCGCCGGGTCCCCACTATTTCCGATGGCAGTCGCCCCGCGCCGCCGCCGCGGTCCCCACGCCCTCCCGACCCCGGCGCCCGGAAGTCTCCCGCCGGCCCCCCGGCCCGTCCCCCTCCCGGCCCGCCGCAGTGTAAAGGAGCAGCTGTCTATTCAATCAGCGCAGGCGGCCGCGGCGGACCGCCGGACATCAGAGGCGGACAGCGCCTGAGAGTCTGACCTCCCGCCGCCGTACAGGCGGTGCACAAGGCCTCGCAGTAACGCCTCACGTCACCGACCTGTCGCGCGCGGCCTGGAAGTAATTGCGGCGAGGGCGACGCGCAAACAGGGAAATCCAGGAAATCCAGCGCAAACGAGCAGCGGACGCTGCGGACGCTGTCCCGCTCGCCCCTTTATGCGCAACGTCCGTCTCTTTTGCACATACTTTTCCCTCCCACAAAACTTCCGCC
This sequence comes from Megalurothrips usitatus, assembly GCA_026979955.1. Classification (NCBI taxonomy): domain Eukaryota; kingdom Metazoa; phylum Arthropoda; class Insecta; order Thysanoptera; family Thripidae; genus Megalurothrips; species Megalurothrips usitatus. The sequence continues at coordinate 3,900,711 of CM049593.1, forward strand.
TCCGCTCTCTCTCTCTCTCTCTCTCTCTCTCTCTCTCTCTCTCTCTCTCTCTCTCTCTCTCTCTCTCTCTCTCTCTCTCCATCTCCCTCTCTCTCTCCCTCCCTCTCTCTCTCTCTCTCTCTCTCTCTCTCTCTCTCGCTTCCTTTGCGCGGGGGCAGCCGGGGACCGCTCGGGACCTCGTGCGGAAAGCTGCGCCCTATCAGATGCAACCATGGCTGGTTGATGCCCAGCGGGGCGGGCGGCGGGCGGTGGGCGTGTGTGGCGGTGGCGGACACTCGTGCAGCCCCCCTCCCGGAGCTGTGCCACGGAGGAGCGGCGAGGAGCGGCGATGTCTGGAGGAGAGACGAGTGGGGTTGATGCACTTGATTTCGTTCACGCTGTCGGATACATTCACGATTAGCGTTCCGCCGTTTCTCTTTTGAGCTTTGTACGGAATATCCTACTTTCCACCGTATCCTTTTTTCTGCTCACGTTTTGAGATTTCTCCGGAATACCCGACTTACCACCGTAACTTTTCCCGAAAGCTCATTCACAATACCTCATCAGCCTATATAATGCCTATTTGACGTCGTGTGCTCTGGCGTTGCGTGCTGCGGCTCTATGAGGTGTGGCGTTACGTGCTGCGGCGTCACCCTGTCACTTGCTGTCGTGTTGTGCGCCGTGCCGGAGCAAGCTGTAACATCATTCTGTGTCGCTATGCATAGCACCGTGGTCAGTGTGCCGGATGACGCTGGCAGGAACGGGGCGGCGGCTGCGGAGACACGGCTCCAGATATTTAAACCGCTCCCCGCCGCCTCCCCCTCCCTGCCTTCGTCCCGTCCCTCGTCGCCACCACTCTCACTTGGTAATTGCGGGGCGTTTATTGTTTTCACTCTCGCTTCCTCCTCCCCTGAGAGGCGAGGGCCGGGGCACCCCGGGGGGCAGGGCGGCCAGTGGGCTGCATCGGAGATAGCGCGGCCCTAATGGACGCCCCGCAGCCCCCCCCCCCCCCCCCCCCCCGGCGTGTCGCTACGGAATGCCCCCTCGTAAAGATATTTTCATAACTCGCGATGACTAGATTAATTAAAATGTGATGATGCACTGTGCTGCGGAGGGGAGCGCGGGACCCGGGGCTTGTCCCATGGAGTGAAAGAGCGTGAGCGGGGGGGGGGGGGGGGGGGGGGGGGAAGAGATCCGAGAAAGAGAAGGCATGCGCAACTCCCCGCGCTGTAGAGGGAGAGAGACGGTAGGTGACATGACTTGTTCATCTTAAGTTTGAGTGGGCGAGGAGGAGCCCGAACCCGAAAGTGGTGGCAGGAGGGGGGGGGGGGGGGTTCTGGGAGGAGGTCCCGCAGGTGGGGGGGGGGGGCGAGGGTTCCCCAGGTTGGGGGGGGGGGGGGCTCTCCCCAACTTTCGGGGACTTCTTATCTCGCGCGCGGAGAAGTTGCAAAATTTTCTTCGAGTTGCGGTGGGTGCCGCCCTCCTCGGGACCGCCTTGTGGGTGCCGCCGTGCCGGGGGGAGGGCCGGACCTGGGACAAGGCGGGCGCGCCGAGGGTGGGAGTCCTCCCGGCGGGAGGCCGCGGTTGTCGACGCGGAGCCTTGCCTACACCATTTGTGAAACTGCATAGGAGGGAATTGCCCAACATCCCGGCCGGCCACGCGCACCTCACGTACGAGGCCAATTTCTGCCTCGAACGCCAACCGCCCGCCCCGCACTCTGTCGCAAAGGAGCCGCGGTCAGCTCTTTTTTAGGCACGAAGTGAAACGGAGTTGCCTTATAGTCTGACCCGATTGGACTTTTTTTTAGGCACGAAGTGAAACGGAGTTGCCTTATAGTCTGACCCGATTGGACTTTTTTTTCTCTTTTAAGCATTGCCCTTATGGCCCTCTATAAGAATTTTCTGAAACTGTGCACGTGGACGCAGGATACTTTTGCTAGGCACGCTGACGTGCTTTTAAACTTTGAAAAAGCTTCCAAGTGGCCGAAAAATCGATTTAAAAGTCAGCTATCTCACTTCTTCTTATGGCGAAAGAAAGGGACACAACTATACGCGCATCTATGGTCCACAGGCCCAATTGCTGTAGATCGATAACGAGGCAAAAAATCAAAAATCTGTCTAACAGAAATATCGAGGGTGACTGGGCAAGTACAGCAAACCTACTTTTAAACTTATAAAATGTAACACTTAGCGTAAAAACGCATTTGAAATTCAGCTATCTCACTCCACCCAATAGCAAAAGAAAGGGACAGAGCTACCCCTGCTCAGCTCGTCAGCTGGCTGCATCCGCTATTTCATCCTTTTCTAGTCCACAACCAAATCTTCCGTCCTTCTTTTTTGTTGCGCAGCCCTCGCCGGGTACCCATTGTCGATGTGCCGAGCCGAGCCGGGGCCTGGCTGAGCCACGGCTACGAGAGCGGCGACTCAAGGCTGGTGGACCGTTTCGGTGGGACCCTACCCTTCCCCTCTACCCTAGAGTACGCACAACAAGCCAAGGGACCCGAGACTCAGAGCGAGGCGTGCATTGTCGGGCCGCCGGGCCAAGCCGGGCGGGGACAACACCTTGCAGGCCAGCGCTGGGCGGCCCGCGTATGAGAATAATGCGGTGCACTGACCGTTACTATAAAACTATAATTTTAAAACTGCCCCGTTCCATTACAAAACTAATACAAACCTTCAAATATCCTTTCTTAAAAAACAAAATTAAATAAACTCATAAAACTTAAATAGACGGTAACGTAACCAACCCAAACCCGTGCGAAACTCCGGGCCTGCTAGTGTCTCACAGAGTGAGACAATATCTACAAATCTACAAAATGCCCAATCATGTGCAAAACTTCGGGCCTACCAGTGTCCCACTTAGTGGGACAGTATTTTTTTCTTTTATTATTGTCCTTTTCCTGCCAAGGACGCGACGCGGCGGCCTCGTCCGACAGAACAGCACTGACTTCATCGACGCCCGGCCGGCCTGGTGCGGTCATCTTGATAGGCGCTGGCCGCGGACGTTGAGGCACCGTCACTCCCTGCACCCCGCCACTTCTTGCCAAGGACATCGCGGGGCGGGGAGTCTTACGCTGCCTTAGAAACGCGATGCGTCCTCGACTTCGTCAGAGAGAGAGAGAGAGCGAGAGAGAGGGAGAGAGAGAGAGAGAGAGCGAGAGGGAGCGCTTCCTCGGCTCCCGTTTCCTCGCAAGTGCTGCGGCTCTGACTGATTCCGTTTCCTCACTGGTAAAACTAGGGCGTACCGCTAAGCCCATTTTAACTCTGAGGGACATCGCAGTCTGGGCGGGGTTATAATAGACGTCATTCAAGGTGGAATTATTGCTCGAGGAGGGTTCGAAGTAGGATCCCCTATTCAGACCCGTGAGGGACGGCGGCGAGGGGTGAAACTAACGTGAGAAAGGACCTCCCAGGGCTCAGCCAGGGCTCAGCCAGGGCTCAGCCAGGGCCGCACTGGAGATGACGGTGACCATACTTCCGCTTTCCTTCGTTTCGTGTGGACTCCCGTCGGCTCCCGACTCCCGACAGCCCGTCGGCAGCCCGTCGGCAGCCCGTCGGCGGCAGCCCGGCAGTCGGCAGCCCGTCGGCAGTCCAGCCCGTCGGCAGCCCGTCGGCAGCCCGTCGGCAGCCCGTTGGCGGCAGCCCGTTGGCAGCCCGTCGGCAGCTCGTCGGCAGTCGGCTCCGTGCAGCAGCAGTAATGACCGTTTTATCGGCGGCGACTTTGTTTTACGGTCGCAGTCGTATCCTAGACGAGGACGCACACAACGGGCTGCAAAGTATACAGCCGGCCAGCAGCGCCGAGCACCGCTGCCTTAAACACGTCTGCGAACAGCCGAAACAACGCCAGCAGAAACACTCGCCGAAAGTATTGGCTATTTGAAGTCGTCATATTAAAAAATGGGTACCCCTGCTAGAAACCTGGAAGGCAGCCGCTCGACAGCCGGCGCTTCAAAAAATGGTGGAGCAGGAATTTTTGTTACGGTTGTCGACTGAACATCACGTTGTGTGTAACCATTTTAAAATAGCTGAGCGGATGGCCTGCGGCTCGACAATTGAACGGCTCCCTTTTGTCTTGACAGAGCCGCCCAGCAGAAAGCCGGAGCTGACCGTGGAGAAGCTGCCGTCCGGGGCGCTGCGGGCCAACTGCTCCACGGCGCCCTCCTTCCCCGGAGCCAACATCACGTGGTACGTCGACAACAACAAGGTGAGTTCAGGGTGCCCTGCCGGAAGAGCCTATTGCCGGAGTCGCGGATAATGGCCTACAATTGGCGGCCTCTGCCTCTACCCTATTAGACGAACACCCTTGTTGACGGAATACCCTCCTGTCGCGGTGCGGCCAGTCGGTGCCCTGTCGCACCCCGTTGTCGGAATGCATATCCGCCCCCCCCCCCCCCACACACACACCCTCACACACACAGACGTGACGGCGGGGCGGGGGACAAAAAACAATGGTCAGAGCAGTGCACAGCAGAGACGCACAGCGGCGCACAGCAGCCGTGCATCGCGTTCTCGGGGTTGGCGAGCAAGAATATACAAGATGCGGAACGATTCCGTACGGCCGGAGCGGAGGGGAGAGGAGAGCAGCGGGAGACGAGGTCGGTTGGGGTGTCCATCTTGGCCGGGATGCATGCAGGGATGTGCAGCAGGGATTCGGGGCGCGGGGAGTAAGGGGAGGGACGGTGCGAGAGGGAAGGGGAAGGGGAGCCCCCCCCCCCCCCCCCTCTGGACTCGTGCCCCCGCCGTCGTCGCCTGCTCGGCTGCGGCTCCATCGCCAGGCCAGGCACGTAGGCGATGTTCCAAATCCACTTGACTTTTTTAAAGGTAATGTTACTTTAACAAAGAGAGGGACTTGGAATAAGAATGTGCGGACCGGGAGGGGGAAGGGGAGGAGGAGGGGGGATTTTGCGGGGGGACGTGGTGGTGAGTCTGGGCAGCGCGTCTGGCTCGGCACGTAACCACGCCGCCGGCCACCCGGTTTCGGACCAAAATAAGGTATTCTGCAGAACCCAACAGGACGGAAGAGAGAAAGGAGGTGAGGTGTACTGAGGTGGTCGGCAGGGTAAGGCGTTGACCTCCCCGGTCGCTTATCACGTTGTACTTCTTGTCCTCTTTTGTGCACACTTACGTTCTGGGACTCGGCGGAATACTCTATTTGGCCGCGTCGTCTACCAGAGGCCTCGCGTCGCCCGTCGCTCCGCAGCACTAGGAGTCGACATGCCGTTCTCGCCAGCATTAAGAGCACCCACGGGCTGTGCACTGCTAGGACCGCGGCCCCACTCAGCACCGCCGCGGGCGAAAGAGTGCGAACGGCTCAGCGTTTCAGCAGACGGCGCGGCGCAGCGGCGGCGCAGCGGCGGCGCGCCCAGGTTCTTCCTCTCTGGCCTGCGGCGGATTATTTCTGCTAATTTCCGGCTCGAGCCGGAGAGGCTATTTTTATTTTTTATTTTATTTTCTCTCTCCCTCTATTTCTGTCTTTTCTCTTTTGTTTTTGTTTGTTGTCCACGCGGACGGAAATGAGCTTCGACGAGGGAGAGAGAGAGAGAGAGAGAGAGAGAGCGACAGCGCTGCGCGGCGGCGGCGGCCTCGGAGCAGTCGTATTTCTGGACGGAATGAATCTGATACGCTTGGTGATCCTCCAAAGACGTCGCCCGCCTCGCCTCACAGCATACCTCCGGCAGCCCCAAAAAGTTGCTCCCGAATTTTCGCGCGAGACTCAAAGAAATGCAGACAGACAGACAAACGCTATTCAGCAGGCGCTGATGCTCGTAAGGCTCCAGCGATCGTCATGCGCAGCTCACGGCCGACGAGTCGCTCCACTGGCCGCCTCCCTCCCTATCTCTCTCCCTCTCTCTCTCTCTCTCTCTCTCTCTCTCTCTCTCTCTCTCTCTCAATCTCTTTTCGTACTCGTCTGGGTGATAACGGGAGCAGGCATGCGTCATAAGCGAATCAGGGCGTCCGCCTCGCTCACTCTGCTCCGCCGTGTTCTAACGACTGTCCAGCCGCCCGTGGTGCTCGGGCCCCTGCAGGCCCTGCAGCCCCTGCAGGTCTCAGGGGACGAAGGGAGTGCCCGAGGAGCCGGTCCCAACAGTTTGGGAATTTGCAAAGAAATGTGTCGTTGAAGTTGACGCTATCGACAAATATATGTATTTACTTATGTGACAAAAGGGGAGGATTGCGAAATTGGAAATGCTGAGGACAGTCAGAATGCAGAGAGAGAGAGAGAGAGAGAGAGAGAGAGAGAGAGAGAGAGAGAAAGGGAGAGAGATAGAGAGAGAATAAAGAAGAGAAAGAGAGAGACGGGCGATCTCATCAGACAGAGAACACGCTGTTCTGGCCGCTGCTACCACTGGGATGGTCCGCATGCGTCCGGCAGCACGCCCCCTCCCACCCCGCGGAGCAAGACAGAGATGTCAAATGAGGGACGACAGCTGGGGGAGGGAGAGGGGACGACCGCGGGACGGCGGCGAGTCGGAGGGCGGAACGCGAAGTGAGCGGCATTTTCGTGGATTGAGTCACATCCTTTATTCTCCTTTTTATTACGTGCACCCCTCCCCATGCTGCTTGGTCTCCAGAAAAAAGGGAGAGGGACAAGCCAAACACAACTACGTGGTCTCGTTTCGCTTTCATTTCTTGTCGAAGCGTCTCGCAGCTCCGGAATTGGAGGAGCGGTGGACCGCCACATGTGCTCAACGCAAACGCAATGTAAACAATGTGCACACTTCTTCCACTTTGGAACCAAATGAAAAGCAGTTGGATGTTGAAATCTGTCTACATTTCAAATTGTGTGTGTGTCCCAGCTCATAGCAGTGTCCCCTCTTGTTACAATTCGTTATATGGCGCGAGTGTTGTGTTCCTTTGTTATGTTCAAAAGCGCTCTGCCCTGTCCGACCCCAAATCTGCCTCTGAGATCTACGCCCCCACCCCACCCTCTCCTCTCTCCTCTCTTCTCTCTCCATCTCTCCCTCTTTCCCTCGTTTCTCCTTCCCCCTGCTGTATCTCTCCCATCCTACCCCCACCTCCCACGCGCGAAAACGAAACACAGCAGAACGCATGTCAATTAACCACATACCAACCTTTGGTAAGTGAAATGTGTAATCGTTTGTTTTAACTGAGTTTTGCGCCAAGTGAAGCATATAGTTTTGTCTCTGTTCTAAAATTGAAGCGTTTGTCAAACATGTATACGCCCTTCCTGATCTTGTAATTAGATTAGATCTCGTACACCGATCGTGTACCTGCGGCGGTACAATAAACATCACGAAGAAGTTTCCCACTGAGCCGGCGTGTTCTCCGCTAAGAGCACTACAAGGCTGCCGGCACTGCGCCTCTTGACTCACCACTAATCGCTCCGCCTGGCTTCCCTTATTGCCGAGGCCCGGGCGACGCGGGATGAATACTGTACGGGCCGGGCGGGCAGCCAGGCGGGCAGCCAGGCGGGCAGCCAGGCGGGCAGCCAGGCGGGCAGCCAGGCGGGCAGCCAGGCGGGCAGCCAGGCGGGCAGCCAGGCGGGCAGCCAGGCGGGCAGCCAGGCGGGCAGCCAGGCGGGCAGCCAGGCGGGCAGCCAGGCGGGCAGCCAGGCGGGCAGCCAGGCGGGCAGCCAGGCGGGCAGCCAGGCGGGCAGCCAGGCGGGCAGCCAGGCGGGCAGCCAGGCGGGCAGCCAGGCGGGCAGCCAGGCGGGCAGCCAGGCGGGCAGCCAGGCGGGCAGCCAGGCGGGCAGCCAGGGCGGGCAGCCAGGCGGGCAGCCAGGCGGGCAGCCAGGCGGGCAGCCAGGCGGGCAGCCAGGCGGGCAGCCAGGCGGGCAGCCAGGCGGGCAGCCAGGCGGGCAGCCAGGCGGGCAGCCAGGCGGGCAGCCAGGCGGGCAGCCAGGCGGGCAGCCAGGCGGGCAGCCAGGCGGGCAGCCAGGCGGGCAGCCAGGCGGGCAGCCAGGCGGGCAGCCAGGCGGGCAGCCAGGCGGGCAGCCAGGCGGGCAGCCAGGCGGGCAGCCAGGCGGGCAGCCAGGCGGGCAGCCAGGCGGGCAGCCAGGCGGGCAGCCAGGCGGGCAGCCAGGCGGGCAGCCAGGCGGGCAGCCAGGCGGGCAGCCAGGCGGGCAGCCAGGCGGGCAGCCAGGCGGGCAGCCAGGCGGGCAGCCAGGCGGGCAGCCAGGCGGGCAGCCAGGCGGGCAGCCAGGCGGGCAGCCAGGCGGGCAGCCAGGCGGGCAGCCAGGCGGGCAGCCAGGCGGGCAGCCAGGCGGGCAGCCAGGCGGGCAGCCAGGCGGGCAGCCAGGCGGGCAGCCAGGCGGGCAGCCAGGCGGGCAGCCAGGCGGGCAGCCAGGCGGGCAGCCAGGCGGGCAGCCAGGCGGGCAGCCAGGCGGGCAGCCAGGCGGGCAGCCAGGCGGGCAGCCAGGCGGGCAGCCAGGCGGGCAGCCAGGCGGGCAGCCAGGCGGGCAGCCAGGCGGGCAGCCAGGCGGGCAGCCAGGCGGGCAGCCAGGCGGGCAGCCAGGCGGGCAGCCAGGCGGGCAGCCAGGCGGGCAGCCAGGCGGGCAGCCAGGCGGGCAGCCAGGCGGGCAGCCAGGCGGGCAGCCAGGCGGGCAGCCAGGCGGGCAGCCAGGCGGGCAGCCAGGCGGGCAGCCAGGCGGGCAGCCAGGCGGGCAGCCAGGCGGGCAGCCAGGCGGGCAGCCAGGCGGGCAGCCAGGCGGGCAGCCAGGCGGGCAGCCAGGCGGGCAGCCAGGCGGGCAGCCAGGCGGGCAGCCAGGCGGGCAGCCAGGCGGGCAGCCAGGCGGGCAGCCAGGCGGGCAGCCAGGCGGGCAGCCAGGCGGGCAGCCAGCCAGCCAGGCGGGCAGCCAGCCAGCCAGCCAGGCAGCCAGGCTCCGGGCTTTCCCCACAGGTGCTGTGTAATACGTCCGCCCCTGATGACTTTGGAATGCCATTGGTGGCGCGGGACAGGGAGGCCGGGGGGAGGGGGGGATGGGGCTTTCGCAGACGCGTTGACGATCTAATACCCCGCTCCCCTTTTCCCGGGCGCGTGTCTGGTCGCGCTCTCTTTTAGAAGCGGCGGGGAGAGACAATGGTGGTGGCAGCGGTACAAGAGGTCAACAAGCCAGGATACCAGCGTGGGTTTGTGGAACAGATCTCTTTCTCTCTCCCCTCCCTCCCTTCTGTCTCTCTTTCTCTCTCGCACACGCACTGTCCGTTTGTCCGAGGTGCGGTCAATCCTCTTTGTATTGCCAACTTTCGCTTGAAACCGAACCCCTAAACCAGCAAGCCCACAATGGCTCCTCTGGCGGTTGTGAACCCTCCCGAGGGGGAGGAGAGAGGGGGGCGGGGTGAGAGATGGGGAGGGGGAGGATAGGGGGAGGGGGATGGGGGGGGGGGGGGAGCGGGGAGGGGGCGGGGTCCGGTCGGCGCAGAAGGCCCAAGGCCCCCCCCCCCCCCCCCCCCCGCGGCCTCCGGGCCTGTGATCACTCTCCCTCTCGGCAGCCTCACCGCCGCCGTCTCTCTACGCACTCCTTTCAATCTGTGAGCAAATCCCCCAATTTCACCCTTCTCCTCTACAGCTCTCTGGCGAGAGGAGAGGTCAAAGCGAGAAGAGAGAGAGAGAGAGAGAGAGAGAGAGAGAGAGAGAGAGAGAGAGAGAGAGAGGCTGACCAAACAGATCAGGCGGTACGCGCGGCTCTTCCAACCCATTATGCTGCATTTGCATTTTCCGGGCAATTGCCTCTCGCCTCGCCCGCTGAAATCGGATACCCGGGAGAAAATAATGAAAAGGGGGCAGGGAGGCGGTGGTCCTGGCCGTCCGAGGCGCTCACCACGTCAGCGGCAGACACGGCCCCGCCCTGTCGGGAGGTACAGCCGCAGAGAGAGAGAGAGAGAGAGAGAGAAAGAGAGAGAGAGAGAGAGAGAGAGAGAGAGAGAGAGAGAGAGAGAGAGAGAGAGAGAGAGAGAGAGAGAGAGAGAGAGGGGGGGGCGAGGTAAAGAGAGAGAGAGAGCTGTGACAGTTTTCTCCCGCCCGCGACCCCTTTAGCCGTACCTTTGGTGGGTGCTGCAGAAAGCAATCGCAACATGCACAACGTGCAAAATAGAGACAGGAGGGAAATAAAATTTTTGTGGCGATATTTAATATTGTCACTAAATATGTATTTCCCCTCGAAGAAGATGGAGAATCGTGCTGTTGAGTGTTTTGACCCGTATAGAGTGGCGGAAATTTTATCTCCGAAATTGTGGCGAGAAAATAGCTGTGACGATCAATTTATAGGTGACAAGTATTTCGTCACCACACAAATTTTGTTGGGGAAACTAATTCTCAGTTGCATTAGCAATCATAAAGAAACAGACATTTCGCAGTGGTATAACCGAGGATCAGTTACCACAACTGATTTTCGTGGATGTCGTAAAATCAACAATTAATTTAGTTGTGCCAACTAATCATTTTTCTGCGTGACGACATATTTTTGGAACCGCAAACAACAGCCAGGGCGCTGCGCCTCGTCAGCAACAGTTGCCGAACGGTTTACGTGTTATTAATGAAGCCCCGCGCCGCGTCACACGGTCGCCGGGAGCGCTCCCCCCCCCCCCCCCCCCTCTCCCCGCGGAGCCGAGCCGCTCACACCTGTTGATCCGCGGGGGGCCTCTTTTCTACCTCCCCCGTCCCCCGTGACGTGACCCCGCCGCCGGCGTCCCCACAGCGTCGACAGCGTCCGGGGCTCGTGACTAAGAAGGCATTCCCCTGTGCGAGTCAATAACGAGCGGAGAACCGGCAAACAGAAATACCACGGCTTACCATTAAACACTAGGTGATGTAAAGATCCACGGGTCCAGCACTCGAGGCGCTATGTTCAAGACATTCATACACAGTCATCTCACACATTGACTGTCTCTCTGTGTTCAGGTGGAATATCTTCGAAGTTCAAAGTGCTTTAAGCAATACGGGATACCGGAAGCTCTAACGGGATGTCGTAGGATCTAACGGGATCCCTCAAGATGTAAAGGGAATTTCAGACCTGGGATGGGCTAAAAATCCCCCAAACTGTTGTGAAACAGGCGTCTTTGAGCTCTCTCGCCCAGAGACGCCGCGTACTCTCAAAGCCCGCAAAGCACTTGCTCGGTCTCCTTCTGGTTCACGCGTTCGTCCGGGCCAGAAAGAGATGGAGTACGGTACACAGTGCGTTGCGGGATTGCCTTCCCCTAGAGAATGCGCGGCGTTTCTGAACGACCTGATTATACCAGGTGATTCAGAAACGCCGCATTTTTTCTTGAGTAGGCAAGCCCGCAACGTACGACGTTGGTTAGCGCGCAGCGACTGCCGGCGGGGGTGAGTGGCGGAGCGTAGTGCCGCTCGTCCCAGCCAGCCGGGCCGAGCCGCTGTCATCCGGAGCCGTCGGCCGCTAACCAATGTCGTACGTTGCGGGCTTGCCTACTCAAGAAAAAATGCGGCGTTTCTGAATCACCTGGTAAGCTGTTTTTTTAACATATTGGTCCGCACAATCAACACAACCAACACAATCAGTGTACAGGAGGTGCCGTGCGCCCCTCGTCGAGGACCGCTCGTATCAGAAGATTTCTCCGTCCTTGTCCCGCATGTGTTATCGGTGCTCTCTGTCCGCAGCACGGGCCGCCCGCGCCCGCCGTGCACTTCCACGCGCGGGAGCAGGACGAGTGGAGCAGCAGCGAGCTGCGGCTGGACGCCGCCAGCAGGCCGCGGGCGCTGCGCTGCGAGGCGTCGCTGTACACCTGGAAGCAGTCGTCGGACGAGGTGCCGCTGCGGGGGCCCGGCGACCACCCGCAGCTCGCGCCCGTCCGGGGGGCGGCCAGCCGGGCCAGCGCCTGCGGTGAGTCTTGTGTCCAACCGGACTCCTGTCTCCGCCTGTCTCACAACTAAATTTTCTTCCAAAGAGGTTATTTAGTCATTTCAAAAATATCCGGAGTGGTTCTAAATACTTGGAAAAAGCTTAAGTCGCGGCCACACAGTTTCAAAATGCTTTTCCCTATTTCAAAAAAAAAAAAAAAACAAAACAGAATGCACAATACATTGTCAACGTACGGTGCCGTTCATAACAGTTTACAATGCTGCTTACAAATGCCCTAAGTCATCTATTTTCAAGCTGCTTTCTTCCACCAGGTCACTTAGAAACGCCGCGTTTTTTCTGGGATATGCAGCCCGCAAAGCACCAGCTCCGTTTCTTCCTGGCGTGAGACGGATAGTGGATTGCGGCATTGAATAAAAAAATCGCGGCGTTTCTCAATCACTGTATAACAGTGCGTGGTTAGGTGGGACCGCGTTGGAGCGCCGATGCGCCGTGCCCCCGGGAGCCCCCCGCCCGGCCCCCGCTTGACCCCGCTGACCCTGAGCACGGCCAGCACAGCTGACGCCGACCCCTCGGCCGCACTCGAACCTCCGTCAGTCACGACGCGGAGTAATTGGTTCCCAAACCCTCCGGCCAGCCGGGCCCCGCACGGTGCGGCCAAGAGAGGAGTGTTCTGAATTCGTTTGGAAGTCATTACTAATAATTAATAATGGCCACGTAATCCTCCCCCTCCCGCCGCGCTCGACACAGCTCTCAGGCCCCTCCGCCCCCTAATTCCCTACCTCCCCCCCCCCTCCCCTCCATCCTTATTGCGACGGCATTGAGTTAATCCAGGCTCTATTCACGGCAGCCACTCTTTCGCATTAACTAGCACCAATTCATACATGCCGCGAGGGCAGCCAAAGGCGTGCGCGGGGCCTCTGCGCCGCTGCCGCCGTGCTGCACTGCTTGTCCCTTTGGCGAGGCGCCCCCTCCCCCGCCTTACCCTTACCTCTCTCCCCACCTCATCCACCTCCTTTGTTTACCCCCTCCCCTGCCTTCTTCCCACCTCATCCCCCTCCTTTGTTCACCCCCCCCCCCCCCCCATCGTTCCTTTGCTCCGAGGGCCTCGCGCAGCGCGCTACCCCTTTTGAAACACGACTCATAAGCCTGCAGTCCCGTCATAAAAAGGACTTAGTGGAAATGTGGATACGATGTCGCTCTTCGCGTGGCCGCGGGCGTGGCGGTGCCGTGGTGGGGGCGTGGCGGGGCCGTGGCGCGGGCGTGTTTCGGGAATTTGTCGGGCCGCGGATCCGCGCCCCGCCGCACCACACCTCCCCGGCCGCGCGCTGAGTGCGATCCGCGAGCCCCCCCCCCCCCCCCCCCGGCCAGGCTAGCAGGCTCCGCGGCGGAGCGGGCGGAGCCGGAGAGCTGCCTACCGGCGTGAGGCGGGCTGTTGTGGGCAAACGACGGGACGAGCGCAGGTTTTGGGGAGCTCAAAGTGAGAGAGAGAGAGAGAGAGAGAGAGGGGGGGGGAGGAGACAGATATCGAGATAGGCTCAGGGGCGGGACGCGGGCATGACGTAGATGGGTTGTAAAAAATGCGGGGAGGAAAATTCGTAGTCGGCACGCTGGGGAGGCGTTTATAATCCCACCAATAACACGGGAATACAATTGCCCCACTCCTACAGATCTCCTTTAAAAAACCAAACAAGCATCTCGAATAAAATTAATGAGAAGGATAACAATAACAATAATAACAATCCGCCGATATTTGTGGTGCGTTACACCCCTGCTACGCTCCCCCCCCCCAAAAAAAAAAAAAAAAAAACAGAACGCTCTGCAGTTCTAGCACGAATTTTAAAATGTATTTTGAAACCGCCCATGTTTCAATGTGCCTATCAAAATGAAAAATAAAAAGATAAAATAGATAATTGAAAGACCTTACGCGGTGTCCTTGTGGTGGCAGAGCAGTTTCAGTTGCTTCCGTTTGCTGTCGGCCCGCTCCCGCGCTCTGCGCGTTGCCTTGCGCCCTTGATTACGCACGCAGGGCTCCCGGCTCCCTCCCTATCGACTTCACAGGCCTCCATATTATCGGCATAGGCAACCAGCTTCTTTGCGTCCCCCTTCTCTTTTTATTCGCGTCGTACTACTCTCAGAGACCTCTCTCTCTCTCTCTCTCTCTCTCTCTCTCTCTCTCTCTCTCTCTCTCTCTCTCTCTCTCTGCCCTTCCCTCTCCCCTTTCTGTCTCTTTCTCTCTCTCTCTCGCCCTCTCCCCCTCTCTCAGCAAGCACTCCAGCAGCGTGTCCGTGTCGCGAGGAGGCCTAGGCAGTGCGGGGCCGCGGCGGCGGCGGCCGGACGGTGGAGGTGTGCAGCCCCCCCCCCCCCCCCCCCGCGTCCGAGCATTCACCAGCATCGCAATCCTCTTAGCGAAGATGGCTCTACGGCCCTCTCTGTGACCGGGGCCCCGGGACGGCCTCTACGCGCGCACACAGCGAGAGAGAGAGAGAGAGAGAGAGGGTGAAAGGCGAACAGAGAGAGAGAGAGAGAGAGAGAGAGAGAGAGAGAGAGATCTAGCGGGTCGTTTGAATTTGCCGCCTCCGCGCGTCGCGCGTCGTCTTCTCGATTAATTTGCGCGCGCGTCACCACGCGTCTTAAATCGATGTTTAGTCGGAGGAGACCTGCTCCACCTTGCGGCCCCTCGCTCCATCCAAACCCGCCGAAACACACACACACACACAAACACAGAGACACACACACACAGAACCACGAGCGTGTTCTCCGCCGTTCTGCATAGTCCGCTCTTCTCATATTGTCCCCCGCCATCTTGTTTATTGTTTTCTCCCCCCCCCCCTCTCCCCCACTGGTCCCCGCGGGCTCCCCCGATCCACTTTTACGATGTTGGGAACCTCGGTACAAGGAGGACAGGCAGGGGACGGGTACGGCGGCGGGGCGCGGCCACCGAGGAATCAAAACCCCTCGCGCCCGCAGCTATCCCCCCCCCCCCCCCCCCCCCGCCACGCCCTCAAGAGCCGGATGTTCTCCGTAAAAGCGCTTCCGTAATGTCGGCCCGGCAGGGAGGGCGGCGCCGTGGCTGCAAGCTCTTTTGCTGTGGTTGGATCGGGAAACGTGAAGCAAGGGGGAAGCCGGCCGGACCGTCTGGGGCGCCGCGCCGGAGGGTCTGTCCCTGGAAGCCGGAGCCGCGCTGCACCGCGCCACGACCTCGGAAACGCGGTACGCGGTGTGCGCTACCTAACCTTACTCGTGTTCATCAACTCACCGACTGAAGCAGCGCGCTCATGCCGAGTCCGTTTTCGTGATTCGCTCGTTACGTGCAGGAAGGTCGCAGTTCGTTCTCCGTCCGTCAGAAACCTCGGTGTGTGCGTGTGTGTGTGCGCGTGTGTGTGTGCGCGTGTGTGTGTGTGCCGAGGGTGGGACCCGCGCCGCCGCCGCCGCGTTCGCTGCCTTTTGCTTCGGATTCCAATCGTTGTGATTACGCCTGTGTACACGGTATATCGTTTATTCCTTGAGCAGGCGGGATGGGATTGGGAGGCTGAGCAGGAAATTGAGCTCTGCCCCCCCCCCCACCCCCCTCAGCACGAGTCACCGGCGAGCGGCCCGTCCGCCGCGGGGCTCGCGAGCGAGGCTGCGCGCGCTTACATTGCGAAAAATTACGTCGGAACATTTACAATAACAAGATTTATACGTGGGGAAATTTGCAGCACGAACATTCGGGACGCTTTCCATTGAGACGTGAAGGAACACACTGGACCGGTCAGCGAGGGCGGCTCAGTCCCCGGAGCTGCGGGAGCGCCGGACCGTCTTTTTCTCTGGTTTCTCTTCCGCAACGTCCCCTGCGTCGTACGATCGGGTGCGACGAAAGGAGTATCGGAATGATTTTGCTTTTCGATTGGAGGGGGGCGGGAGGGGGGGGGGGGGCTGTACTGTTTACTTTCCATCTGCGGAAGGGCAGACACCGAACCAAGACCACACCACCAACAGACCCGCACACCACACGACACAGCGCCCTCAGCACCCGCCATCGTAAATATTCCATCCATCGTATTATACGCGTTTGGAGTCCCGGCCCGAAATCTCAAAGGGAGCCGCGGGGACGGCAGAGACACTCTGTGAGAGGGTTTACCAACAGTGTTGACAGTGTTGCCTACTAGGCAAACTATTGACACACGTGACGCGCACTGCAAACTCAAGTGTGGACCAAGTACGCACAAGGTAGCGTGGACCACTTTGGTCCACGCAAGGAAGTGTGGACCTTGCTTGGTCCACGCAAGGAAGTGTGGACCTTGCTTGGCCCACGCATACAAGTGTGGACCATGGGAGGTTCACGCATACAAGTGTGGACCATGGGAGGTCCACGCATACAAGTGTGGACCATAGGAGGTCCACACCTCTATGCGTGGACCACCAATGGTCCACGCAAGGAAGTGTGGACCAAACTGTGGTCCACACTTGTATGCGTGGACCAAGCAAGGTTCACACTACCTTGCGTGGACTAGTGTTTTAAAAAAGCCGGTTTTTTTGAAACGGGAAAAAAAACAGGAAAAAAACCGGTTTTTTTCCGGAAAAAAACCGAAAAAAACCAAAAAAAGGCGTTTTGCTTAAATTTTCACTGAAAATTGATTTTTTGTATAAATAGTGTGTTTCCGACAGGTGTTTTTACTGTCTGACAGGGAAAGGGGCGAAGGAATGATTTGACTAGTTCAATGCTTATGACAAAAATAATCAACACTTTATTGATTCAAACAAAACATAGAAAATCTTCTCTCTTGTGCTTCTCTGAAAAGAAGTTTGAGAGCATCATCAATAAAATAGACACTTAAAAAGTACAGAACAAAAATAAATAAAATACTGTGCTCAGTCTCAAGGTACAAACTTTGGTAGAAAAACTATTACTACTACACTTAGTCATCGTTATCAGTGTCCCGATCCAAACTCAGGACATCCGAATTGCTATCACTGTCACTTTCTGTGCCTGCAAAGTCAGAGTCCGACTCCTCAACCTCGCGCCGGACCGCAAGTGGAATATCCCCGGGGTCATAGTGCACATACAGTGGAGTGGGAGTCACTGACAGATAGTACGGGACACGGTGGGACACGGAAATCACAAGAGCTCTGCTATAAAATACCTCGGTAAAAAAATACCGCAGTCGTAATGACGTTTTTGTACCCAGAACCAAGCAAATATTCACAGTCCGCACGCCAGGGCAATCTCAAATCCCACATTTTGCGCTCTCGGGGAATTAAAAATCAAACATCCTAAAGGGGAGAGCACACGGCAAATGTACATAGTAACGGAATAGGCTCTTTACATTAACAGCTACCACTCAGAGAATCCATTTTTATTTCAGATAAGTCAATAAATGTGTCTTTCACGTAATTGTGTGCATTTTTTTCATTTTTTTCCATTTTTTCCAATTTTTCCACCCTTTTTGGGGTAGTGGAAAAAAACCGGAAAAAAACCACGGAAAATGGAAAAAAACCGGAAAAAAACCGAGGCGTTAAAACACTAGCGTGGACCAAGCAAGGTTCACACTTCCTTGCGTGGACCAAAGTGGTCCACGCTACCTTGTACGTACTTGGTCCACACTTGAGTTTGCAGTGTGGGGTTGTCTAGTGGGCAGGCGGAGGTTGGCACAATCTTGACACCTGTGAGTTTGGGCTCCTTTTTGCCCACTTCTCTGTCAACACTGTTTACCTATGGCGCCTTATGACGCTGCACCCCTCGCTCTTGCACCGCGGGCTGCAGAGATTCGACGAGCGCGAAGCAACACGTGTGTGTGTGTGTTCGTGGTGGCGGCGGCGGAACACCCTCCCAAAACAAAATTGATGCCACAAACAATTCGAACTGTATATTTTGATCGCTTTAGGGGGGAGGGGGGGGGGGTCACCAATGGTTGTCAAAAATATGACATAAGTTGGTTGTTTGGATCAAATATTAATTAACAAGTGTTTTTATATTCGATTCACGGCAAGAGTGAACCTTCGAATCGAAGCACGAGTGATTCGACGCGTCCAGCCAGGCGCCGCGGTTTGCAGCAGTCGTGCTTCGATTCGAAAGCTCCACTCTTGCCATGTTCAACCAAAGTTTTGTGACCCTACATGAGCACGATTTTTTTTAAAAGAGAGAATAAAAGAGGGCGTGGTGTTTGTTGCAGGGTCGCTGGCCGGCTGGGGCCTCACGTCGGCGGCGCTGGTCGCGGCCGCCCTCGCCCTGCCGCCCTGCCCGCGGTAGCGGTCCCACTCTGGGAAACTCGGATCTGCGGGGCGAGAAAGACTTTGACGCGTGAAGGGAAGTGCGTCGCGGTGCGTGCGGCGCGCGGCCAGTGTGGGGCTCATGTGCGCGGGGCCGCGGGCCCCACTCACCCCAGCGGCTCGAAATCATTGACTCTAGAAAGCAATTGTTTCCAGCAGCGGCGCGCGCCCCGCAGGGCCCCCCGGGGCTCCGCGGGCGCGAGTGCTCCGCAGCAGAGGGGAGATTCTGCGATCGGCCTTAAGGCACCGACCAACCCGGGCCGGCCCGCTACATGAGCCAGAGTCGTGAATATAGTGATATTGACAGTTGGAATCCTCCACGGATCGGCCGGGGTGGCCCGGCTGGTGCCCGCGGGGGGCCCTGCCGCTGGGCTCGGTGCTGCTTGGATAGCCGCCCGCGGGACCCCGGGGCCCAGGGTCCGGGGGCCTCTTTCCAAGAGGCACAGCCCCGGCAATGATCCAGTCCCCGGTGAGGTGAGGCGGGCCGCCGCCGCCCCTGCCGCGGCCCCAGTCCGTCACCGGGGCTCCAAGCAGCGCTTTCTCGGCCGCGGAGAGACGACTCGAGTGTCCGAGGGAGACTCGTCACCAAGTCTCCGCCGCCACAGGAGGCAGGTGCCGAGCCGCGCAGAGCTGGGGCTCCTGCACTGCACATCACGGCGGGGAGGGCCATGCGGCCCGGTTCTGTGGCCCGCACTTCGTATCATGGTCCTAACTCTCCTTGTGTATTCGCGGTGTAGCGTCCTGATGTCGTCCCTCTCTTTGTCTGGAAAATTTGTAATTTGCCGTGTTTAAGAATGTGATCCATATAGCTATAAAACTGTTTGAAAGTTGTACATTTTGTGTAAGTGTTGTAGAGTGTTATTTATTTACCAGTACCAGCAGATATGAAGAAAGGGTCTTAAGAATGGCCGTCCGTGTGTTTAAGTTTTGGCAGTGTTAATGTTGTGTTAGAGTAACTATTTGTAAGGGAATGGGATGTTGTGACCCGTTGCAAAATCAGGGGGGGGGGGGGGGACGTTCAGTGTATCGGAAGATCTTGCGTCCTTAACTTTTGTACCCTTACCAAAAGGAAAATAATGGTTTCTTGTAATTATAATATGGATTTCAAAAAGTGTTGCTGCATTTTGTTTTTCACAGAGTCAAAATTGTGTATTAGAGAGTAAACACTCTTGAAAAAAATGTCTAAGAAATACAGTGTTGAATCTTCAACTCCTCAAAGTGGTCAGACGTGGAAAGAATCTTGAAACCGATGAGTGCCTGTTTCTCTTTTCCAATTGTCTTGTTTAAATTTTACGTCTTAATCCTAGGCAAGTCAAAATACAATGGTGCAAGAAAACTTAGATTTATGTGCCCACTTCGAGATTGAAAGCCTATTTTCTAATTGCTTTGGAAATGACTCGGAAAAGTTCATATGCAAACAAGTAAATTACTATGTAGTTCGAAATATAGCGCCTATATGAACAAACAAGTCAAAGTTGTTCAAGAACTTACAAGAAATTCCTCTTGACTCCTAATCACACAAGAATGAAAATCAATGCGATGGCTACCTCAATAGCACTGTAAGAAACGTTTTTGGGAATCCTCAACCCATTATACAAATGAACACGAATATTATTTGGAAATTTCAAAACTTTAATTAGGATTTTCGAAAAAATTCCCAAAACTTGAAAACAGAAATCACATGGAAACAACACGTGCATTTTGCACAGCACCTAAAAACAAGAAAAGAAAAACTTTGCACGTACAAAAATGGCTCCAGATTTTTACATTTTCCGGAAAGGTTTCTTGCAGTTCGAGTACACTGCGAGTGCCCTGCACGTGCCGCTCGCACGTGCACGAGTCCACGTGCGAGTTTCCTCTGTTTTCCCATCTGAGCCCTCACGGGGGTAAAGTGCTTTCCGAGGCCTTTTCGTTTGACCGACTCGCGCCCCCGCCGCCCCCGCACACCGCTGCTGCTGTGTGTGGGTGCGTGCAATTACTCTGCGCTCAAAGGAAAAGAATTAGGCTATTTACGGGCTTTTCTTTCCCTTTCCAATCCAATAGCCCACACAATCGCGGCCAGAGATCGCCTCGGAAGGGGGTCCTTGTTGGTCCCATGGCACCCCGGCACTGCCGGGCACCGCCAGAACCCACTAGCCACTCCCCGTGGTCCTTCCACGATGCTGAAACGAGATATCGGCATGGTCCGGGCGAAAATACAACAGGATCTTATATCCGGGTCCGCCCGCCCTTCGAATCAAAAGCAGGGGGGGGGGGGGGGGGCACCGGTTTCACGCTTGATGGATGAGGACTGCTGTGATCAAGTTGGGCCCCGTCCGAGATGGCGGCCATTTCTTAGAGAGCGAGACGGGCCGTGCGAGGGGGACATCGAGGAAGTGCCGTCGGAAACTAAAAAGTGGGGTGTTATTACACACATATCTCGCGCTGGCTTTCTGTGCACGTTTTTTTTTTGTTCGTCCCATGTTTCTAGGTCTTCGATTTCCTCACGAAGGGATTGCTCTTGCGAATGCACTGTGCTGCCGAAAATACGTATTTCATTCTTAGCGGGCGCGTACACTTTCTTTTGTGAGTGTTGACGGCAGATCCCACATCTTGGCGACAACGCGCTCGGCGCTCGCACGCTGCTCGCTCACTATTCTGTGTCGAGTGGGCCATTCTCCGCAGCGCGTTCGCGTGGTCCTCACGTGCGCCTCTCGCGTGGGCCTCAGGGCCCGCAGGTCGCAGACGCAGGAGTTAGGCTCTAATAAAAACGTCCGCTCCGGGCCGGAGGAAGAAAAGATCACCGCCGTCCGAGCCCACGATGCTTACCCACGTGTGCCCCCCCCCCCCCACCCCTGGGGTCCCAGCGGGCCCTTGTAGGGTTCCCGCGTGGCCCTTGGAGGCCCCCGCAGGACAAAGGATCGACAACCCCCATCCGCACACAGGGGTCATTCTCGGAGAATTGCGCGAACGGACCCGCAAGGTCACTTCTTTGAAGTTCGATCTTTAAAGTGTGATGCGGGTAGAGTAAGAAAGAAAGCAGAGGGGGAGAGGGGAGGAGCACACTTTAGTCCCACACAGTATGCGACCCCTGCGTTTGTAATACATACAATTTGTATACTTTCCATGTTTTCACAAAAATGGACCTGGAATTTCAGTGATGACTTTGCCGTCTCGCGGCTCGCGGTCAACCGGGGAATAAGCACTGATTTCACTCACTACATTAAGTTTTTAGGCCTATAACTATAACCCCACTGTCGCTCCACAATTCACCTAATCAACGTCCGGTAGAACATGCCATATGTACGATTGAAATATCGTTACTTTCGGCGGCGTGCTGGAGGACCTGCAAACGCGACCGGTGGAAGAAGCCGACCGCAAGTAACCATTCGTAAGCTTGCGAAGTATTCCCTTCGCAATTCTTCTATTCACTACTTCTTCGTAATACCAACCAAATATCGTAAGAACTTTTGCAATACGTTGCCGCAGTTTTCTTTGTAAGCTGTTAACGGTGAGGTCATAACGGCACAACATTTCGCGAATGGCTAATGACCATCACAGAGGCGAGTAAATTCTTCATAAGGTAGACGTTGTAGTGACGTTCTCGTCGTTCAGGTATCGCGGCGCGCGATACTTTAACACCAACCTTGGCCGACTCTCATAGGTTTTACCCTCACGTGTCAAGAGGAAACGATTTCACGTAAATGTTAGCTGTGAGACCCCAATGCCTGCTCCAAAAAGCGTTCTGACAGCATGTGCCCTCTGACAGTGGTTTGCCCATCGTCCCCTGCACTCCGAGAGCTGTACTGCATATACTCCTGTACTGTATATACTCATGTACTGCGTATACTCCTGCACGGCATATACTCATGTACTGCGTATACTCCTGTACGGCACATACCCCTGCCCAAGAGCCGCGTGGCAGTGGAGTATTGGCACCATGGAGTAGAGACGCACGGGCGGGGCGGGGTATCCACCAGAGGCGGGAAACGCAGCCCAGTCAACAAAGGCCATGAAAGCCCCTGACCCGGACATAATTAAGAATCCCCGGGGGATCGTTTCAGACATGCCTAGGGAGCCTCCTGGCAAAAGTCCCCCCCTCCAAATAAAAAGCACCGTGCTTATCGTCGATATTGGGGTCAAAAGTCAACCCCTAGAATCCCTGACTTTGGGTCGGTTCACTGGCCGTGGCTCGGCTTGAGCTGTTGTGCTCCGTGAAGTCTCAAAGTACGCCCAGTGAAATTGCCGACATGAATTAAGGCGTTTGATGAAAACATTTGCCGAAGCCTAAATATTTAGACCTAAAGTGAACTAAATTTTGGTTTTGAGTTTCTGGCCAATTTGTCCTCCGACGCGAAAATAAATGAAAATTGTATGTATACTAGCTGTAAACCACTCTTTCCACAATCCAAATATATGACTAACAGGTTTGTAAGATGACTCATCGATATATGGCGCTGGAAAGGTGCCTATGTAGGTACTGGGGTGCTCTCCCACGTCTCACCTCAAATATTTATATTAATGTAGCTTAGCACTAACTGGTCTAAGAGAACTCTGGTTTCGCTCTTTTTGTGCAGCAAGAAGTACGGGATTTAGCAGGCGGGCAGCAAACACCCGGACATATTCGAATACGTCTCCCGTGTGTCGTAACAGAACGACAAAGGATCTTTCAGCTGACCCGGGTGCGGGTGCGCCCAGGTATTCGCTGCCCATCCGTTTCCCAGGTATGGTATGTACAAGAGGGATAAGAATGAATAGAGAAGGACAGTGACAAAACAGGAGCAATTAGAATTTATTTCCACAGATATTGAAGATCTGACATTCAAATTATTAACAAACAGTGACGAGGTTATGAACTCTTTGCTGAGTGTGCTGAAATGGAATAATGCCCAAAATAAGTACTATCATACAAAATGTTAAGATCTACTGAAGATGCCACAGTTAGCGTCTGTGATATAAAACACACGAAGCCACAAGCCGTGCTGTGCATTAATACTGTTGGGAATGGCTGTACGTGTACAAAAACCCAGTGTCCGGAGGCGACTGAAATACGTACGACGTAAATGTTGCAAATTAAATTGCATGTGGAGATAGGCTTCGTTTTTAAAGCGAAACAGACACCTGGACTACCTGGACTGCACGAGAACCAGTAATATCGGCATGTTTCAAGGATATGAAAATATAATGTCTCACGATGGTAAACGACCGCGCTGGCAAATGACTTTTAAGCTCAGCTCTAAAGAAATCTCATTTTCCAGTCATACCCTCCTTCGCAATCAAACATTTGTATGTACTACCTAAGAAAACTAGACTCAAATACAGAGGCGGAAATAATAATTTTTTATGGAGGAAAAGTCATCGATAGAAAAGTACAGCCAGTATAAAAGTGACACAGTTAAAAAGAGATACATACATATTATTTACAAGTAGCCGAGTTTCGGAATGAAGGCTGCTTGTTCGATCACAAGAAGAAATTGACAAACAGGAGGCTTAGATTTTCTTTGAACGCTGGTGGGACGTACCGTTTCAGAGACAAAGATGTTCGGAAGGGCCAAGATTGATGGATATGTCACAGGGATATGCCAGGAAAATTATTAACTACTTGGTCCCACAATGGGTGCAATCCGATGGTGAACTTGCCGTGTAAACCAAAAAGTAGTGACAATGTGTAATTAAAAGAAACAGTGAAACGGTAAAGGTGTTTACTGCAAATTAGCGCCCTCATGGAGTTTCCTGTTCACAGTAGAATGGCTTGTGATCGCTCAAGAAGATCCACTCGCGGAAAGCATTGTTACCAATCTCTTTACTATGGTTACCTACATTTCTCAATCACATAAACAGTGCAGGCATCGAAGAAGATCCTAACGTAAATAGAAAAAATCAAACAGAAAAGATGGACTCCGATACTAGAATATGATCATCTCAAGGATATTACGTAACCATCAAAACATTTATAACTAATCATCACTCAAATTCAGAAAGATATGTGAGGTTTTTCAGGCATGTCACTTGACATTCTCTCCAATGCGGATTACTTATGGTCAAAAAGACCATGTGTTTCATAGTGTCGTGAAAAAAACTTTCCTTCCCAAACAGCGAGAAAATTACAAATGCGTACATTTTCCTTGTATTGGAGCCAGTACCTTTTCTTGGTCCAAGAGAATAGAAACAGTTCTGCGTATTACACGTTACTCTAACTCCTACAGTCAGACTGAATACAGAACTTATAAAAAAGATCATAGCTTGAGACACGTAGGTAGCAAACAAGAAAATGTATATGTACAAACAATTTGCTTATTAAGAATAAATTTTGTGCACAGTAAACTTCCCCAAAACATCCAAAGCACGACATGAAGATTAGTTCTATGCTAAAAAAATATTAATATCACTCAAGAGCACTCAAAGACAGTGCATAGGCCAAATGAATTCTTAAACGAGACGTTGCGCGTAAAATTTTATGTCAAAAGTACAATGAAAGCACAGACTTGATGTTTCTGTTGCCCTCAAAACAACCAGATTAAGTCAACCAGCATCAAACTTCCACAGATATCATTGATGAATGGACCCAATATTACATCTCAACTGGTCATTGCTGTTTGTTACAGGTACAAAAAATAATGCCACAGGCGATAGGACAGAGAACATAGTGGTCAAGACGTGTATAGCTTATCAAGATAGGACTTTAAAATTATGAACAAAAATATGAGGCGTTCTAGGATTAGCTTTGATGTGGACGAATTCACTGCAATATTTACAATTATACCATTCAGGAAACGTCAATGCATTACATTGAACCCTAACACATGAGTGAAGTGAACGATAGGTACCGAGGTAATAGTTCAGAGGAGATAATTTTTTACGGAATCATTAAGTCAATAAAATGTGATTGCAGTGACTGACAATGTCACTGAAGTACAATGCTCGCAACGCTAGAAAAAAATGTGGCACAAACGTTGTTTTATAATTGACGTACAATGTTTATGAAGAAACGGGGACCTCTTGCCAGAATAGTATTAGACAACAGCTCAACATTATACAATGATTTGGTAATTAATGAGTGATAATTTGAGCACAAGCGTAATGATTAACCAATTATAGTATCTATAAAAACAGTCATTCTTTGAAACGACACGTGTGAATTAGCACGAGTTTACGACCAGTTATTATAATTTGACCTCCGTCGCAAACTCTCTATATTGTCAGAATAAAAACAGTTTTGAACATATGTTTTAACGCCGTTTCGTTCATGGATAAAACTACAATGGAAAAACATTTCCGTATTAACTACAGCAAAACCTAACAGCACAGTAAAAGTTAAGGTGTAATAATGCCTGACCAACGACATTTTTAAAACAGAGACTCAAGAAATACAAGGAAGAATAGAAAAATATAGGAAGACGAGGATCTTTTTTCTACAGAGTGTCAAAAGCGACTGATTTCGAATGTAGAGATTTGAACCAAACTACAATCCAATACAATAAAAAATGGCAATAACAACGCTTTCTTAACAACATCAAGTATGATATAACGACAATAAGAGGAGAAATTCAACCGACGATGCATTCACAGTCTTGTCATACTTAAAAGGTATTATAATCCATCGCAAACTCTCTGATCGAACCATTTCTGCGTTTCCACATAATGGTGACCCCAAGCTTGGCATCGCTTGACGACCATAACTTCACAGCGACGCCCACCAACTGATGGAGCAAGAATACGCCCCAGACCACACATAGTCATAAAGCAGTAAGCAAAAGGATACGCCAGAGTGCTGAGTACATGCATGTCCACATTTAGTCCGCGCCCGAGGGGCGGGGACAGGGCAAGTGCCGGATTCCTCTGCGGCACTCGATGCGCGTCGTCAGTGAACCGTCCGTCGGTAATAGTTTAGTTGCTGACTTTCTTCTTCGGACTCCTCTGCTTGTCCGACCGGGACACCGACACGATGTCCCCGAGGAAGCACACGAACCCGGCCAACGCTTCCCATATTGACGGGGACTTCGGGGAGCCGTCGGGAGCCTCTTCGGACGAGAGGAGCATCGTTGAGGCCGGTAGGGCCTCGGCTATTCCCATGGTGTTCCTGCGGGCAGAGACAGGCGGTTGAGGAAGTTCTGGGAGTGTCTGGGAACCAATCGACCGACATTGTGTGTACCTACCTGGGTACGTACAGGTCGGGAGACCGGGTCTCCGGCGGACGGTACGAGCGGATGCTTCTGATGCTGGGGTCTGGACTGTGGAGTCGCAGCTGGAGGGGCGTTGCCGTGGACTGTGGCATGTCTCCGAAGGACGGGCGAGGACTCAGCGCGGGGCCCGAGGCTCCGCTGAGCCCGCACGCCCATCCGCTGACCCCCGACGCTCCCGCTGCGGTCAACGCTTCCACCTCCAGCCCCAACGCCTCCCGGCAGCTCTCCATGGAAGGACGACCGCTCTGAGAGGTGCTGTGCCGCGAACCCCTCTGCGGAATAGAATGTTATGAAGCGCCGTGACACGGACGTGCGGCCACGCCCGCCACGATCAACCGCCAGAAGGCTAGCTCTGCCTCGCTGACGGCTATTACAGCAGCAATTTCGGAATGTATTGCGGCAGCGGTGGAAATCAATTTCGCAAGCAACAGTCATATTAGATCGGAGGAGTAAACCAACTAACAGTAGTTGGAGTTTTAACAAGTGCGAACCTGTATCGATACTTGATACCTTGGTTCACTTGCCTCACAGGTAAAACTAAGGCGTAAATCTACCTGGTGTCTACATTTTCCAGAGGCGTATACTCCGGAATTTCAACAAAAACTCGCATTCATGACGTTCAGACATTTACTTTCATAGTGATAGTAAATGTGAGCAGCACATCAAAATCAATTTCATGTCATCACAAAATATCTAGTAATTAAGTTCTGTTTGATGTTATGAGACTTGTGACACCACATGTTTCGAAGTAAATTGGAAAAAGAAAACGTGGGGAAGACGCTACTGTCCTCTTGTGTGTAGAGCTCGCCTTATCTTTACAAGTGCAAGGTTTCTTTGGTCTTTTTATGGGCACTTTTAGGGTTTAGATATCTGATATGACTGTCTGACACACGAACATCACACATGCATTTTTACTCGTACCCACATGCACAATAATAGACTGCTCCATATCAAAATCGTTGTATTTGAGCGAATGTATAAGTAAGCGAATCCGAAGGTCAGAATTGAGAATTCAGGACAGTGGTTGAGACGTATTTGATCTCACGCAGCTACGATTGTAGAGTTTTGATGAGGAGCATCCATTCATGATCCACCCAGATCTGACATAGGATTTCTCTATGGTAAATGAAGGTCCAGAATACGCAACCGTAAATTGAAATACCGAATTCCATGTACAAGACTTAACCATTTAAGTGCAAATTTATCACAGCAGATAATCCTATATCGCTTTTACAGGGAGGATCAGACAAATACAGAGAGAATTATGTACAATGGGTGAAGAGGATAAGAGGATACCATATACAGCACAATATTTATGATAAAATATTAATATGATGTACACCTTCTGCAGACGTTGGGACATTATGCGAGTTGAGTCGGGTGCATGCGAGCACAAGACTGTTGATATAATGCCCGAATGTCTGCCATGGACGTAAATCTTGTGAGTTGTTCTCGAAATCTAATGACAAGCTGAGCCTGTGCCGTTGTCAAATATCCTTAGGGCTGCAAGAACTTTTTCAAGTACAGCTATGAGGCATCGCAGGGTGTGTTGTTAGGTACTTGCATTTTATACATTTTCAAAGAACTTTTGCAAAAATTAAATGACAGAGAAGACGGTAAAACGTTGAAAGAATATAGGGTTTCGACTAAAAGTTCACTAGTTTGTAGCGTTGCCGCTCTCCTGGTTTATGTACACAGATAAATTGATAAGTGTGGCAGTTAAATAATATATCATTAACGTCGACACATAAGGTTAAGAAAAACAAAGAAGTCCCGCCAACAAAAATGTAAAAGAAAACAGTTGCGTCGTGGCATTGAAGGAAAGGCGAAGGTCAGAAGTTAGAGAAAGAGTGCTGCGAAAGAGACCGAGAGGAAGAAAGATAGAACGCCAGTTATGTGTATCGAAGCGCGCGTGCTGAAGAATGTAGGAATGCTTGTGTCTAACATGAAGAAGCATGCCATGCTCTCATGCAGCATGCAGGAGAAGTAAATTACAGGTACTCATTTGCCCTTGACGACTGGAGCAGCTCACGGCAGTATAAGTTCCAACACCTTGTCACAATGTCGATGATAAAACCCAAAGCTTAACAAATTTAGCAGTGACTCCTTAGCCCCCCAAACCGGCACATATACATGAAGCTTACGACCACAATACATGGAAAGCATTAAGCATACTAATATCTCAAATAGACAACTCTATCAGCGTCCTTGGTGCATTCAGGAGCGCCAATATTTTAACCGAACGAATATTACAGAGGAATAATATTTAAACTTTTTTTTTGTAACAGTGAAGTTGTGCTAGTGGACCTACCCGGTCATTTAAACATTAGTACTGAACATTAAACATTTAAAAGGAGGGTCTTTTGCTACGACTACAAACGAATGGAAAAGTTAAATTGCCTCCACGAGAGAATTGTATGGATATCAAAGACATTCTTTATGTAATGACGATTTAGTTGACCGGGCAGCTCGCTCGACACGTGCTGTGTGTGGTCGTACCGTGGCGGTCCCGACCCCGCAGGCTGTTCAAGGCCTTAGGGTCCGCGAAGTGGTGACGGCGTTTTCCGCGATCGTTGTGATCCTCGGTATCAGACTGTTCCGAGAGCTCTGGCCGCTACACAGACAGCAAGTAGTAGCTCTGGTCAGAGGCGTCAAAGAGAGGTGTTTAAGAGGGACTGGGATAGAGTGGAGTGGGGTGCTCTACGAAAGGCCCAATTATCACCCAGCCAAGTCGTATTTATCTGTAGCGACACCGAAACCGTGGCATACAGAAAGAGAAACGAAACAAAAAATTAACAAGAAATACAAAGCGAGAAGAGGTGTGCCCCACTCACACATAGCCTTAGGCACAGCCACGCTTACATCTTATAAAAGCTCTGCTTTCCTTTCTGTTTGAATCACAGCACATGGCGTATTCAATATGTCAACAACGTTCCGGGGAGACTGCTTGGCCAGGTGCATCGGGCACAGCGGTGCTCTCGGGTGCCGGGACATGCAAATCCTTGGGAGCCGTTTTGCACATAGAAGTACGAGACGGGACAAAAGGAAATAGAAGGCAGTCATGCACCCAAACGGCTTATGACTGCTCAATTGTCATAGGCTCGTCTCTCAGCAAGGCATCCACGGACGTTTGTGGCCTTTCTGGAGAGATTAAAGATGTTGTCCGCCTGCTCTTGTTCTCCTGGCCAGGCCATAGGACTTTGTTGAATTATCACCCGGATTCAGAGTCTGGAGGCTTATGTGTGGCCTTGAATGCTCTGCCTCAGTTACGGGCCTTCCACAAGCTTGGCTCCCTTTCCTAAAGCAGGCACAGACATCAAAAGAAGACAGACTGAAGAAGGGTGTGAAAGAGAAAATAAGACCCGGTCCGGGTGCCGTCTCAAGCCATCTGCCACCTTGTCGTTCCCACAGTGCGCAAAAGGCTAGTTTATTGTTCGAAGCACGAGCTCATTCCCAGGCATTCCTTGGAATTTGACAGCACGGGTGAAACCGTATCTTGGCGAATGCAAATAAGTAGCTTAAACGCGGATTCAACAGATGGCTTGCGGCGAAGGCGGGTGAAGAGAAATGCTGGAAAGAGAGGAATAGCAGTAAAAAGAGATAACTACAATACCACGTATCGTTATTTTGGCTATTGTGGGACTTTAAGGGCAAGAAACAAAAAATTCATTCAGGAAACTAAAAGAGCGTCACACGCAAGAAAAAAGAACCTACATAAGGAACTGGGGCACAATTTGGCGAATTTGTTTTCAATTTACCTAAAAATCAAGGGCATGGTAACCAACCAGCAACCCCCAAAACGTCTTTGAAATCGATTCATTCATCCGCAGAGTACCTTCCCTAACACGACGGAAGAGAACAGGTCGTAGATTGAATGACTCACGTGAACAGTTGAGCTGCCACCCTGCCCTACCTTGTGCCTCGCGTGATCGCTGTTGGTCGAGTCGTTGGAGCGGCGATGCTGACGGTGGTGGTGGCGGCCGGCGGCCGGCGACCGGTGCGGGCTGCCCCCCAGGCTGCCCCCGGGCCCGCCTCCAGGGCCCCCGCCGGACCCGCTCCCCGGCCCGCCTCCTGACCCGCCCCCCAGGGGTGCTCCCCCTGGCCCCCAGGAGGCGGGCGCCAGATCTCAGGCATACTCCGTGTCCGTGGACAGCGACCTGCGGCACGAGGGCGTATGACGCGGGTGACGCGCGGTACCATCGGTGCGCGCGGCCACCGACTGCCACCCGTCCTTACCGGTCGCCGAGGGAGTACGCGTACGGCCCGTCGCCCTCCTCGTCGTCCTCGCAGTCGCGCTCCCGGCCGTCGGGCGTGGCGCCGTCGTCGCTGTACGTGCCGCGCGAGTGCGCGTACGCGATGGATTTCTGGTAGCTGAACAGCTGCCGCTCCAGGGAGTAGTTCTCCGCCTGCAGTGCCACGATCTCCCGCCTGCAAAGGATCCGTGCCGTCAGTGCAGTGGCTGAAAGGGCCAGCTCCATACGGTGAATCGAGAGGGCTCTTCAGACCTTGCGCCTACAACAGTGTATTTGAGTATGCAACGTTCCGCGTACAAAATTTTGATTGTCACAAAACTGTGACCAGTCGTGACCGTCACTGGAATTTTGTGATAAACGTCACAAAAAAAATGTGATGTCTTTCACTGTTTTGGCCACGTTTTGCCGCTGCAAAATTTGTTGCGATCGTTGCAAACATAAAAATTCCAGCGCCTAAACCGCTGAGTGGTCCTCGGGGGCCAGGATTTCCAATGTTAAAAGCAGGTTCACGATTTTAGGAACGTAAAAATAAGAAAGTATTCGGTTCGAACCGGGGTCTATCTGTCCGGCGATTCGACGCTTTACACAGGGCGGCTACACCGACATTGTAGGAAAAGGCCGTCCGTATGACTGTCACAAGCTGCGGCGCCGGCCTGCGGTCCACGGGACGCCGAACTAAGAAGCCGAGGCAACAATAACAGAATATTAAAATTTATTGAAACGATATTTAAACGCGATACAACTAACGCTGGTAATGCATTGAGGCAAATCACAAATTTGCAATTTTTTAGGAGTCATGAACCTTCTGATATTTTAACCGACGACAGCACATTTGGTTTTCACACGACAATGACGGCCGCGGTCAGCCGCGGCGCGCGGGGCCCGCGGGGCCTGCTAACTTGCCAACAATGGTTTCAGAAGGGAACGCAGAGGGGAGAAACTGATGTTATTTTTATTATGATTTGAATACTTGTACCTGATGTAATTATAAGGTGGCATATGATATAAATATATTTTTGACAGTTTTTGGTCCATACAGATACGGGGTCATCCATAAAGGATGTCCGGGTATTTTGTGGAAAAGGCACCCCCCTCCCCCCCTATGTCCGGCCATGTCCGGATTTAAGACCCCCCCCCCCCCCTTTGGACGTCCGGTTTTCAAAAACGTGCGTATAATAAACAGTCGATTTGTAAGCGCCTGGTGTGTACTTCTGGTGTGTACTTTCAACATTTTTGCGCAAATAATTGCAAACTTGGGTAGCACTGTTAGTCCCAGCGACGACACGACGTGCTCAGCTGAGGCGATGTCTATCCAGCGCGGGTGGCAGCGCAAGCGCATAGCACCCAGGGTTGCGGCGCAGCGTCAGACAGTGTGGGCGGGGTAGCTCTACTGTAGCGCACTTACTTGCGGAATGAGCGTCGTGGGTTCGAATCCCGGCTCGTCTCGGAATCATGTACGACTTTACAACGATTTTTCTTTGAAGAGGACGTCCACGTCTTTAATACCCCCCCCCCCTTACATCCGGCCATGTCCGGTTTCTAGGACCCCCCCCCCCCCCTCAAATACCCGGACATCCTTTATGGATGACCCCTACAGTGATGGTAATGTGGATACGGCGAAGTAAAAATGTGCAGAGGGGAGGGATGTAGAAGCTAGAGAGGCTTGAGAGTTTGAATTTTTCGATCTGAGCTGATAGGATTTTTTGAATGAGAGTTTGTAATTTATTTGATGAAAATATATCATTTTAAAACTTATGCAATAGATATTAACGGTGAATGAAAAAAAATTAAAACCTAGGAATAGTAAGCGTGGTGAGGGAACTCATAGGCTTTGAACGGCAACAATGGTTGGGAGGAGGAGAGAAGAAGCGTGAAAGTCGCTGCAAAGGGCTCCTCGCTCCGCTCGGACCCAAAAACAGAATGAAGGCTTCATTCACAGGGCGCCCGGTGGATAGGCAGACTCCACACCTTGCGTGCGCGCATGTCGCGCGGGCCGGGCTACCCTGGAGGGCGCTCACCTCATCTGGATGTTGTGCACCCTGCTGACGTCGTCGTACTTGTGGTACGTGGCCTGGAACAGCATGTGGCTCTCCTCCCACTCCACTTGCACCCGCAGCTGGCCTTTCTCCGCCAGGTATTCGCAGCCAGGATCACGAAGCTAGACAAAAGATTCACAGCCTTATTTACACATGGAAAATAGCTCGCTTTCATAAATGTGTAAATGTCACAACTTGTTGGCCAACCCGGGGTGGCTTGGTCCACTGGGTGCTGCCAGAGCGAGGGCTCTGGAAACTAATTTACGATAGTTCAGTACATGACAACGTCAGGGACAAAACACGATAAGCTGAGATGTCGCTCTGACACACTATTAATTAAAGTTTTAATTGGGGCAAAAAGACGTGGCGGATAGATGAAGAGGGGGCGGGGATGACCTTGCGCTGGGCCGACACGCGTGCGGGTTGTGCGCCGAAGGGCGCGGGGGCCGGCGGGACGGCGAGGGGCACCGACCCAGAGGCGGGGGCCGCCGACAGAGCAGGCCCGGGGAGACGGGAGTGCAGCGGGGCAGCAGGGCAGCGGGGCCGCACAGGACCAGGCCCGAGCGGACGGTAGAGAATAATGGACTCGGCTTAGCAGGCTTGTTTGTGGACACGAGGCGCGCCCGGGGCCGGCGGGACCGCCGGGCCAGGCTTCCACCGGATTTGGGAGCATAATTCGGGCCGCGAGCTGGCGGTGTGAGGTTTCATAGCGCGGCGGCGGCGGGGCTCGGGTTCCGCCAGGGAGCCTGACGGCCACGCCGCCGCACGCCCCCTCACCCGGGTAAATGACA
Organism: Megalurothrips usitatus; assembly: GCA_026979955.1. Classification (NCBI taxonomy): domain Eukaryota; kingdom Metazoa; phylum Arthropoda; class Insecta; order Thysanoptera; family Thripidae; genus Megalurothrips; species Megalurothrips usitatus. Next base: position 3,933,960 of record CM049593.1, read on the forward strand.
AGGTAAAAGGATGGCGGCGATCCGCCACTCAATACCGCGTGCGCACCGGCAGCGGAAAGTGGGACGAGCGAGGTCCAAAAACTCGCGTTCTCGGCATCTTACGAATATGTAGCCAAAATGCACTGTGCCTTCACGTCTCACCATTACTGTGTACAATTTTGTACATAATTATTTACGTTTTTAAGCCACCATAATTATGTGTGAATTCGTACACATAGTGTACAATTTCGTGCGCAAGGGTGTACAAATATTTTTCGTACATAATTATGTACGCGTAAGAACGCACATAGTTAACGTATGAATTCATCCGTATGTACAAAATTGTACACAAGCCGAATTTGTACATAATTATGTACGAAATTGTACGTAATTACACATAAATTTGTGGATATTCGCTTGTGTAAAAACATGTTTATCCATAAGTACGTTCAAAAAAAATTGTACACAACTCGTTACTGTGTTATTATGAACTAGATTTCTGATTTGTACAAACTTCTGGTTTGTGAACACAAAACGCTCTTAGCAAAATATATGTAATACATATACATATACATGATATACATATACTGATATACATATACATATACTGATATACATATACATATACTGATATACATATATGTAATACCCAGATTTCGTGTTTGAAATACGGCGGCACAAACCAATTTGTATGACACAAATGTCAAAGCTTTTCAAGAATGCACAGTGTTGAGGGTGCGAGGACAACAGAGGGGCTGGGCTCCTTACCGCTTTCACGGCCAGGTCGGTCTCCATGATGATGCCCTCGTCGGAGGGCTCCTGCTGGTAGTAGTGGCTGAAGGGCGCGCCGGGCAGCACGCAAGTCTCCACCTGGCCCTTGTGGTACCGCAACAGGTACGCCGTCCAGCACACGTACCTGCGGCAGTCAGAGCGGCGGCGTCAGCGGCGTCAGCGGCGACGGCGACAGGCAGGGGCTGCCGGGGCAGCTTGTTAGCGGCCAGCGACGGCCGGCCGGGTCGCGTCGCACTTTTATCCTCCACCCCGGGCCACATGACGCCCCCCCACCCCCAGCTTCCTTCCCCGCCCCTCCCTCCATCCCTCCACCATCCGCTTCAGTTATTTCCCCGGCACGGAGGGTCGTGTGGCGCCGGGCCTAGCGGCCGCGATGAAAAATGGCGCGCGCGTACGTTCGTCATTTCGTGTGGAAAGCCTTCCTTATTTCCTGCTGCCTCCACTCCCACCCCGGCGGCTGCTGCTGCGAGTAACTGCTCCACGGCTGTCGACTTTTCCTCCCCCGATTTTTTTTCTTTTCCCCGTCCGGGTTGGCCAGTAAGGAGGCGGCACGAGAGGGGTCAGCCAGCCGGCAGCCAGCCAGTCAACCAGCCAGCCAGCCTGCTGGCGCGGTGGGCGGTGTGTTGACGTTGACGTGGCCGCCGCCCCGTGATGAGACCTTTGTGGGCCGGACCCCGCGGGCCCCGCCGACCCGGTGCCAGCCCGCAACACACGCGGCGCTACATAAGGCGGGGCTAACAAGATCTCCCGCCCGCCCCGCCCTCCTGCCCGCCTCGTTTTATCCCCAACGACCGGCAGGCCGCAGGGGAACGCGATTTGTCGCTAAGGAAAACCCACTCGCGCCGCATCGCCCACGCCACGAGGAAGTCCGCTCCACTCAACATTGTTTCCGCACAATGTCACGAGTTTTCACTACGGGATCATACTTTGCCAAAGGAAGTGCCTCCCGGCCGGCACGAAAATGGAGGTCGAGTGACAATGTGCGGATTATGCAATAAGGCAAATAATTCAAACTCCATGGGAGAAAAGTTTCGCCAACCGGTATTACCACGGTCTGACTGCCGTGGCAGCAGATGTCGAAAAACTGTATGCACTGTGTGTCAGTAACTCTGAAGGTGCCTGGGGCAAATTTTTAGCGAGCTACGCGAGTATTTAAAGACGGCCTTCCGCTTCCCCTCCGCTGTGCTGCTGTCTCTAGAAATAGGCACGGCTGGGCCCCTCTGTTATGAGAAATTTATCACCCCACTGATCCCAGCGCAGAGCACGCGGGAGGACGTGTCCGTTGTCAGAGGGGGGTGGGAAGAAGGAGGGCCGGGGGCATTCCTACGTGGTCCACATATTCGATATGGCGGTGGGATTCCGAGAGAGAATCGTCCATCTTCCCGTCCCTGTCCCACTCCTTTCGTCATCAAGGTCGAATGGAGGTCATCCCTCACCACCTCTACTCTTCCTCCCCTCATGTAGGCGTACACGCACACGACGCACACATAGGCACGCAGACGCTCGCGCATCACGCGCGCGCACACATGATGGCCACATGAGAGCCAATTAAAATCTTGCGCTGCCCTCGACATATGGCAAGTCATCAACCACGCTACGCATGCGGCTCTTCTCTACGGAGAGGATTTCACCCTCCCCCATGTTCGCGGCCCGTAACCAGCGCTCAACACAAAAAAAAAGATTGGTTGGTGTAATTAATTGGTTAGTTAATTGTTGGTTGATTCCGAAACAAGTACGAAATTTAGTTACGGTAGTTTTCGTAGAACTAACAAATCTATTTAAAACTAACTAAACTAATCCTGAGATGCGATGGCGATATTGACAAGTACACAGCAAAGTCGAGTATCTGAATAACATACGCATACATGCGTGTAAATGTTTTTCAGATGCTTCAAAGCATCTTAATGAAAAGATTTTTCCAAGCGTCCCGAAACATATTCAGGTGCGTGTATGCATCTGACGAACCGTTCAGACGTATACGTCCGATCTCCGATTACGTCCTCCCAGGAGAATACAAGCGTCTGACTCATAAATGCTGAAAAACTATGTATTTAATTGCCACTACTAAAAATCTTATAATACAGTATGTGACGCTAATGAAGTAGCCGAATTAGTTGATGACAGTGTGGCACTGCAATATTGAAATGAAGTTAAAGATTTAGGTGTGATATTTTACTGGACCTTTTATACAAATGCATTGTACACATTGTAATGCCTACGGTCTTTATTAGTAAGGGCTCTTTGCCCTATTAATTCAACCCAATAAACTTCTAATCTCTCTCTCCCTCTCTCTCTCTCTCCCTCTCTGTAGTGGTTCCCTTGCTGGCTGAGGACGCGCGGGATCATATGTTGTTGCCGTTCGCGTGCCGCCTCCATGTCCCCCTTCATCACCCAGCAGAGCTCACACCCTGGCACCACGGCCCTGCCCCTCCAGCGGCGCCGGGGGGTCAGCTCCACGAATGCCGCTGTGGCGTGGGGAAATAGAAGCAGCGTCCACGAGTCCGCGTGCCGGGCGGGGCCGTCGGGGCCGCATCGGGGCCGCACCGGTCTCGCCACAGGTGTGGTACTCGAAGCCCTGCCTGGGCCCGCAGGGGTGCGTTTAGCCGGCAGCTGGGCCGTGAGGCCAGTGGTACGGCTGTCGACAGAGCCAGGGGCGGCCACTGGACCGTGCGGGGGAGGGGGGGGGGAGGCCTCAGTCGGAGCGGCTTACATCGGGGGCGGGCGGGCGCCGTGCGCGGACAGGGCCGCTCCACGCATCCCGCTCATCCCGGCCGTGCTGCCGGGCCCGCCGCGGCCGTGTGACGGGCAGGGTTTGGGCTCCGCGTCGGCTTACGGCCAAAGTCCACGCCAAAGTCGGGGCCGGAAGCGGCCGCCGCAGCTCCCCTGGCCGCGTCCCCTGGCCGCCCGGGCCCCCCGAGCCCCCCGGGGATGCAGGCTGTGACTGTTATGCCGTGGCTGCCGTAACCAGAGGGGGCCGCTCTGCCCTGTCCGGCTCCCGGCTCGCACGCGGCACAGTACGGGCCTGGCAGCGCCCGGCCGGGGGCCGGCGGCGACGCAGAGCGGTGCGAAATGGTTATGTCGTGTTGCGGCCGTCAGTCACACAAGCGACGCTGACGCGGGCAAAAATTAACGCCCTCCATACACCCACACTCGCCACACTCACACTCGTACACACTCACACACGCATCCACTCACAGAGGACGCATTTATTTGAAAAGAGGATTATCAGAGCGTGGCGCTGGTCTCGGGAAAAAAATGGCGTTAGAAGTGCGCAACCATCCACCCTCCTACAGTACCACACTCGGTGCCGACCCCCCCACCCCATCACCATGTAAAAATGAAAATGCTTGACCCGCTTTTGTTTGAATGGAAGAGGAGGGCCACAGGGACGAGCGGGGTGTGGTGGTGGGCGGGCGTTAAATCTTCCTCAACTAATGCGCGGGGGAAATAATTATGGGAAAGAGCGAGTGTGGAAGTCGCGTGTGCGGCGCTGACCGGCGCGTGCTTCCGAATAACTTGATGCGACACGAGTCCTGGAGTCCTGGAGGGCCGCGGCGGACGTATGAATGAGGATGATTACGGCGCGGGCAAAGAACGCGTCAAAGCGATATGCTAATTGGTTGTAAACACGGATTTATTATTCGAGCCTCCGCCTAGGCGGCGGCGCGGCGGCGCGGCGGCGCGGCGGCGCGGCGGCCGGCCGAGCGAGGCTGCAGTGAGGCTGGGGCCGGGCTCCTCCGCCGCGCGACCACCGCGGCCCCGACCGCCGGACCCGCAGAGCCCCCGGGGCCCTTTATCACAGAGATAACGAAGGTCGGACCGATGTCTCTCCCGCCCCGAACTGGAACTGGACGCTCCACATCAACCGTATTTATTTTCCCTACGTCTTATTTCATCCACGGCCGCACCCTCTCGATAAAAGACACGAAAATGAACAGGGGAAAACGAGGAGGCGTTCACAAGATTTCCAAGCTGTTGATTTCATTTTTATGTGTGTTTCATTTTTGTTTGCCGCTGTTTTTTTTTCTTTTCCTACTCTTTTTCAAACCGCGCGTGCGCGCGGCCCGGCGCCCGGCACCCCCTTTATCGACGTTGGGGCGGCGCTCTCTCATTATTGTAATGACGAGCGGCGAAACACCACCGAAAGAAGGTCCGAAGGGCCGGGCGGAGGAGGAGAAGGGGGGGGGGGGGGGGGAGAGGGTCCGCGGGGCGATCCCTGCGAAAGCGGTGGCCTACATAATTGTAAGGGCGCGGCCCTCCAGGAAGGCGCACTCGAATTTGGCTCGGTGCCAGTGAGTGCGCCGTGCGCCATCCACATGAATGGATATCGCGCCGGCCCATCTCTGTCCACGGCTTTCCTAGCCACCTTCTCTCTCTCTCTCTCTCTCTCTCTTCCCTCTCCACTTCTCTCTCTATCTCTCTCTCTATCTCTCTCTCATTCTCCACCACTATGTCTCACACTATCTTCATCTCTCTCTTTCTCTTCGCCTCCTTCCTTCCGTCTTTCTCCCTATCTCTCTCTTTCTCTCTCTTCTCTCTCTCTCTCTCTCTCTCTCTCTCTCTGTCTCTTCCCTGCTCTGCCTCACTGTCTCTGTTTCTCTTTGCCTGCCTCTCCCATCCCTGTTTGTCTTCCTCCGTCCCACCCTTTCTGTATCCATATCCTGTTACTTCACCAAAGTCTGCAAAACGTCCAGCACAAAGAGATTTTTTTAAGGAAGAAAAAAGGACGCGAATGAATAGATTTTTTCGGACGTGCTTGTGGAGGGAAAAGAGTGGCGGTACATGGCTGCTTGGACAGCCGCGCGGCGTCTTGTGTGCTCTTTTATAATGGACCGTTTATTATCAGAGAGAAAAAGGCAGAGAGGCACAAAGAGGCTCCGGCGCTGGTGGCGGTGGTGGTAGTGGTGTTGGCAATGGCGTTCCGAAAGTGTGTGTGTGGGGGGGGGGGAGCGGGAGTGAGGGGGCGGGGGAAGTGAGGCAAAAAACATGGGGCCACTCGGCGTGATTATCAGCGTACGTCCCCTGCCCGTCACGATGAGGGGAAGGATAGAGAGAGGGCGAGAGAGAGAGAGAGAGAGAGAGAGATAGAGGGGGAGGGGGTAATCAGCGCGAGCCCAAGTGACAAAGCGGTGGGCCGGGGCCGGCCGGAGCGCAGCCGGACGCCCAGCCGCTGGCTGCGCGGGGCTACGTGCAACACGCTCCACGCATTGCGGCGCGTAGTGACGACGGACTCGAGGGAGTTTTTCTCCCCCTGCCCTTCTCTCTCACTCCCACCCTCATTCCTCCCTCCCCTTTCTCGGCCCTCTCTGCCCGCCGCTCGACTCGCTATTTCTCGGGCACGGAGCGAGGCGTGCGAGCCTGTGCTGTGCTAGCTGTAAACGGCCGCGGCTAAACGCAGTAAATGTCACTGGGCTTCTTAGCTCTATGACATGTTTTGTTTTGGAGCGCATGGGTGATTTACGATGTGCACCAACATGGACCAAAGGGAACAACGGTACTAAAAGTAGCGAGCCAGTTTCACTTTTACTTGATTTCACCTACGAAACGTAACCGCAACATTTCATAAGGGACAAAAAGCGAGTCATCATCATCCATTAAGGACGTATGCGCGCGATGTTGATGCGAAGGCATGCCTCGTTCAGCTCGTCTCCACTCGCACGGCGCCTGTTGGGTAGGCAATCCTGCCATGTGCAGCGGTTGGGTGTCCTGCGGGCTGGCCTATCCCAGCATTCTCAGGCGCTCACCGTGCCGTTGTTGGCGGGAGGGGGAAAATTCGCTCGTACATGCACAATTAACCCATACCAGGCAAAACGCCGCGCATTTCAGGGGCGTAGGAACGGGGGGGGGGGGGGGACATCGCCCCGTTGTCAACTTCGGTCTAGGGTTGTTCCCAAGAGGCGTCCACTCTTGAAAATTGTGACCCGACTACTCCCTAGTACGCGCTTCATTACGCAGTCACCTAGCGGTTATTACGCTCCAAAATATCGATTTGTGGTATGATATTCGGTCGCAATCAGCCAAGGTCCGTTACAATTACGCGTAATAGCACGTCTGGGCGGCCCGACTATTGCACAGGTGGCCGTCCTCTCGTGTTGTCCTGTCCTGATCGTATTTGAAAAGACACCGGGGTGATGGGGAAGGGGGCGCGGTACGGCATTCCGAGGTTGAGTCACACGGCAAAAGTCACCCCCGCGCAGCCTCTAAAGCGTCTCTTAGGGCCGGGCGGGCGGGCGCGGGGTATCTCCGCGGTGCCCTGATCCCACCAAAAGGTCGTTGGCAAGACCTCGCAAATCATTCGGGTGACGCCCGCGGCGGATACTCTCGGCTGCGGCACCCCTCCCCTCTGATAGTACGTTCTGAATCCGGTTATTCTTACTCTATTCATTTCCGCTGTAGAAGTATTCTTGTTCTCTACTTCCGGCGTAGAGCATCTTTGGATATCCACAGCTCGCCGGTGGTTTCCCTCGCGCAAGGTCTTTTCCGTTCAATACTGTGAATACATTACTGCTCGCATATGATTACTTTATGGTTCCGGGGAACATCGTACTGTAAAAATGTACTCGTTATTTTTTTTGTTCTTTGACTGCGCTATACGTAGTTTTTACTGTGGAGCTAAATCCTATAAAATTTACTATAGGTTAAGTTTTTGAGTTTTACAGTATTAGTGCCCCGGTCTTTTCACTCGCTTTGATCGCGACTTAAAACTGTATGTGTGAATATTACATCTTAACGCGTCTCCAGAAAAATCCAACAATACATTACGATTTGTAATTTTCATGCCCCACCTCAAAAAAAAAGATAGAAAGGGGGGGGGGGCGCAAAAATGTTTGCCCCCCATGAGCTAAAACCGTTCCTACGCCCCTGGCGCATTTCCTTGGATATGCAATCCCGCAACGCAGTATCTCTGTCTCTTTCTGTCTCACGCGTCAGGCCGAGCCAGAAATAAGAGACGGAGATACTGCGTTGCGGGATTGCATGTCCCAGAAAATGCGCGGCGTTTCTCATTCACCTGGTACATGAGTGCCATTTGCCATATCAATATCAATATAGGGAGAGCGCAGGGGGTTAGGTGCGTGGCGGCGCGTGGCGGCGCTTGCACTGACCTGAGGTGGTTCCGCGGCACGTGCTGGACGTCCTTGTACACCATGTGCAGGCGCACCGTGTCCGAGTGGCAGTCCGACTTGAGGGCCCAGGCCTGCTTCTCGCGGTCGTAGCACTGCGCCGTGACGGGCACGGCCACCCGTCGGCCCATCGTGTCCAGGCTGAGGTCGAGGCCGCCGCCGAGGCCGCCGCCGAGGCCGCCGCTGCCGATGCTGGCCGGGGCGTCCCGGGCCAGGCCCATGGAGGTGACGGCGACCTGCGGGCCGGCGAGCAGAGCGTGAGGGTGCGCGGCTGGCGGCTGCGGAGGGGCCGGGCTGGGCCGGGCCCGGAGGCGGCCGTCGGCTTACCTCGCTGATGGTGTTGGCCAGCAGCATCTCCAGGTGTACCCGGATCACGCCCTGCGCAGGGAGCGGACACGGTTAGGTGGCTACTTCTACGCACTCTAAATGTCTAAGGACAATTTTGTCCCTGAGCTGGAGCCAAATTTAAGCACGTCTGAATCTGGGGACAATTTCTCATCTTCTTTAGAACAATTTTGTACTCTTCGGATGCAAAATCGTGTCTAGATTTTGATGTGCTTAAATCTGTCCCCAGCACAAGGACAAATTTATCCTCAGACATTTAGAGTGTACGGTGTTGGCAAGGGTGTATCGGAGAACTCTTGACCGGAGGTGGAGGAAGACAAGATTAGTCAGATGCTAAACCCGGGGTTATGAGGGGTACCGCAGCAGAGAATGTGTCCGCCGCGGGCGTCCGCCACGAGCCGACTGGGCAAAACGTTTCGGAGCAAAACTTTGCGCGGGTCCGAAGAGGCCTAAGGGCGTGCGGTAGCGCCGACGACTTTCTACCGTACGACCTCTTAAAATGGCCGTGACACATCGCCTGCGAGAACTGAGACTCGCTTGACTCGCTAGCTTTTCAGAGCCCGCGGCGGAGATACTCCTGGCTGCGGTACCATTCGTAATTGACTAGCGTACTGCGGCTATATTCTTCTTGTCATGTTCTCCGCTTCCGGAGACTTCTGGACTCCACTTCCGGAAACCCATCTGGAAAGCACTGGGCGGAAACTGCCTAAGACCCATGTAGGATTTAAAGCTGGGCCTATACAAGCCTGTATACACGCGTATACAACCGTATACATGCTTGTATACAGGTGTGTACAGTTGTATAACGGGTCGTATATGGACAGTATACGACCATATACAGCACATATACATGTGTATACACACATATTCGTCAACATACGGTCATATACAACCTGTATACAAGTCGTGGCCGCACACGGGATGGCCAGCGGGTGACAGTCCCGCCCGGCACTCACCTTGTGCATGACGTCGGCTATCCGGGCGCGCGGGTGCCAGCCGTTGCCGCGGCCCTCGGCGTCGGACACGGTCTGCAGGCTGCCGGACTCGACGCGGCGGTCGCCGTCGCCCAGCGTCACGGCGTACCGGACGCGGCACGCATGGTCGAACCCCGTCAGCCGGTTGATGTGCACGGCCATGCGGCCCTCGCCGCCGTCTGCGGGGAGTCGGAAATGTCAGCGCTCTCAAACATCAAATATAAAGCGAGTGACAAAAATAGAATGTAATGTTGAACACAAGGGGTTCCCTCGGACGGGAAGTGAAACTAATTCAGCTGGTTTACGACCACTGTGGTTTAGAAAGCCGGATGGAACGTACGGACGGTACGCCAACGCTTGTGCGAGTGTCCACATTCGGTCGGGAGAGCTCGGACAGCTCTGTGGCTGTCACACTCATGTCGCCCTCAGTAGAGGAGAGATATGTCCGAGCAAGACCCTTGCAGCGACCGACTGGGAGTAACCTAACCTGACTCTGCCGCCCGGCGGCGGGCGCCCGACACTTACTGTCCTTGCTCAGCGGCACGATGGACAGGTTCCAGTCGAAGCCCCCGAAGTTGAAGTAGGACGTCTCCAGCTTGCTGCCCGACTGCCCCTTGCTGGGCGTGCCGTTGGAGCCGTTGGCTTGGCCGTGGTTGCCTCCGCCGGGGCCGCCGCCGGGGCCGCCGCCCGGGCCGCCGCCGCCGACAACCCCCACGCCGCCGACGCCGCCGTGGTGGCCGTGCCGGGAGCCGCCGTGGCCGTGGTGGATGTGGTGGGTGGCGGGGCTGCCGAAGATGTTGGTGGGACGCGGATGTCGGCGTTGAACACGGTGCGCACGTGGCCGATGCTCAGCTCCAGCTGGAACTCGCCGTTGGTGTCCGTGAAGTTGCGGGCGTAGAGGTCGCTAACCGGGATGTAGTTCTTGTTGCCCTGGGCGGGCGCCGCCGCCGTGAACTTGACCTACGGACAAGAAGCGATGCGAGGGCCTTGACACCGTGCTGCCCGCAGTCTCTTGAGAGTCTACCGGCACATCTGTCGGGCGGGGCACAGGTGGGGCACAGGCGGGGCACAGGCGGGGCACAGGCGGGGCACAGGCGGGGCACAGGCGGGGCACAGGCGGGGTACAGGTGAAGCCGGCCGCACGAGCGAAATAAATCCATTTGCGTTCGTCGGTCCGGTGCAGAAGTCCCACTCCCTTCCCCCTCCCTCCGCCACTGACGCGGCTGGCGGCGTGTCGGCAACATGGGGAGGCGTTGCGTGGCCCGGGCAGGAAATAAATTAGGCAGGCTAAAAGGGCGACTCCATCTCTGCAGCGCGCGCCATGAAAAATTTAGCTCGGCCAGCTGGCGGCCGGAGAAGGAGCAGAAGAGGATGCGGGACAGGAGGTCGCGGGGTCGGGCGGCCGCTGCGCGCTGCGCCTAGCATTGACACTGCTATTCCCATCTGCCGCGCCCCGCCGCCCCCGCGGCCTTGTCTGTGCGCCGCTCTGCGCCCCGCATTAGCAGCCGCGCCGCCGGCCCTAACCTCTCTGTACAGCTGCCTAATGACGCCATCAGCCGCCTGGATGGGACGTCCCCCCCCCCCTCTCCTCCCGGGCGCCGCGACCTCTACGACCCCCTCCCCTCCGGCCGGTGTCTCCCGTCAGATCCCAACGATCAGCGCGCCGATCAGTGCGGCGATACTCTCGAAGCGAGAAGGCCACTGCGGGCAACGAGGCACGCCAGCAGCCTCCCCCCTCCCCTCCCCTCCCTTCAGCCCCTCTCCCCTCCCCCCTAGCCTCCTTCCCCCTTCTTCTCCATGCCCCTAACCTCTGCCACCCCCCGTTGCTGTTGTAAATAATTAAGCGCCTGACGCTCTCGAAGGATTACTTAACTTGATCAATTAAGCACCACTACCGCCGCCGGCCGCGCGCGCCTCGCTAGAAATTAGAGGCTCGTTAAACGTTAACAATAAAGAAAGCGTAGCCGGAGAAAGAGGAGGGGCGGGAGGAGACACCCCCCGACCCCCGGGCTCGGGCCGCGGGCTCAGCTGTAGTAGAGGCCAACCCCCCAACTCCTCCCCCCCCCCCCTTCCTACCGGCACCCCTCCCATCTCTATTCCTTCTCTGCGTTCGCGGCGTCAAGTAGTAAGCGTTCGCTGATGAAGTCAATATTGATGCAAACGGAGGAGACCGAAAGAGAGAGAGAGAGAGAGAGAGAGAGAGAGGGGGGGGGGGGGAGAAGGAAGAGAGACGTAGCGAAAGGAGACAGAAGACAAGGAACCGAAGAGAGGGAGAGAGAGAGAGAGGTGCTGTGGTGCGAAAGAAGGGGGCAAAGTCCGCGGCCAAGGAAGGGCGAGGCTGGTGGGACGCGTGGATGGCACTTGAAGTGAAGGAGGAGAAGGCGAGAAAGGGGGGAGGAGGGAAGGGGTATAAGCTGTTTTCCTCAAGTGGAAGTCTTTTCGTGGCACTAAAGCACTAAAAGTGAAAGCGGGAAGAAAAACATTCCAATTAAAATGGGGGTGGGGGGAGGGAACCGCACAGCGCGCCCCTTCAAACCAGTATAATGTACTGAACCTCCAAAATATTTGTTGCTTCCCGAAGGGAATGAAACGGGGAGGATATGATTGAATAACCCGTCGAGGACGGGGCAGTAGACTGCGCACACAAGTTTGTGCGTTCCCTCCTCCCCTGCGTACCTGCTTGCCGGCGAAGGCCTCGTTGCAGCTGAAGTGCTCCCGGTTGAGCAGCGTGAAGGTGAAGTCGACGTAGACCCGCATGCCCTGCGAGGCCGACTTCCAGACCAGGTACACGCCGAGCACCTTGTCGGTGCGCGAGAAGGTGATGGCCCAGCGCTGGTAGCCGCATGTCAGCTCCTTGGAGGTGACGTCGCGCTCGGGGTCCCGCGTCACGCTCCGGGTCACGACGAACGTGAACACGTGCGAGTCGGCGCGGTCGTGGAGCTTCACGTAACGGTACAGGAGCGCCATCGTCTGCAAAGAGGGGGCGGACCGGGTTCCAATACCATGAAAACACTCTCAAAAACAGCAGGAAACAGAGACACAAACGAGCATTTTTGGCGGTCAAATACTTTTAGCACTCATCATTGAACGCTGGAAACTAAGTATCCTCTGAGACTTGTAAAAACCGAAAATGCGAGGATCTTGCGAGGACACTTAGCAAGCACACTCCATCCGCCTCTACACACTAAATTTTAATGTTACATTGCAATGTGGATCTGAACGAAGTACAACTTTATACATTACAAAGCACAATCACCGTAAGATTATTGTGCATTAGTAAGTACAATTTAGAAAATCTTGTACATCACATAGTGCAAATTTATACATTTTCACGTAACAAAGTTGTACCGGTTGTCCAAAGCAGCGCAGTCCACTGGTCCGCAGTCCGCAGTCGCACGGTTAACTATCAGCGCGTTATACGGACGAAAGACTACAGCACATGTAGCGGAGATCGTAAGGCGCTGATGTGCAAGCCCAAAAAACTTCGCTTGCCTCGGCACCCGGTACATTTTACATATTATGTTATTCTCAGATCTATACATTGCAATGTACGAAACTGCGCCATATTGTACATTGACAGTGTGCACACATCAGCGTGCTTGCTACACAACGTGCTACCCTGGCCACGGTCCAGGACAGGAAGTTGTATCTCTTGCGGACATGCTGCAGCTTCTGGCCTCCAGGTCAGGATACACCAGGTGCTTTTCAAATGACGCTCCGGGCAGAGAGTAATTTCTGCAGGCTGGGCGTGCTGCTTCAAGTTGGCCGTGTAACCCGTCGGGAAAAAAGCGGACAGGAAGAATGAGCGGGGCTGCGGGCAAATCAGACCGACATAGTTTTGGTCCTTTTCGGCCTACAGAAGTGTCGATAAGGGGCGTAGGAACGAATTTAGCCCAGGGGGGGGGGGGGGGGCACGCATTTTGGCGCCCCCTCCTATCTTTTTTTTGATGGGACATAAAAATTACAAATGGTAATGTTTTGTTGGATTTTTCTGCAGACGCGTTTAGATGTAATATTCACACATACAGTTATAAGTCGCGAGCGAAGCCAGTGGAAAGACCGGGGCACTAATACTGTAAAACTCGAAAACTTAACCTGAAGTAAATTTTATACGATTTATGACATGTGCTGCCACCTATCAGCTAGTTGTATAACCAGTGTAGGCTACTAGCGCTACCATCGCCTTGCCGGTAAACTACTGTACTACTGTACCCAATCTCGGCAGTCTGAATTACACCCTGGTCAGAGCAACATCTCTTGTCTTACCCCTACCGCCCCACCAAGTACACAACAATTTAGCTCCACTGTAAAAACTACGTGTAGCGCAGTCAAAGAACAAAAAAAAAATTAACGAGTACATTTTTACAGTACGATGTTCCCCGGAACCATAAAGTAATCATATGCAAGCAGTGATGTACTCACACTATTGAACGGAAAAGACCTTGCGCGAGGGAAACCACCGGCGAGCTGTGGATAGCCAAAGATGCTCTACGCCGGAAGTAGAGAACAAGTATACTTCTACAGCGGAAATGAATAGAGTAAGAATAACCAAATCCAGAACACTCTCAAAAAAATCTGTTTGAATTTAGCATATTTGAGATTCTCGCCGTCAGTTTCTTAAATCAAGCTTACGCATTTAGCTCGATGCTTGGTTCAAGCATTGTTCTAAATGCGCATGCTTGATTCAAGAAACCGACGACAAGAATCTCAAATATGCTAAATTCAATTTTTTTTGAGAGTGAACGTGCTATCAGAGGGGAGGGGCACCGCAGGGGCATTCCATGCCAACTGTTACCACACAGAATATGAAACCTGCATAAATGTGATCAAATTGCCAGAGTCGACTTTATAGGACTCGCCGTCAGTTTCTTAAATCAAGCTTACGCATTTAGCTCGATGCTTGGTTCAAGCATTGTTCTAAATGCGCATGCTTGATTCAAGAAACCGAACGACAAGAATCTTAAATTCGGCCTCTTCATGCTAAATTGCGGTGCGGAGTAGAATTCGGAACATTTTGAGACCATTCCGACAAAATTTGATTTTTCCATTGAGAGTGACCGTGCTATCAGAGGGGAGGGGCACCGCAGCCGAGAGAATATCCGCCGGTCGATGAAGTTTGCCAAAATGCTTTCGCAGCCGGCCCTGGGAGTGGCGCTGCCTAATGTATGGAGACCGCTTGGGAGCGGAGTCCTCCGGTCCGGCATGGCATCCCCCGGGGAGCTGGCCAGCGGGCGGCAGCAGCGGGCGGCAGCAGCGGGCCTGCTTGGCGGTCCTCCCTTCGCAGGCCGTGTGGGCCGGACGTTTCCGGGTCTTAAATATTGAAATTCATGCCCTTACAGCGCTGCCAGCCCGTGGCACAGCGCCTAGTCTGCTACACTCTCGAAAATGAATGAATGGCATATGCCTGTGTGAAGAATATCGTATGCTTCGAAAGTGTAAACCGATGATGGGTCCTACGAACCACGTCCACGCGCCACTGCAGCTGCAGCTAGGTTTGAGCAGTGACCAGCTCTCATGAAGCGAATGAAATGAAGCGAATGGCTTTACAATCCGTAAAAATCTTTCACGCTCGTCACTCCATCTTCTCTCTCCAAATAACAACTTTCATTCTTTAAAATGTATAACCTATATAGGCCTCCTAGGATTTTACTTTTGCAGAATCGTATGTCGTCGTTTTTCCGTTTTATTTAATTATCTTTTTCGGGGAGGTTGGAGGATTTTCCGCGCACGTTCTCCTCACAGCACATGACACAGTGGGAGTGCGCGAGAAGATTCGATGCATGAAACTTGCAAGACCACTCGGCGTTCTCGCGCGCCGTGCATTCGGCATAATATGGCGGCGTAGCGCAACGAAAGCGGCGCGTGCGGAGGTGAGAAGCGACAAACACCGCCGCCTACCGCGCCGGCCTACTGCCAGGTCACCGTAAGAGTATGCCAGTGAAAGTTGTGAATTGGTGAACAGTTTGCGTTGTACTTTCAAACTACCGCGAACGCTATACTTATTCGGTGTGACGCACTGAGAATGGGTGGGTGAACTCGGTCCTAATTAGAGCGAGAAAAACTTCTGGTTATGATGATCTCACCTATGGCGAGATTGGCATTCTCGCGCTAAGCATTATGCCAGTCTCATACAGATTTAGTTGAGTATGCTGTCTTCACGAAAATCAGAACAATAATCTTTCCTTGACAAAGTTTTCGTCAACGTTATCACCTTTTCATTTTTGTTGTAGGCCTTCTGTCACCATTGTGTCTGAGAAGATTTTGCTCTCCCAAACGGCAGAAACAAATGTGATCCCATTTTCGGAATCCTTTTAATCAAGACGAATCGAAAACATCTGTACAATGCAAGGCTTAAACCTAAAATACAGTTTAAACCGCTGCCTTCAAATCGTTGTTCTAGATGTTGATCGTGGATAGGATCCGGACTAAACACTGTGCCAACTTCAGTGACCGCTGTATTCATTCTGTACTCGGCACAGTTTTCCTTGCAGTGCCGGGCAGGTTATAATCTCAAAGTCACGTTACCTTTTCATATTCAGCAAGACGCTGCTCTGTCGGCGGTGGGCGGCGTTGCTCGGCGGGCGACTCCGCTTCCGGCCATCAGGACCTGCAACCGGTGAGGCAGACAGCGTTGAAATAATCGCCGCATTCATTTAAATTACCGCCAGGAATCCAGAAATGAAGTATTCACAGGCCACGTCCAGACGCCCCCCCCCCTCCCCCACTGTCTCCTGCCAGCCGACGCGGCGCCAACAGCAGCAGACAGCTCGGCGTCCTTCCCAAGGAATCAGGATAAATATTTGAGGAGCGCTCGCATGATACGCGCAACACCGTCACAAATCCGGATCTCCTCCCCCCCCCCTCCCTTACCCCCCAGTTCGTCCGCACCAGCATCCTCCGGCCCGCGCCGACCAGCTTCTCTGGTTCATAAGAATGGTGGGGAGAGAAAGAGAGAAAGACAGGCAGACCGAGAGAGAGAGAGAGAGAGAGAGAGAGAGGGGGGGGCAGGAGGGCGTGGCCGCGCGCACGGGGCCGCAAAGTGCCGCCCGACAGACTCTGACATTCGCCGCCCGCCAAGGACACTCCTCCGCACTAAAGCTTTAATATCTTTTCGTCTAAATTTTCGCGTACGAGTTTGCCGCGGCGCGTCCGAAACGCGCTATAAAACAGGGGCCGAGCGAGGTGGTGCCACCTCCCCTCTACGTCAAGATTCTCTCTCCCTCCAGCTCTCTCTCTCTCTCTCTCTCTCTCTCTCTCCCTCTCTCCCTCTCTCTCTCTCTCTCTCTCTCTCTCATCCCCTGTGCAGCCAGATGTGGTGATACCCATCCGAGGGGAAAGGTGCCACTTGTTGAGTAACAATCGGGCCGCCTGGGACCCCGGCAGCGGCGGCACGCGGCCAGCGCCACGGCTGGGCCAGCCGTTTTCCCGCCCTGCCCGCCTGCACCGGCCTGCACCCCCCCCCTCCCCCTCCTCTGCGCCCTTCGCTCCTCCTTTCCCTTGCCGGCACTTGACAGCGGGCACTGCCAGCTCCCGCCGTCCGCTCCCACGCCCGCATCGTACCATGTAAGCGCATGCTTTTCGAGGAATCATGTCAGCAGAATGTAGAATTATCGAAGAATGAAACTGACAAATAAAAGGAACACCTCTACCCCCAAACGCACAAACTCGTGTAGCTGAAGGCTCGGAGAGGATGAGAAAAGAAAAGCGATACGTCGTCCTGGACGAGGACAACGTCCTCATGGCCGTTGACGTGTTCTTGGACGTGGGCAAGCAGGCGCACCGCCTCAGCAAGTACAAGAGGGGTAGGTCTGGCATCAGTACGCGCCGCTTCCCGGATGTTGTGCCGCTTCCCGTTCAGAAATGAACTGAACGAGCGCTAAAATCCACCCTCAAAATTGTAGGTTTGAATCAAGAATTTGTCCCCGAGAATGTCGAAATGCTTGGGTCAAGCATACACATTTAACGTGATACAAGGCGTATGCTTGAATTGTGCATCCATATTTAGGGTGATGATTGATTCAAGCATACGCGGTATTCTCGGGGACATATTCGTGATTCAAGCATACAATTTTGAGGGTGTGTTTCGTTCTCCCCCTCACGTTCCCCCCTCTAACAGCTATGGGGTACTTCGACACGGCCGTCGAGCTGGACCCGGAGAGCCTCAAGCCGCTCGAGCCCAGAGCCGCCACCCTGGTCAAGCTGGCCCACTTCACGGAGGCCCTCGAGGAGCTGGCGAAGGTGACACCCTCACCCTCAAAAAAATCTGTTTGAATTTAGCATATTTGAGATTCTCGCCGTCAGTTTCTTGAATCAAGCTTTCGCATTTAGCTCGATGCTTGATTCAAGCATTGTTCTAAATGCGCATGCTTGATTCAAGAAACCGACGGCGAGAATCTCAAATATGCTAAATTCAAACAGATTTTTTTGAGAGTGCTCGGTGACAACCGATGCAACGCACTGACTGCCCCACCTCCGACTCCGATCCGATATCAAACAAGGGGGAACAGCGGCGTGGCAGGGATTGGGGCCGGCCCGAGGTACTCGAACCCACGGCGGTCCGGTCTGTCGGCAGCTGGAGGCCGCGCACCCGGCGGGGGCCCAGGCCGCGGTGCCGCTGAGCGCGCGGAGGCTGCGGGTGGAGGCGCTGTGGCAGGGCGGCCGCTTCGAGGAGGCGGCGGTGCTGGCCGCGCGCGGCATGCGCGTCCGCCGGCAGCCGCCGTACTTCGCCGACCTGTTCTACACGGTAGGCTGCCGGCGCGGCGAGGAGCCAAGTGGTGCGCTCGGCGCCCAGGAGCCGGGCGCACCTGACGAGCGCGCTGTGAGGGGCAACCGTGCTCTCGGCGCCGCACGCACCCACGTCGGTCACGGGAAAAAATAATGGGTTGTGACAACGAATTCGCTCGCGTTGATCCTGTATTACCTTCGTCAGTTATCTGATATTAAGATGCGTCAAACGAAAAGTTTGTTGAATCAGCAATGAGTTAGTATAACGCCAACATTTTTTTAAAATTTTTACTCGCTTTAACTAACATTTTGCAATTTGCTGTTCCAATCGAACTACAGGTCACAGGTCTCAACACAAAAATTTTGGTGGGAGCCAAATCAACGAAAAATAAATGGATGTGACAACTAATGATATTCCTGCGAGCCGTAGAGCCTGGGCACGCTGGAGCAGTGCGTCGGCAGGCAGGTGCTCGGCTGCCTGGAGGCACTGGACGGCGGCCTGCTGGAGCGGCTGCGGCCGGACCCGGGCCCCGAGGCCGGCGACGAGGCCGGCGACGAGATCGGCCCCGTCCGCAAGCGGCACTTCGTCAAGCCCTTGACCAAGGAGGAGGTGCCACATGCTGTTTCAGGGTCCCCTCGCAAAGAAGGGCTTTAAAGTTGCCGTACGGCCGGGGATGTAAATCACTTTTGGGGCCGGAGGCAGTGGCGCCACCGGCGGCGCACTGGTCGTACTCAGGGGCTACCTAATCCCCGTGGGAGGGAAGGCGGCGCCCCCCCCCCCCACCCCTCCCGTGACAGTTTTTCCTCACCCCCCCCCCCTCTCTCTCTCTCCCCCTCTCTCTCTCTCTCTCTCTCTCTCACACACCCTCCCATCGGTGCTCCGCCCTCGACCTGCACACGTGATGTTGCTGCCATCCATACTGCCACGACTTCGGGTCGCACGTCTGACGCGCGCTAACGCGCTGCGGCGTGGCGCTGGCTGTCTCTGTTGCACTCCTGGGGGTGGGGTGCTCCATATGAGAGCGAGAGAGAGAGACACTGAGAGAAAGAGAGAGAGAAAGAGAGAGAGACAGAGAAGTATTGAGAACGCATCTGCTGCAGCTGTGCAGGGACCAGCGGGTGCGGGAGTTCCAGCGCACACAGCGGATCTACAGGGCGAGGCTCTTCCTCGGTGCCCTCGGCAACGACTTAGAGTTCATCGACAACCTGGCCGAGCACCCGGCGCTGCCGTCCGCCAACAGCGCCTCGGGGGCCTCGGTGCGGCGGCACGTGGACGTCGTCAGCGGGGACATCACCAAGCGCATGGTACAGGTCCCATCAGCTGAGAGCGCTGGTCAACGCCACCTCCCCGGAGCTGCACTGTAGCTGACGATAGAAACTTCAGTTTATTCCAATAATCTACCACATTGTCCGCAGTGAAACTGTCCTTTACTGGGCAAAACCTGCATGTTAAGTGTAGTTTTGTGTCGTAGTTCGCACTGACGGTCCTTTCTACCGGGTTTGCTCGCGGTGAGGTGCGTTGCGTGGTGCAGAGATACAGCCGGGACAGCGGCGGCGGCGGCCCCGAGGCGCCTCTCATGTGTGCCAACGCTGAGCCCTCCGTGTGCCTCCGACGTCACCGTGAATGAAGAGCCGTCCGGGAGGCGGCGGTGCGCCACGTCAGCCGCTGCCGCGCCGCCGCCGGCACGTCAGCCGCACACACTTCCCTCACTTCCCACTCAAGCCGATGCGGGCCGGCAGGAAGCCGAGATCCTGGAGGATATTAATAAGTGAGGAGGCCGGAGAAACGCAGGGGCGCACGTGATGCCTGCCGAGGCCGGAGGAGAGCGACAGGTCGGAGGAGCCGAGGCCGACTCCTGGCCCTCGCTGCCCCCCACGGCCTCCCCCGCCGTAGCCACAATCATTTTTCCCCCGTCATTTAGCACCCCTCCCCCCGGCTTGTCAGACGGCCTAGGCCGTTCCCCCCTGTTTAACAAGCATTCGGTGGTCCAGCGCGCTCCGGCCCGGGGAGTAACCCATTTAAAATTCCCGCCCCTCGGAATGAGTGTGTGTGTGTGTGTGCGCGCGCGGGAGGGGGGGGGGGGCGACTTGCCCTGCCCCCACTCCCACCGCGGCCCGTGTGGCCGGGACGGGCCGAGCGGGCAGCCAGGCGAAAAATTGGCGCGTTGTTTCCACCTTGTTGGCTGACGGCCCAAATAATTCACGAGCCGCAGAGTGGGGAGAGGGGGGGGGGGGGGGGGGGGGGGGGGGGGGGCTGCAGGCCCAGCAGCATGACGGTGACGTCACCGCGGACTGAAGCGGCCCGGGTGGCGCGGAGGCCTGAGTTCGGCCCACACAGAAGCCGAGCGCAGGGCTGCGCAGGGCGCGGGCACTGCGGGCCGGGCGGAGCTCGACAGGCGTAGTGGCTCAAGGGCCGCGGCGGCCGTAGCCGGGGCGTTGGCAGTGGCACACGAGGGCACCTAGGCGGGGCGAGCGGGAGAGAGTCAGGGCGAAACGGCCGCACGGCACGATGCCTGCGCCTGCGGTGGTGCGGGGAGCGGCGGTGCAGGCGGCAGCAGAAACAGGAGAGCTGCCCGGCATGGCAGGAATGCCGCCGCGCCGAGCGGCGCAGTGGCGGCGGCGCGCGTGTCGGCGCCCTCCCCTCGGCACCCGCCGCGGCACCGCCCGCCCCGCGCCCTCGGCCCCCGGCCCCCGGCCCGGGGTGTGAAGGCATCACTGACGGGGGTCGTGTTCCTGTCGGCAGGGCCACATGCAGGAGGAGTGCCCCCTGTACGTGATCCGGCACCGCGCCAACAAGTACATCACGCCGGAGCAGCGGCGGCGCATGGAGCGGCAGCACCGCGCCCGGGCGGAGCGCGCGCAAGAGGAGGCCACCACGGCCATCCTGCGCTTGCTCGCGGCCAGGGAGTCGGGCGACGTGCGCCGCCTCCGGCAGGCCACCGTCTCCGCCAGGAACATGTTCGAAGCCGTCACGCGCTCCCTGCTGCCGGACAAGTGAGTTTTCCGTAAGGAGGGGGGGGGGGCCGGGGGGAGGGGGGGGGGGCTAAAAACATGTTCCACGCAGACCTATCTAGAAATGCGTTTTTGAGAGGTGCTGATTACGAAAATATAGCTCTTCCTATAGTTCCTATAGTTTTTCCTAAGGGAAATTTGTAATGCCTCGCCGGGCAAAAACCTTCCTATGGGACAAAACTGTCGATGTACCGCATCGGCATCGCTCGACCCAAAAGTGCAGCATCCGGCATGAATTTCCCCGTAACTCCGGGCACCATAGCAGCCCGCGACATGGCGCGGGTTTTACAGTAGTACTGACCAAGCAGTCCGCGCGTATCTAAGGAGTGGGAGTGGGGGGGGGGGGAGAATCCCATCTCTCTCCACTCCCCATCGTTCCCACAAAGCATCCGCCTGAAAGTAGGCAATTAGCATAGAAACCCCGCGAGGCCTAAGTCTGCAGCTACGCGCCCGAGCTGCCCCCGGGCCCCGGGCCGCCGCGGGCTCAAATACCGGCTGAGCCCGTGTCTGCCGCGGCGGCATGGCCGGCACCAGCCTGTCGGCCTGGGCTCTAGTCGGCCCCCTGTTCCTGTCCCGCCGGCAGGGGCGACTACCAGGCGCTGCTGTACCACCTGGTCGGCGCCACGTACATGCAGCTGGGGCTGATGCTGCACGTCGGCCCCGACGTGCGGCCGGAGGCGCGCGCCCGGCTGCTGCGCCAGAAGGTCCGCAGCGTGCTGCAGACCGGGGAGGGCGAGAACGACGCGGCAGCGGGCGTCGTGGCGCGCGTCGCCATGCCCTTCTTCGACTACGAGTCAGTCTCGGACGCCGACGACGGCCACCTCCTCCTCCTCCTCCCGCCGGCCCCGGGAGCCGCCTCCCTGGAGCTGGACGGACGCCTTCTCTGTGCGCAGGAGGTCGCTCCGGAACGACGAGCGGCGGCTGAAGCGCGCCAAGTCCAGGCTGGAGCGGCTGTGCCTCACGTTCGAGATGGCGCACTGCTGCTGCAAGATGAAGCGCTGGTGGCAGGGGCTGAACCTGGCGAAGAAGGCGCTGGCGATGGCCAAGGAGGTGCGTGTTGCGGTGCCGGCCGCGCTGGGCGGCGCCCTGTCCGCGCGCACCCGGAGAACGCGGGGGGCTCGTGCGCAGGGCGGCCACAACATCTGGATGGTGCTGTCCGCGGTGGAGCGCTGCAAAGCCGAGCTGCACCTCAACACGCGGATCGAGGCAAAGACCTCCATCCGGGAGGCCATCGAGATGGCCGAGGTCTTGGACGACGAGAGCGTCCTGGAGGTGCTGCACGCGGTGAGTACGGGGCGGGGCACGGACCGGCACGGGGCGGCTGTCGTCGCCAGGGCCGCACGACACACGGACCGGCGCCGCAGATCGCGAAAGCGCTGGACCGCCCCGAGGACGCCCTGCTGCTGGGCGACGTCGGGGAGGAGCCGGACCCGCAGCAGCGCATCCTGCGGCTCATGGCGAACGACGCGCTGCGCGGCCGCTGCGCCGAGATGTTCGCGCGCGTCAACACCCTGCCGCCCGAGTGCCGCATGCCGCTGTGCGGCCGCTGGAAGGACGACGCCGAGGCCGAGGCCGCCGGCGAGGGCCGCCGCCGCGCCGCCGCCGCCACCACCTTCTTCAGGGACGGCGACGCCTGACGACGACACCCAGGATGCCGCCGCCGCCGATGACGACCGCGAGAGACATTATTGTTTTAACCCCGGACCACGATGTGCAATCAAGCGAGACACTTTTAGTAATAAATATGCCGCAAACTGAGACGCGCTAAAACTGCCCGGGCACTGTAGGCACACTCTGGTGGCGGGCTTAGACACTACGAAGGGTGGGAAATATGAACCGAACAGTAGCAACAGGCAATGGCGGAGCCGCGCGAGCACTGCCCCCCGGTGACCACAGCATGTCAGAGGGAGGGCCGCGGCCGCGGTGCGTGTGTCGGGCGCCGCCGTCTCGCACCGCCCCTCTCTCTCTGCCGCCCTCGCTGTGTGTGCGGTCCGCAAACTCGGGGCACAATGGCGGGGCCGGGAGGAGCCGGCCGGAAGCCTTAACTGTTTCCCCCCACGTCCGCGCGGCCCGCCGCTGCTGCCTCGGCTCGGCTCTCAAGGTGCTCCCGATAAATAATTTATCGGGGCGCCGTCACGGGCAGCCGTCAAACACGTCTCCTGACAATTTACGCCACAGACACAGGCGCGCGCAGAGGGACACGCGCACACACACGCACACACACGCGCGGTGAGAAACAAAAGCAACAAGAGCGCGGGGGCCGCTTTACACCCGCCGTCGGCTCGGTGGGAGGCGGACACGGATGCTGCGGCGGGTAACGGGCGGCAGCGGCCCGCGGCCCGCGCGAGGGCGAAGGCAGTTAGTTGCTGTCCGCAATCGAACGGAAAAGGGCGGGGCCCGCAGAAATCTTCCCTCTGTCTGCTTGTCTATCCCCCCCTCCTCTGTATTGCTCGCTCGCTCTCTCTCTCTCTCTCTCTCTCTCTCTCTCTCTCTCTTATATTTGATTAAGAGGGCGGGTTTACATGTCAGTGGTGCTGTTTAGCGCTTTATGTAAACCCTTACATCAATAAATCAAATCAAATCAAATCTCTTCCTGTCCCTGTCTATCTCTGTCTCTCTTAATCTCTCTACGTCTCTGTCTGTCTCTCTCCCTCGTCATGCGTCCAGCAGCATGCGAGTGGCACAGCAGAAGTTGCCCGTTATAACGGTTGAGGACTTGAGGACACGACTGGCCTCCGGTCAGGCGGCTCGGCGCGGGAGGGAGCGGTGCACGGCGGCAGCAGGCGAACGGCGGCCGCGGAGTCCAGGCGGTGTCTTTATCGAGCGGGATGACGGTGTAGGTGAGCGGCGTGGCGGCGCGGCGGCGCGGCGCGCAGCGGCTGCCGGCCGGGTAAGCGAAGCCCCTCCGCCTCCGCCCGCGGCGCCTGCTGCTGAGGGCGGGAGGGAGGGTGCTCGAGATTAGCTGCCAAGGGCTTGTGACGCTCAGATACCGACGGAGCAGGGGACGGGGGGGGGGGGGGGACGGTTAGCGTTGAGTTGAGGGCCGAAGAGCGCTTGCCACTGAGGGGGCCGGCGGCGGGAAAACACCGCAAGACAGAAAAAGAAGGGGAAAAGAAAAAAATGTGGCGAGCACGACGCGACCGCCAAAGACAACTTTCTTCCGTCTGGAAGTCCTCACAGCGAAAGAGAGAGACGGAGAAAAAGGGGGAGTGGATCCAAGTACATAAGTTGATTTCTAGACAACATTTTTAGTTCCCAGGCCTACAATTTCGTAACTGCAACTAAAATTTCGTGGCGGGAACTAAAAATGTGTTGTTCTAGCTAGTCGTTTAGTTAAAGCAACTAATGAGACTAATGAGACAACTAAATCGACGGTCATTGGCCTGATTGGAAATCAACTGTACAATTTATGGTTGGATAAGGAACGCATCTTATTTCTCTGCCAATAGTGACATAGTGAGGAAGCGGATGGGATAAACAGAGGGAGGGAGAGAGAGAAAGTGTGAGAGAGAGAGAGAGGAGGGGGGACGGAGAAGTAAAGGGAGAGAAAGAGACACGAGGGTGCGGTTGAGTATGAGAAATAAGTTAGGGCGTGAAGGTCCGGGTGAGGCCTTCCTGCCCATCCTCATGAATAAACGGTGCTCTTTAGTGCCGCTGATCGGATTCCGCCAACAAGGCCCCCCCCCCCCCTCCTCCTCCTCCTCCCGCGACTCTCACGGCCCGCTCCGCTTCGCCTCGGCCCATGGCGCCTGCCATCGCGAGGGTAGGCCGGCCCGCCGCACCATCGCGCCGAGCGGGCGGCCTACCCTGCACCTTGCAGGCGATCACGCCGCTCGGCCCCGTGGCCCGCGGAGAGGAGATGGGGGGAGATGGGGCAGACGGAGGAGGAGGCTGCCGGCGGCCGCTGCCGGCGCAGCGGTGTGGGTGGGCCGGGCCGGCCCGGGTCAGCCCCTATCGATCATCTAGCGGGCTGCTTTATTTTCCGGGCGCGCGTGTGTGGGCCACGCGCCGCCACGCGCCGCCACGCGCCGCCACGCCGTGCTCATCGACGCACTGTGTGTGCACTCGCCCGCACGGCCCCGGCCGGCCCCGGGCTGCAGGCCGTCAGGTGTAGCGGAACCGTGCGCTTGTCGGGTCAGTGCAGCCAATAAAACCACGTTTTTGTTACCTTTCCTTTTTCCACCTCTTCCTATCTCGCGTCTCTTTAATGATTTAAAGTGCATATATGATGCATCATGTCCCTTTTTCGCCAACACGAACTACTCACTAGAACGGGAGCTGCTAAAGCAGGCATGAAAAATTCAGGAAAAGTCCGCACCTACCAGCGGTTTTGTCGCAGAGGTAAAAAAATTAACATTTAACAGCGCCCATTTTATGCTTGAGAGTGTGGCCTCCACTTGACTTCCGATGGCACGCCCAAAGAGTGAGGGTTTCCATTGGTGCTTCTTTGGAATAGGATCCCAGAGCCGAGCCGAATGGGAATAGGATCCTAATGTCGGATCCAATAGGTATAGGTTCTCATTGGAATAGGATCCCAGAGCCGAGCCGAATGGGAATAGGATCCTAATGTCGGATCCAATAGGTATAGGTTCTATCCCAGAGCCGAGCCGAATGGGAATAGGATCCTAATGTCGGATCCAATAGGTATAGGTTCTCATTGGATTCCTTCCCAATGGATGTGGTTCCCAATCGGGTGTCGCGCAATCGGAAATATATTCCCGTTGGTCAGACGCTCAATGAAATGATGTCCCAATGGGTCAAGAGGTCTTCATCCAACTGGATTCGGACGACCAATGGGACAAAAACCAGCCACCCAGTGGAATAATTGAAATACCATGGGAAGAGATATGCTTTTTCAATTGGACTCGTCCCATTAGATCGCATGAGCGCCATTGCAACCCTTACGGTGGCTTCTAAATAAAGATCTAGTCTGAAAATGTTCATTGCGATGCAGGGGACATTTTAGCGCTAAAAAGTGTCCAAGTCCTTCGGAGACTAAGTCATAGAGGTACAAAACGGTGATTTTCTCACCCAACTTGCCCGTCGTCATATTTTTTTCTGCACTACGTTAAGAAATGCAATTCATATGTTCCAGCGATTACGTTATTCTTATTCCCTGCAAAAAAAAAAAAACAACTAACCGTATTGTGATTACACAGCAATGCCCTCTCCAATGAAAAATGGCGCAAAATCGTAGTGAGGGCGCATGCATGGATTGCGGCGCTGCATTGAAGGTCTGCGGAAACTGCTGGCGAAGACAAAACGGCCGCTGAAGAGAGCTAACTGTTTTGTTGCGCGCCGCCGACGCAGAGCTGTGACCGGGCTGGTGACAGCGCCAAGTGTCGGCCCCAACACTTGTCTTATCAGCAAGGAGAGCGAGGGGGGGGGGGGAGGTTCTTATCTTGCCGTCAGCGGAGACGTGGCGCGCCCCCGCGTCACACCACGCCAATGTCGACTTCAAAGAGTCCCGCCGGAGGCACGTCCGTCCCCCGCCGCCCCCGGTGAGACGCTTTTGTGCCGCACCGCCTCCCGTTCGTAGCCGTCCCGGACCGGCGCGTCGGCGGGGTCGAAATCAAAGTGTAGGGGCTCAGACGCATGACTTCACTCGCAGCATTACTGCGTGGCTGACACCGTGCACTTAAGTACCGCATGGCGTACAGGACCACACTGTGTGGCCATCTGCATTTTGGATTAGCTAATGTGTGGTCGCTCACTACCTTACACAGATGTTGGGCAAAAAAATTCCATTCATCCCAGCATGGTGTTAGACCAACAACGTAGGCCAGCTGCTGTTTTTTCGCCACGCACCGACAACTGGGTCACGGTTCTTCAGCCACGCACTGCTGCAGTGTGCGCGCCTCGACTTCTTGCCTTGCTTTGCCTTGCCGCGCTGCTCACGTCGAGCAGCTCCCCGCGGACGCGGATGCGACGGGTGTGCCGGCAAGTTGTAATGATGGCAGCGGGGCCGGGCAGCAGCAGCGGCGGCGGCAGCAGCGGCAGCGGCTCGGCGGCGTCGGAGCGGGGTGGTTTGCCGGGACGGAACCGAGCCGGGGGAGTCTTTGCCGTCTTCACTTTGATTGGTTCATCTTTGCGAGGCGCGGGAGCGCTGCTGCTGCTGCTGCTGCCGCCGCCACCACCCTCCAATCCCACCCGCCCCCGCGCGCCGCCGCCGCCACGCCCCGCGACACAGCGGCGCAGCGGCAGTGGTGTGGGAAACAGAATCCAGCCGTCCCCCGGGCCTTGCGGCCTGCGGCCTGCGGCCTGCGGCCTGCGGGGCCCCGGAACCGACCCCCGGGGTGGAGCTCCGATCTGAGCTGGCGAGGGGGGCGCCCGTTACCGACATCCCTGCGGCCGTTGGGAACACCGACCGACTTCTTGTCTTTGATGCCCTTCCCGGCGATCTCCTGAACTCAACAGAGGATGCGACCAAGCGGCTGCCGCCAACGGCCGCGACCCCCGTTTTGTTCGCTGGCCGCCGCGGCGGAGGCGGGAGGAGCGGATAGCCGAGACAGTCAGCGATTTGGGTCTTTATTGTGATGCATCAGACTACCAGCCGACTTAGCCGTCGAGACTGTGTTGTGGAGGACGTTAGCTTAGCATTGAGAGTGCGGGAGGCAGAGACGGGGGATAAAAGGAGGCAGGAGAGTGGGGGGGGGGGGCAGATATCGTGGCGGGGCAACGGGGCGAGAAGAAAGG
Organism: Megalurothrips usitatus; assembly: GCA_026979955.1. Taxonomy (NCBI): domain Eukaryota; kingdom Metazoa; phylum Arthropoda; class Insecta; order Thysanoptera; family Thripidae; genus Megalurothrips; species Megalurothrips usitatus. The sequence goes on from CM049593.1 coordinate 3,961,603, forward strand.
GCGCTGATCGTGTCTGATCCCCATGCGGGCCCGGCGGGGGAGACAGAGATAGAAAGAGAGTGAGAGAGGAAGAAGCGAGAGAGAGGGGGAGGGCAGAGAGAGAGAGAGAGAGAGAGAGAGAGAGAGAGAGAGAGAGAGAGCGAAAATAGGGAGAGTGAGAGGAGAAAAAATGGCGCTGCCACCGTTCCCTCCTCCTCGAGTCCCTCTCCCACAATAGATGAGACGCGTGCGGTCGTGCCGTGCCGGCTGGGATCACCTGGTCCACGGCCTGGTGGTGGTGGTGGTGGTGGAGGGGGGGGGGGGGGGCTTGCGCGGTCGGCAGTCTGTCTCCGGCGGGCGGATCCTGGGGGAGAGCAGCAGAGCACCACGGAGCACCTGAAAACTATTATATTGTGTTTCGGCGCCTGGTTACGGGCACGGCTCAGGCGGCGGGCACAGCGCACCACGTCACGGCACGGCAGGGCACGGGGGACCCTAAGCCCTACCCTGTCTCCTCCTTTCCGACCCACCGTCTGCCGCGGTGGGAGGGAGGGGCGGTCCACCAGCACGCCGCCTGGCCGTGCCCCGCCGTGCCTCGTCGCACCCCCGGCGGAAGGGTCTGGGGTGATCCTGGCGCCCCCCCCCCCCCCCCCCCGAACCTGCCACCGCCGCCGCCGCCGCTGCTGCTGCTGCGCCTTCCAATGTATCTGCTCCGGCGGAGACTGCGGTTCAAGACCGTGTAACGCATGTCAAAACAACAATGAGAAACAGAAAAGAAATATGTCCGCCTGCAACTCGTTAAAGCGTCCTTTCGGCAGAGAGCGGGCCGTGCTTCGGTGCTGTGATGCTGCAGGGGCTAGTTGGGGCCGGGGGGGGGGGGGGGGGCGGGGGCTGCGGGGGCCGCGGGGGCTGCGGGGGCCGCGGGGGCTGCGGGGGCCGCGGGGGCCGCGGGGTGTGGGTAATGGCTATAACGGGGCGCTGTGTCCCGGCCGCGGCGGCGGTCGCTGGGAGTCCCCGGTCCCCGCCTTCGGTGGCGCGTAATAAATTGGATTTTCTTCTCGTTTCCTGCGGCAAATCTGTCGTCGGGGACGCGGCGACAGCGTCCACGGCGTGCCTTGTCCGCGACCAAGTCCACGCGGTGCAGCGGCCGAGTCCACGGAGACCACTGGGAAGGGAGGGGAGTGGGGGGACCCGGGCTCGGGTGTCCGCCGCATTGTTCGCGGGCGCTGCGCGTGAGCGGAGGGCGTGACAGCCTTGGTGGCAGCCTTGGTGGCAGCCGAGGTGGCGACCTTCGCGGCGTCCCCCAGCGCCCCGCCGCCGCTCCCGGCCGCACGCAGCTGCAGCAGCGGGCGCAGCAGGCGCGGCAGGCGGCTCACGTGACCCGAGCTAACTCCTTCAAAACGAAAAAAAAAACCGAAGGCCGGGGTAGGAAAAGGAAGGATGACCTGTGGAGTTTAGCAAAGTTTTACGGCGCCGCGTTTTCCGGCGGGGACGCGTCCCCGCTGCGTCCCCGGGGTGCCTCGCTGTGCCCCGGCCGCCGCCGCCGGCGTTGCCCTTTTTAATTATTTTGTGTGCGACTCGACTACTAGGATCGCGGCGGCGCGCGGCTCGCCGCAGGAAAGTTTGCGGTCCACGCGACGCACTGCCACTGCCGCCGCCGCCGCCGCGGCGCTCCCGGCGAGAAGCGCGGCCGCCAGCCAACGTAAAAGGGTCGGGACGCTTTGTGGACGCTGAACACGGTTTCCCGTACTTTTCACGCTAATTTTTTCGCGATTTTCGCCCCGGAGTATGGCGCTAAATTTGTAATACTGTCTGCACCGTAACCTCGCGGATTGTGATATATACATTTCAAAACATCGTAAAACGCATAAAAGTGATTAGCTGTACAGCGAAGTTTCAGCTGCGCTGCTAAAATATTAGTCGAATATGAACGACTAACTTTTTAGCTCGAGAGGTTGTTGCTACTAGCAAAACATTCACTAAAATGAGTAAACGGAACAGCTAACAAAATAGTAGTGCACCTATAACTTCTAAAATATGCTGCGAATATTTTTTCGCCTACCTGCATAAACTTTTGTTTTACACAATTTTAATGCACTATTGCAATACCTGTAATGTCATGTGTATCGAATTTTATGTACAGTAAATATATGAACTTTTAAATTGGCGCAAAGTAATGCACTTTGGAACAGAGTAAATGACAAGCAGCCTCGCGACCGCCGACGTGGACCGTGGAGATGAAGCTCGAGTGGGAAACGAGGCTGCGTGGACTATATTGGCCGACCAAAGGCAGAGGGATGTCTGTGTTGAGTTCGAGCGGGGGACTGCTGCGGAAGAGCTGGCACGACCTGACCACACCCACGCCCCCCCCCCCTCCAATGCCCACCACTAGCCCCGACAACGCCCCCCCCCCCTTCTGCTAGCGCTCTCACTGGGTCGCCGGGTCGTGACCTTTTGGGGCAGAGGGGAGCTGAGGAGGCCGCGGGGGGTCGGGACGCACAGAGGGGCAGGGAAGGGAGGGGGGCGAACTTGGCAGAGCGGTTGTGCGAGGCGAGGGAGAGAGGACCTACGCGCTTTTGTGGGGTATTCCGGGAGGTGCGCGCAGGCAGAGGAAAAGGGGAGGGGGGAGGGGAGAGAGGGATGGAGGAGAGGGGAGGGGGGGGGGGGGGCTGGGCGTGGCCGTGCTGGTCTGGTCGCCTCGGTTCGGTTGTGCCGTGACCGCCGGGCCGCGCCTCGTCTGCCGGGGAAGGTCCATCACCCCCCCCCCCCCCCGCAAGAGATTGCTAATAAGCAGACGACATTGCCGTCGTGGGGACGCAGCAGGCGCAGACGACGTCTAGACGTGATTTCTGATCGACTTCTCTGCCCCCCCCCCTTTCCCCCACCTCCGTCCTCGCCTCTCTCCCCTCGAGCCTAGCCTCTCGCGGGGGCGGAACAATAGCGAAGCAGGCGGTGTGCGGGGAGGGGGTGGGGGGGAGGGAGCGGAGCGGACGGGACTGAATGGGCTCGGGCCACGGCCGTCCAAACGGAAACCAGGTGGTGCCGTTTAATCTGCTCGCAATCAGAGTCAAGTGTCGCTGCCAACGGCTCTTGGCTACTGCATCAAAATCGATCTATCTCGGGCTATCGAATGAGACTCAGGGCCGCGGGTCCGGCACGAGAGCCCAGGGCAGTGAGGAGGATGACTAAAACGCCAAAAACTCCTCTCACACAGAACGTCGGCGGGGACGGGAGTCCGCCCGGGATGGACTCGGGAGAGCGCTCGAGTGGCTCGGCTGGGCGCATCGGTTGCCGTCATTTGCCGCCGCCGCTGCGAACGGCACGGAGGGGCGAAATAAAACAAGCATCAGTCGAGCGGGCGGCGCCGACGGCAAGGGGCGAGTTCCAGGTCGTCTCCTCCCCTCTCGAAACCTGATGCTTCTGGTGTTGGCCGTCGTCTGTTTCTGTGATACCGAGCGGGGCGGCAGGAGCCGCTGGCCTCCTCCCCGCCGCCCCCGCCGCCCCCGCACGCCCGCAGCCCACCGTGCTGCCCGGAATTTCATTAGGAGCCCAGCAGCAGCGGCGGCGGCCCCGGAAGTGCCGCCAGGAAGACGGACTGCTGCTGCCGCTGCCGGGCGCCGCCGGGCCGCGATGGCCGGCCGCCGGGATCGGCAGGGCGCCGCGCCGCCCGCTTGCAGCGCGTCAGGAAATTACTTCCTGCCTGACGTGACAAACAGGGGCGGGCGGAGCGGGGAGGGCAGATCCCCGGGACCGCTGCTCCTGGCGGCAACAGGACCATCTCTGGGGCTAATCGGCGGCCGCAGCAGCGGGGCACGGAGGAAGCGCCCGCGAGGTGCGGGGTAGGCCGCCCGCAGACGCGCGAGTGCGGCGGGCTGGCCGACCCTCGAGTTGGCGGGCGCCTTGGGCCGGGCAGCACGCGGCACGCGGCAGGCGGCAGGCGCCTCTCTGCTCTGAACCCGCACGGAGGTGGTACATTGGAGACACGGTAAAACTGAAGAGCGGCGTGGGAGAGCGGAGCGGGGAGCCAGAGAGAGAGAGAGGGGGGGGGGGGGGGCGGGGAGGGGGAGGGAGGGGCGGTAAAGAGTGTGTGTGCATGAGGGGGAGGGGGGCGAGGTTGTTCGTGCATGCACGCCCCGAACGCGTTTGGAGTACGGTTCGGCCTGCACCGGCCGGGCCGAGCCATCCATTCCCCTTTGACGTCCCGCCGGTCCCCGCCGGCCCCCGACGCGGCGCCTGTTGAGCATGCAGTGCTGCCGCCGTCGCTGAGAGTGGCTGGCGCGGCTGGCGGAGTGGCGCGGTACCCATTCTCAGCACGGCTCCCGCAGCAGCAGCGGCGGCGGCGGTAGCAGCGGCGGCGGCAGCGGCGGCAGTAGCGGCAGCACGACGACGCCCCGGCCGGAGCCGCCGCCGGCCAGCCCCCGCCAACAACTACAGGCTTTGTTGGGATACCATAGAAGAGCGGAATGGTCTATTTTGCCGCCATAAACCAGGGACAGCACGCCATCGGCGTGCACCGCCCGCTGCCGCTGCCGCCGCCGCCCCGGGAGCCGTTCGCGAGCCGCTCGGAAAATACAGCGACGTCTAGTCTCGTCCTAGTGCCGACGGGACTTGTTTATGTGGTCCCCGGGAGGGTTTTGTGGTCAATGGCTGCGGGGTGGGTCTGCGGGCTCTGTGGGCTCTGCGGGGCGGGTCTGTGGGCTCTGTGGGCTCTGCGGGCTCCGCGGGCTCCGTGGGCGCTCCGTGCTGCACGCGGCCGCCGCTGATCCCCGGGCCTCGACGAGGTGAGAAAAGCCCGCTCAGCCTGCTTCGCCTCGGCCCCCGAGTCACCGCCATAAATGGCACGAGTTTTGGGACTTGAGGGAAATCCCTTGGCCGGCAAGGACGGCGCGGGGGCGGCTGGGGCGGGGCCTAGGGGATAGGGGAAGCCGGCGGGGCGGCGCCGCCGGGGGTATAGCGGGGGCCGCCCCGCCGTCCCCAGCCAGAAACCCCGCCGGTTGAATGGCAAGCTCAAAATACGGCCGGGGAATCGGAGACCCTTGAGGTCCTGAGCACTGTAAACCCCTTCCAGTACAGGGGCGTGGCGGCGTGGCGGCGTGGCGGCGTGGCGGCGTGCACAAAGGCAAGCCTCGGGTCTCGTACGAGGAGAACGCCGGGCCGCTGACGTCACAGCGCAGGACGTGTCGCAGGGCTAATCCCAGTCCCCGGCCTCCTCATTATCTGGCCATCATACATCCGCCCGCTCGCCTGCCTGCTCGCGTGCCTATTTGCAATGCAAAGGTTGTCCGCGCCGGCCCCGGGCCGCCGCAGGCAGCGCCAGGCAGCCGCAGGCCGAGCAGAGCCAACCCCACGGGGCCCGGGGCTCGTGTCTTGGGGCCGCTGTTGGTGGGTGCCGCCGCCTCCGCCGCCGCCGTATGCCGCCGCGAGGAGGGGGGGGGGGGAGGGTGCCACGCCTTGCGGACCCTCGCTCGCAGGATCCGCGGGGACGCCGCCGTGCACACTTTGCCCAACACACTCACCAGGACAGACCGAGACGCACAGCGTAGGAGGCGGTAGTGCAGGCGGGCGGCGCGGAGCGGGGGTGCGGCCTGACAAGACTGTGCTCTACAATTGAAGGGGATGACTGAGATACAGGAGGGGGCGGGTGGGGGAAGGGGGGGGGGGTAGAGACGAGAGAGCGAGGAATGGGAGGAAAAGTGGAAGGGAACGAGACGTTTGAGAGAGAGAGGGGGGGGGGGCTGGAATGCCTGCACACCGTGGCACGCAGCTCACAGCACATCATACCTTCCCACCCGTCCGCTTTCTGTCTGACAGACGAGCAGAAAAGAATTTTTCCATTATCTTTATTTGACGGAAGACCCCGCCCCGCCCACCGTGCTGCCCATTCCGTGATATGACATCTATGTGCGTACGTCAGCCGTCCACCCGGAGACCCGGAGGCAGGGCGGCGCTAAGCTTTCCTGTGTAGCCGTGTCCGTGTCCGTGCCGCGCCCACCGGACCTGCCTGCCACGCACTTCGGATACGCACGCGGACAGCGAAACCAATTCATTTATGCGTTCATTAACGACGGCTTATGCGGGGCACGCGGCGGCGGCCACTCGCTGCTGCTGCTGCTGCTGCTGCTGCTGCTGCTGCTGCTGCTGCTATGGTGGTGATGATGATGTTGACGATGTTGATGACGCTCAGGTGGCAGTGGGCTCCGGCCCGCTCCGGCGGCTCCGGCGGCTTGCTTGTGCGCTCGGACACGGCGGAGCCCGTCGGGGCCCCACTGTTGTACAAGGCCGGCGGTAAACCGCTTGTGACAACCGTAGTCCCCCGACGCCGGCCGTGTGGCGGCGGCGGTGGGGGATGCATTAAACTGAGCGCCACTGAAACTGAGCGCCACGTAAACTGAGCGCCGTCTTCGACATATTTTGCTCCTTAAACTGAGCGCCGGTGAAACTGAGCGCCGCCTGTGGCAAGGGTCGTGTTGAAACTGAGCGCCACGGAAACTGAGCGCCACTGAAACTGAGCGCCACGGAAACTGAGCGCCAATGAAACTGAGCGCTACTTAAACTGAGCGCCACTGAAACTGAGCGCCGCTGGAGCAGCGCGCCGCGTCGCGGCGGAGCAGCGGGCTCCGTAGCTCCGCCCACGCTACCCCCACCACCGTGTGCGGGCGTACCGGCGGGGGCGCGCGTAGAGCGGTGCGAGGCTACTGGCGATGGGTATGAGAATATCAGCGTTCTTACCGGCGTAGTGCGTGGGACCGGCTGCATCGCTGTCGGCTTAGCGCCTTGCATGCGCAGCAGACCTGCATTTTCTTCATTGCCTGCCGTCTGCGCTCGGAAGCTCTTGTGCTTCCTATCGGCTCTAGCCGCTAACGTTATATTGATTTAACAAAAAAAATCCGTTATATTAACCATGTTCTTTTCCTTTTTTTTTGGGGGGGGGGGGGAGGGGGACTGAATGCCAGTCGGGTAATAAATTAGTTCCTTGGACCAAATACTTTTTTCGATTGGATAAACATCCAAGTTAAATTAACCAATTTGTAGTCGATTTAATATAAATTATTTGGCCTTTGGAGACGATTTTATCTTTTTATGGTCGGGCTCTCATCGCTGAACACGAGCGAGCTCGTCAAAGTTACTTCGGGGCTGGGTGGTGGGGAGCGCACGGAGCGCGGGCTTAAGTGCCGCCGCGGTGGGAGAAGCCGTCTGGGGCCCGGGCTGCTCAGCCGTGCTACAGGAATTGGTGGGAGGGACGAGTGGGAGAAATCGGCTAAGGCCTCACCAACAGTGCGGGCGGCAGAGCACCATGACGTGCTGGAGCCGTACATGTAGGCTACCCAGTGCGCGCAAAGCACCATTTGGTTGCCTACCTACTAGGCGCTGGGGCCATTTCGCATCGAGCTCTCAGCCGTACTGGCGGCAGTTCGGTCCGCCCCACGGAGCCGCCTCGGCTTTGTCTGTGTGTCCTCTTTCTATACTCGTCTCGCCGGCTGGATCGTCACCAAATCCAGGCAGCCAGCACAACAGATGTTGTGAATATAATTAAAACCATCGTCTGCACTCAAAAATTATGAAGATTAATTGCCATGAGATCTTTATCGAGTTTTCCGGTTTTTCCAATTGTTGCAGGGTAGAGTTTCGAAGAACCGGCACACACATGTTTGTACCCCTGCAGGGGCAGACAAGGTGACGACACGAGGGGCGCGTAACCTTTCCTTTCTAGTTTTTTTTACATTTTCGGTCCATTAAAGCCATTGTTCCGGGTCGCCGCAGTCATTTTCGGAACCCCTGAGGCCACCGCTACCCACCCAGAGAAATTTTGAATTAATTTTACTCATATCTTGGAATATGCCCCCACCCCCTCCAAAATTAAGGCTTTTGTTCGGGAGGGTTGAAATTTGCTAAGCGACAGGCTAGATGCCTCGGAAAGCCATGCGGGGATATAGGAACCTTTTTCGTACGATTTTTGTTTTCCAGTTATGGTTTCATCAATTTAGAGGATCAATCTTGTTCTTTGTGGCCTTGCTGGTGGACGATTTCAAAAAAATCTGTTTGAATTTAGCATATTTGAGATTCTTGCCGTCAGTTTCTTAAATCAAGCTTGCGCGTTTAGAACAATGCTTGAATCAAACATCGAGCTAAATGCGTAAGCTTGATTCAAGAAACTGACGGCGAGAATCTCGAATATGCTAAATTTAAAAATATTTTTTTTTAGTATGAAGAGCACACCTCGAAGGGTGGTCTGAAACGTGGTCTGGATGTCGTCCTAACCGTTCAGACTACATTCACACGCGTTCCATACCGTATTCACTCGAGGTTTTTACCCGGGGATGCCAGCACGTCCCCTTCCATTTAGGCATTGCATGCAATGCAGCGTCTTGGCCGCAATAGCTGGTAACCTCCCTCCCTTCCCTTCTCTTTTTACGATGACGAGCACGACATCAGTTTACATAATTTTTCGCGAAAGTTGAAATACTGTTAAAAATGAAATAGTAAACCAGAGGTGCTATTGAAAATCGGAAAAGCGCAGTGGAAAGAGGAGTGAAGCGCGATTAAAATGAGACATTGTGCAGCTCCGTACCTCGATCGGCCTCAATGTTATTCGCGTTTGAATGTTTAATGGGCATTTTAGCATTACGGGGGCTGCCTACCCGTCCAGGGCGCCGGTAATAAAATCGACTGGCGTTACCCTAAGATATGGTTCTAATGAGCCAAAAAAAATCCTGATGGTGTAGGAACATGTCCTGCAGACTATGTCACATGCGCCAGATCCATACCGATGCATAGTACGGTATGAGAAATAACACACCGCGTCTACACTGGTTTTTAGGAACTTTGAGGTCCTGGCTAGACCGTGAGATATCATTTTAAAAATCTGAAAAAAAAATTACCGGTTCTATGTTGGCTTTACGCAAAAATCCCGACATGTGCCCATAACAGATTCGAAAATATGTCGGGAATGATACCCCCTAGTATCACAGCCAAGCCAGCCACACGGCAGCCCGCCTCGGCCGTACAGTGGTAGGAAGTGTTTACGAAACCTGTTCGTCTTGTATCTCTCTATCTCTCTCATACACATGCTCAATACGCAGGCGACGGAGACAAAAGACGAACCTTTTCTGTCGCGGTAACGCAGGTAGCCGGCACGGGCTGCCATTCAGATCCCCAGCTCCGGAGAGGGGGGGAGGGGGCGGCGGAGGTTTGGTGCGTGGGCGAGGAAGACAGGCGGGGAGCACTAGGCAGCTGCGGAGCGGCGGGGTGCGATGGGGCTCGACACCACCAAGCAGGCCCTCAAACGTACTGCGGGACACGCTCGGCTCGTAAGCCAATGACAGGCGCACTGCTCAACATTTCACAACTTGGCTCAGCGGCGGACGAAGAGTGTACGCAGAACACTACAGTAGGAGACCCACAGAGGAAAACGCCTGGGGTCCCTTTCCCCCGCGTTGATCTTCCTACAGCGCGGTCCCCCTTATCTCCATTATCACCAATCACTCCCTTGCGTTACTGCTCGAGCGGGGCAGCCGCTGGTCCTGCGGCACCTAGCCGCCCACACGTCCAGTTGTGTCGAACGCTACGGCTCACCCGCTGATGCCGAAAGGGACTGCATCGGCAGCGCGGCGATGAGTGCGACAGAGACACCCGTATGCAATCGGGAAGCTGCGCATTGTCGTTAGGCGGTCTTCTTCATTTCGTTTTCCAGTGCAGACGCGCCTACGAGCACGCACAGTCCAGTCCAATAGGAGACCGAGGACAGGCCGCGGGGAGCCCTGAGGCAGCGTGCCGGCGTCTCCCAACCTCCTTATGAAGCTGTGTTCTGGCCGCGTGGGTTTGGTGCCGATCCAGCCGGCGAGACGAGAACGAGCCGAGGCGGCTCCGGGCGGCGGGACCGAACGCCGCCAGTACGGCTGAGCAAATTTCAACCCCTAAAATGCCCGGCTGAGAGTTCGATGCGAAATGGCCCCAGCGCCTAGTAGGTAGGCAACCAAATGGTGCGCTCCCCACCACCCAGCCCCGAAGTAACATTGACGGGCTCGCTCGTGTTCAGCGATGAGAGCCCGACCATAAAAAGATAAAATCGTCTCCAAAGGCCAAATAATTTATATTAAATCGACTACAAATTGGTTAATTTAACTTGGATGTATATCCAATCGAAAAAAGTATTTGGTCCAAGGAACTAATTTATTACCCGACTGGCATTCAGTCCCCCTCCCCCCCCCCAAAAAAAGGAAAAGAACATGGTTAATATAACGGATTTTTTTGTTAAATCAATATAACGTTAGCGGCTAGAGCCGATAGGAAGCACAAGAGCTTCCGAGCGCAGACGGCAGGCAATGAAGAAAATGCAGGTCTGCTGCGCATGCAAGGCGCTAAGCCGACAGCGATGCAGCCGGTCCCACGCACTGCGCCGGTAAATGTTGGTGGGTGCCGCCGCCTCCGCCGCCGCCGTATGCCGCCGCGAGGAGGGGGGGGGGGGAGGGTGCCACGCCTTGCGGACCCTCGCTCGCAGGATCCGCGGGGACGCCGCCGTGCACACTTTGCCCAACACACTCACCAGGACAGACCGAGACGCACAGCGTAGGAGGCGGTAGTGCAGGCGGGCGGCGCGGAGCGGGGGTGCGGCCTGACAAGACTGTGTGCTCTACAATTGAAGGGGATGACTGAGATACAGGAGGGGGCGGGTGGGGGAAGGGGGGGGGGGGGGGGTAGAGACGAGAGAGCGAGGAATGGGAGGAAAAGTGGAAGGGAACGAGACGTTTGAGAGAGAGAGGGCGGGGGGCTGGAATGCCTGCACACCGTGGCACGCAGCTCACAGCACATCATACCTTCCCACCCGTCCGCTTTCTGTCTGACAGACGAGCAGAAAAGAATTTTTCCATTATCTTTATTTGACGGAAGACCCCGCCCCGCCCACCGTGCTGCCCATTCCGTGATATGACATCTATGTGCGTACGTCAGCCGTCCACCCGGAGACCCGGAGGCAGGGCGGCGCTAAGCTTTCCTGTGTAGCCGTGTCCGTGTCCGTGCCGCGCCCACCGGACCTGCCTGCCACGCACTTCGGATACGCACGCGGACAGCGAAACCAATTCATTTATGCGTTCATTAACGACGGCTTATGCGGGGCACGCGGCGGCGGCCACTCGCTGCTGCTGCTGCTGCTGCTGCTGCTGCTGCTGCTGCTGCTGCTGCTGCTGCTGGTGGTGGTGATGATGATGTTGACGATGTTGATGACGCTCAGGTGGCAGTAGGGCTCCGGCCCGCTCCGGCGGCTCCGGCGGCTTGCTTGTGCGCTCGGACACGGCGGAGCCCGTCGGGGCCCCACTGTTGTACAAGGCCGGCGGTAAACCGCTTGTGACAACCGTAGTCCCCCGACGCCGGCCGTGTGGCGGCGGCGGTGGCAGCGGCAGTTGTAGCAGCAGCCGTGCTGCTGCGGTGGCGGCGGCAAATGCGCTTTGTTTGCACGTCGCCCTCATAACCGCCGCTCGCCGCGCTGCGCTCCGGCCGCCCCGTCAACCGTGAAATTTGCTCTCCGCCGGCGGCGTGCATTAGTTAATGAGAGCCCCGGGGGCAGCTCAGCAGCCGCCCCCGGCCGCCGCCCCCTCCCCGCCCTGCGTGATGGAGGCCCCTTCTCACGCCGTCGTTTTCACCACGAACAAGCCGAGCAGGCGCACGCCAGGCACACGCCAGGTACACGCCAGGCACACGCCAGGCACACCCACAGGGCGCACGCCGCGTGCAGGTGTGTGGGGCAGGTGTGCCGGGGGCGGCACCGCAGGGTTTTTGCCCCACGCGAACCCCTAATTGCCCCGAGGGGCTCCACGCTCCGCGGGAGCTCCATCTACTCCGGGGCCCAGCAGCCGAACGATGCCGAACACTGCGTCTTCTCGGACCGCTCTCTCTCTCTCTCTCTCTCTCTCTCTCTCTTATGGTGCACCCCACGAGTGCGACAGAGACAGCGCTGCGAGAGCAATTGTGTTCGGAAGCAGCCGATAGCCTCGCCGCCGCCCGCGCACTCAGCAGGTCAGCTTTACCCGGCCCGGGCCGGCGGAGCGGCCGCGCTCACTGCGATTTCGGTTGACCCAAGACCGACCGACTGTGTGCCCGGCCGAGGTCACTGGTGGGCCGCCGCATGTGAGGGCAGAGTGGCAGACCACCGAGTGCCGAGGGCATAACGAAGGAGTTGGACACCGCGGTGGGCCGGTGTACGGCGGGCTACCCAGCCCGCCGATGTAAGGCGCTAGCAGCGGACGCCGCAGGCTTAGCTCGCTGATCACGTAAATGATTATCGGACAGCTGCAGTCAGTGACGTCATCAAGGGCACGAGATGAGTGGGTAACGCTGAAGGGGGCGGCGGGAGGTGCGGGGGCGTCAGGGACCGCACGGGTGAGGGGGGCGGCGACGGAAACAATCGGGTCTAATCAACACGACGCGTGCCGGGGGACACAAAAGGCCGGCGGTGGTGCAGAGCCGGCGCCCGCCCACCAACTCCCCCCCTCCCGGCCGCGACAAGACCGCGACAAGCCCGCGACGCGGCGGCGGTGTTGCACGCTATCGCGCGGGCGGCATCGCTGCGGCGCTGGGAGGCAACGCAACGCGGCATTAATGCCCGGCCCGCGTGGGAATAAATTATTGCCGTCTGTAATTTTTTCGTGTCGAAGGAAACGGCTGTTTTCCGTTGGCGCGCTGACGTGCAGTCTCAGTGCCGCCTTGTGCGCGGGCAGCGCGGGCAGCGCGAGCAGCGCGGGCTCCCCGAGACAGCGGGGCCGCCGCAAGCGCAATCATGGTGGCACTTCCTTTAGGGGCGCACACAAGGGGGTATTCTGCATATCATGTGTACAATTAATCATCGTAGGAGTCACAGAAATGCACACGTTCGCATCGGAACCGTAAGGATCAGATCAAGTTTTTATATAGGCTGTCATTGAAATTCGGAAAAAGAGGGGTCAGGCAGTCTGGCAATCCTGAAATGATGTTCTTGTTTTGGTCGAACGATTCCCCCATCCGGCGTCTCATTGACATTTTTTTCTGAGTGACCGTTTATCCGGCCGAAGTCGAGAGAGTAACCCGAGCGAGCAGGCGGCTCCTCTCGACGCGTGGGTCTCCCCAACAGCTACCAGCCTCTCTGGGCGCGTCTCCAAAGAACTTGTTCCGCAACCCCGCGATCCTCGATGCACCCTCCATTCGAGCCGTTACGGCCCTTCCGAGCCGTGGACCACACGTGTTGAGGCAAGGCGTGCAGGGCGCCGCCGCGCCCCCCGACCGTGCGGCCCGCGGAGTCCCTGCAAGGGGGGCGCAGACGTGAAGACGTGGCCGGGGGCAGCCGGGGGCAGCCGGGGGCAGCCGGGGGCAGCCGGGGGCAGCCGGCGGGCCCAAAGAAGCGTCAGGAGCGCGTGATATCGTAAAGGGCCGATGGCCGGGGGACCGCGGGCCGGGCGCCCCCCAAGCGCGCCCCGTGCAGGCGGCGGTGTGCCCCACTTCCCAGGAAAGGGCCGGGATCCGCTGGGGCACTGCATCCCTGGGCACGACCCCCTCGGGCCCGCGGCGGGGCGGCGGCGGGGAGGGCGAAGGAAAGTGTGGCGTGCAGGCGCCGGCCTGGGGCCCCGCGGGACCCTCAAAGCCGCCTTTGAAACCCGTTAGTGCTTTACATGCGAGGCCGTATAAACACTGCGGCGGTGGCTGCGTTAATTTCCCCCCGGCATGGCGTTGCAGGCGGCTGGGGATGGCAAGGTGACCCCGATACGTTTTCCAGCCCGCCGCGGCCCAGCGGCCGGGTAACAGCAGACGATCGCCACTAGTTCTCTGTCTCTGCGGGGGGATAAACTGAGGTAGAACAAGTACTGTTGGGCCGCTGCCGCCCGAGGCCTCGCCCCGCAGGCACCCCGGCCGGGCCCCGCCGGTGCGACCAACATTCTAACGCCGAGTCCTGAGGCGGATCCGTAAATTATGTAGCGAATGGCTTCACGTTGGACTGTACGATCGGGAGGGGAACGGAGTGCCGAACGGCGAACGGCGAACCAGGCCAGGCCGGGATCAACACACAACTTCAACGCGCCCTGCCTCCGACCCTCCTCCTTCTCTTCAGAACTTCCAGGCTTCGGCCGGCCGTGCAGGGACACCTCGCCTCCGCTCGCCTCCGCTCGCCTCCGCGCCCGCATGGGCTGAATCAGCTCCTGCTGACATCAGCTTTCCGTCTCCTCTTGTGAAATTGTAATTTCGTCGCGAAAGACGTCGTCCAAACTCACCGGTCCGCACCCTGAGCCCCGCAGCGGCGGCGGGGGAAGGGGTGGACGTCTGCCCGGAAAATAAATATCGGAGAGCCGGGGGACCCACCTGCAAGCAAACAGACAAAAAAAAAACGAAATCAAACATTGAACTGGAAGGACGTAAGCGGAGAAATACGATACCCAGGGCGGGTAATCTTTTATTTCTCATCGGGAATTCCTCTCAGAAAAATGGCGCAGGGGAGGGGAGCATCGGATGGCCGCATCAGAATGCAGTGCGGGGCGCCCGAAGCTTTCCGGTATATAAGCCAAGTTGTCGGTGCTGTTGGGTGGTGGGGTGAGGTAGGATGAAAGTGTGTGTGTGTGTGTGTGTGAGAGAGAGAGAGAGAGAGAGGAGAGAAATGTTGAGAGAAAGACGATGCTCGTGGAGCGGGAGGGAGAGAGAAAATCGGAGGGAGAGGCAGGGCTGTTACGTGCGCACTAATACCCGAAGAGTCCCCTAGACAGAGCTAGGTGACCAAAGTGGGAGGAGGAGGTGAATGTCAAGGTGGCGATGGCTGGTAGGGCGGGTCATGCCACGATTCTGCCTCCATGTCCCTCCTAAAGCCGTACCCTACGTGAGCGTCGAGCACCGTCGCTACGGCGTACCGCTTTGGATTACTAATGCTGCTGGAGGGATCATAGATATAGATAACAACTGTAGCCTCCCAATTTTCTATATTCAGTCTTGTGGCTGGTCGAGTTGGACTCCAGTATCCCACTCTCTCAGTTGTTGCGAGCACCCATTGCCTCTCACCATTCAATTTTTGTGGTGGGCACATTCCTGCAAAGCATACAACGCTCGTAAAAATGCTGATATAGCTGGCGAAAAAATCGAGAATATTATGCTTTGCTATTCTCAACCATGGTCCAAACACACACAATTGGGATTGCAATTTTCTATACAGACTGACTGATTACGGTTTGTCTCGGTTTATCCATAGACCAACAGCGCACGAACTGTGGGACCATAATCTCGTGTACCCAAATCCTCTTAACAGCGTAGCCAGACTGTGGTTTCGGAGGGGAGGGGAAGGGGGGTACGACGCGCTTATTGCCTACATTCAGGCGCGTGTTAAGCGGGTTGCCTAACCCGGTCTCTTAAGAGAAACCACACCCCCTGGCTACGCCCCTGCTGCTCCCACCCGGGAGTGCCCGTACAGCAGAGCGTCGTGGTAATGTTTCCACTGCTGGCGGCCCCGGGCCCGCGGCGCACTCGACCAGCAGGCGCTTACTTCCTATACCACGATACGAGCGTGACAGGACAGAAAAGTAACGCGGGCACCTACGCTTGCCCGCCCCCTCCCGCCCCTCGCACATACCATGCATACATGACGGAACAGCCAGCAGTTCATGTTCACCATTTTTCATACAGCGAGGCGCGCCGCAGAGTGCATCCGGACGGACATCACGTGATGACGGGCGATCGATCACACATTGTGAGCGCTGACAACGTGTAGACAAACACTGAGGCACAACAGACACCACCGCCGCCACAGACAGCCACGCAAACAGGCAGCTGCCGCAGACAGTCAGCCGCAGACAGCAGGACACCGACAGACGCCGCAGACAGCCACCACAGACAGCCGCGCCACAGACAGCCACCGCAGACAGTCGGCCGCACACCTGCCGCAGACAGCCGCCCCACAGACAAGCGCCGCAGACAGCCGCCCCACAGACAGCCGCCACAGACAGCCGCCGCAGACAGCCGCCCCACAGACAGCCGCCACAGACAGCCGCCGCAGACAGACGGCCGCACGCCATCATTCAATTACAGCGCAGTATAAAATGAATGGCTTTTTCGTGTCGGCGAGCGCGTGAGGGAGGCCGAGCGGTGGGCAGGTAGGCGGGGCCGCGGGGGACACGGTGAAGAACTGGGGCAGCGCGGCGCGGCGGGGCGCGGCGCGGCCCTGCACGCCTTATAGAGCGGCGCTGCCGGCCCGACCGCGCGCGGCGCGCCCTCACCGTCGCTGCAGTTATTCCACAGAAAATCACGACGCTGTCGGCGCTGGATGTTGGGCGCAGTGAAGCACATCAGAAGAAAACGGCTCTGCCGCTTTTCGGGCCCTCGCCCAGCTGCACAATACGGTGCGAGCGGCAGGGCCCGGCCGTGGGCGCGGGTGTCGTGGGAGCAGGCCGAGCAATTCAACGGGGGTGTCTGGGCCAGGGGAGGCGGGGGCGGACGCGGGGCCGCGGGTGGTGGTAGCGCGTCGGCCACGTCGATCGACCATTTGTTGCGCCAGGCTAGCGTGTGATGGCCGGGCCCCACACCGGCCCTCGCAGGCTGGCCCGCTGGCTTCACTGCCTCCGCTCTGACTGCCCCCCCCCCCCCACACACACACAAGCCCCTCCCGGCCCCGACGTCCCGGCTAGCGTACACGACCAAACAGCCGAGCGGCAATGCAGGTCAGGACGTGGAGGGCCCGAGAGGGGACCGCCAGTCACTAATACGTGAATGGGTTGTATATGAGATGTATGCGATCATTTACCATCATATTCACTCGCATATGGTTCGTATACTGTTGTTTATGGCTCGAAATTACGATTGCATGTGATTCCACATGTGCGCCCCATTAGTCCGTATTTTCCTATTTTCTCTTACGATCATTTATGCAGCTGATGGACATGGACAAATTGTACCTGATCCACTTATAAATTGTATACGAGTCTTATACGAGTTGTATACAGGATACATAGGGGTATAATGACAAAATTTGTATACGGGCATATACGACAAAAGTTGAACATGGGCTTGCTTGTGAAAAAATGTAAATAGGCATGTAAATAATTCGTGTACAACTGATTTTTTTCTGGGAGCTCGGTGAAGTAATGGAGAGGAGGTGACAGTCGGAGGCCGCGGCCCGCGACGGCGAGGCGGCTCCGTGTGGGCGCCGCGTGTGCGCGGGCAGGGGCCGGGAGGAGCAGCGGCGGGAACAAGGCGGACCCCCCGCGGCACAGCGGGGGCGGCGCCGAGCGGCTCCTCCTCCAGGGCCTCCCTCTGACCTCCGCGGGTCTCCAGCCGCCGTCCTCAGAAGGCGGCGCGCATCGCGGACGAGTAGCGGAGCCGGGAGGAGCCGGGCGGAGCCGGAGAGAGCAGAGATTAAAATTGCAGCGAGGCGGCGAGGAGGCAGCGGCAGCGGCAGGCGGCGGCAGCGGCAGGCGGCGGCAGCGGCAGCGGCGGCAACGGGACGGAGGAGTGGCGCGCGGAGAGCGAGAGCAGCGGCGTGGCCGTCCGCGCGTAAATTGCAGAACAGATGGCGGAGAAAGAGAAGTAGGTAATATCGGATGCAACAACGACGTCGGCAGCGGTGGTAGGTATACCGGCACGAGGCAGCGCAGCACGTCCGCGTGCCGTGCCGTGCCGTGCCGCGCCGTGCCGTGATGTGCCGCGCACGTAGGGGCCGCGGTGTGCGATACAGTATGGGGTCGTTACTCAGCAGGTGTGATGTCATCATTTGTGTGTTCCAGCACGCCGTCGGGGGCAGCGTAAGCACAGGGCTGTGGGGCGGCGGGCCACAATGGGGGTGCAGGACCCCCCGCGGCTTGACGGCCGGCCACCACCACCACCGCCACCACCACCACCACCACTGCGACCACACCACGACCACCGGAGGCGTCCGTGACGCGTGCCCACCATCTATCACCATCAGCAGGATCACCATGCCGACGCCGTGTCCCAGCTGCCAGCCACGCAGCCGCGCCCGCCCGCCGCCTCTACTGTTGGTTTTCCGGTTAGCGTCCACAATGCGGGATCCGCGCGGCGCCGCGCCTCTTTTCTATATTTTTTTACTCGTTCTTTACCCTCAACCACATACATGTATACATATGTGGGGAAGAAGAACGAGTGTTGTACCCGGTAGATGTGTTATTTAGATCCTCACTTTCATCTCCAAAAGTACGACAGCTAGAGTGGAGTGTGGGGTATCATTTTAAAGGTCTTGGATACGTCACAAAAAAAATGATAAAGGTTTTTTTCGGTTATGTATGCATTTTGTGAAGAAATCTGTATTTGAAAACTTTGAAAAAAACTGAAAATAAGCGGATTGTATGTTTGCAACGTGAATTAGGGTTGAATATGGATCCAAAATTGTCACGAAAGGCGCAAAACTGTGAACTTCAATTTTGAAACTAAATTTTTACTCGTTCTTTACCCGCAACCGCATACATATATACACATGTGGAGAAGAAGAACGAGTATTGTACGCAGTAGATGTGTTATTTAGATGCTTCTTTTCTGCTACTTTTAAGCATCTTTCACGCCGTCAAAACTACATTTTTGAGCACAACTTGGGTAAAGAACGATCTTTGTTTTAGCATCATTGATGCTGGATTGTCTTCTTGTTTTAAATTGTGTATGTATGTGTAAGGGAGGACGGGGACCTCTCCACCAAAAATCAAAGTTTAGAATGTTGACGGGCTAGATCAAAAATTAGTTTGCAGGGTGGGGCTCCATGTCCCAGCTGCAGCCTTTCACAAAAAAAACCGGCTCTAACCAGGCCTAGGCGCACACAACAGCAATGCGACCAATGATATTTTGTCGGTCATATTCAAACGGAACTGATAAATGAAAAAACAATCGAAATCTGTGAAAAATTGCGACTTTTGGGCCCAAAAGAAGAAAGTGGGACATGGGTCCCCTCCCCGTCCTCCCTTGTGCGTGTTTGCGTGCGCGCGTGTGTGTGTGCGTGCGGCTGTGCGTGGGCGAGCCGCACACCAAGGCGGAGGGCAGGGTGGCGCGGCGGCATCTGAGCGTCCCCGCTAAATGGGCGGCGGTCTTTTGTCGCGGCTCGCGTCCCGCCCGCTCCTCGCTCCAGTGGATCGGAACGCTGTTTACGCATCAAACGCCACATATTGCTCCGTATCTCCCGGCCGCCTCCTTTGACGCACGCATCCATACGGCGCACCCCCGCAGCCACACACACGACCGTCCGGAGAAAAAGAAAAAAATATTCTGCGTTCGAGCGTTTGAGGAGAGACTTTGTAATACAAACACTGTCTGCAATGAACGAACATCAGCTTTTTATAAGGATTTTCTTTGTATTACGAAGCAGCGGTATGCGACAAACGTTTTGTACTACCAACCATATTTCTCTGTACGGTACAAACAAAATTGATTATGATGCAAAGCCGCCGTTTTCTGCGCAGAGGGTGTTTGTATTACGAAGACTTCTTACTGTGATTTGTATAACGAGGGCAAAAAGGGTGGTTTTCAGTTTTACATTAATAGTATTGCATATGGGCCCATATATATTTGTATACAGATTGTATATAAATCAGATGATAACTATACAAGTGAGTACGGATCGTGTATATGGAACATTACACAATTTATATGAGCCCGTTATGTACCATATATGCGACTGCGTACGATTCCGAGGTATTGTGTACAGACCCATTGTAACGACTCCCATACTTGCATATGGTTCATATACACCTAATCTGCATACAGTTATACGATGAGAGTACATAGATCATGCACAACTCTACCCGAGTGCAACTGGGAAGGAGAAGGGGCTGCGGAGCTCGGCCTGTATATGGCAACGTTGTGCATGCCGCGATGACAAGGGATAGGCATGCGTTGTTGTACTGATCAGGATCGCCTGGCCGGAGTGGCCGGAGGCACTCGGTGGTTTGTCTCCCCGAGAGCCTTTGGTTTACGACTGCCGTGCCGCCCCCCCCCCCCCCCCACATCCCCACTCCCGGCCCGTGAAGCTCTAGCACATCCACAAACAAGGTGCAATGGAACACCGAGCGAGAGCCTGAATCGGCAATCAGACCGAAACGTTGGCGATCGAAGGGAGAGGACGAAGCAGGCGCACAAAAAAGGGAGGTAGGAAAAAAGAAGGGAGGCGCCTGAATGGAGAGGAGATCCCACTCTTTTTTGTCCCCTCCGCCCGCTACTCCCGCCACTTTGTAGCTCTCCTGTTACGATTGGGGCACGAAGGGAGCCCGCGTTCCCGCGGGAAGGGTGCAGGCGGACGGGGCCGTCAGCGGCACTCGGTACCGAGGTTATTCCGGTGCCGGCCGGCGAGCCCGCGGCCGAGTCGTGCGGCTCTTTAAAACCCTCTGCGCCGTAAAAAGCCGGGGGCGGGGGGAGGGGGCTGCCATCGCCGCTCAGAATAGACCTAGCAAAAAGGGGAAGGTGTTTGTCATGATTTCCCTTCAGCCGGACGGGGAAGGCACCGCAGGCCCACAGGCCCGCAGGCCGCAGAGGCCGCGAGGCCAGCCCGCGGGCCAGATGGCGGCGGCGCACATGTTCGTCCGCGCAGAATGGCCTCGTTGAGTTTTATGAGAAATTTAGACCAAGGCTGATTTATCGGCACATTTGCTAAATGAGAAAAGCGATTCAACGACGGCGTCGTCGGGCTGCGGCCACGGCGGCGGCCTCGCAGCGCTGCTGTGCCCGGTATTCTCTCGTGCTCCTCGTGCCCCCCCCCCCCCCCCAACCTTGAGGTTGTTTGCTTTTCCTCACCCCCCCCCCCCCCCCCCCGCCCCCTTTCCATTCTCCCGTCAGCAGGACGACGACTGCCTCTGATATTTTAATGCACCGTCACCTGAAGCGGCCGTATATTTGCATTGGGCCCGGGGCTGGCCGTGCGGCCGCGGCCCCCCGCGCCTTACCTTATTCATACGGTATTTGCGTGGGCACGAGCCACGCGCCGCCGCCCGGTGCGTGACCGCCGCGGCACACTGCGCCGCGCTCCTCGGCCACCATCAAAATTGCAGGACGAGTAAATCGCAGCCCGAGATTGAGGGTTTTGTGTTGGGAGCGTCAGCGAGGTGGAGCGGCGGGCGGCGGCGGCGGCAGCGGTGGCTAACCGCGGCAGATCACCCGCCCGCGCTCCTCCCGGTCGGTCCGCATGAAAAGAGCATGAGAGTCTGGTCGGTGAGGCCGTCAGACACGCAGCGCAGCGCCCTGGAGCCGCCCCACTCGGGGAGCTCGCAGCGGCGGCCCCGGCCCCGGCCTCGACACACCCACATCCCGGCACCGCCACGCCGCGACCTGTGGCAATTGTCAAGCAGCGCGCAACGCGTGCGCCGCCGCCCACCGTGCGGCGAACATCAGGCACAAGTTTTGCGTTTGTGTTTCGGAATTAGAACGTCTCGAGGTCGGCTGGGGGCGGCGGGGGCTGGCTGGGGGCGGCGGGGGGCGGCGGGGACAGCGGGCCCCGGCCCCGGGCAAACTATCCGAGCCGAGTAGCGCGGGGGACTCTCCCAGTATGATAGCAGGAGAGCCGGCGGCCCGTGAGGCCACACACAACAGAACATGCGGATCGGTATCTCCAGCCGGAACAGCGGAGGGAGGGAGGAGGCTTGTCGATCGCCGCAAGGTTTTGTGATAGGTCACACACACACACACACACACGCGCGCGCATCAGATAAGGCCACGCGCGTGGCGGTGACAACGTTGAGGGGCGATGAAACGATTGATGATCGGCTGCCGTGACTGGAGCCGTGGTCAGGGCTCTGGAGCAGCTGGAGCCGGGGCTGGAGCTGGCGGCGGCTGGAGCCTCGCCGGCGCGCAGGCTTGGAAGGCGCTCCGAAGCTCGCCTCCGCACAGCCGCCGCACCTTTCCGGTGGTTCCTGCAGGAGCTCTTCCCTCCGCAAACTGTGGTCTCTCCCGGCGCCGCCGCCGCCGGCGCTCATTTAGCGGGTTCCCGTGTCCAGCCCTTTACCCCCTGGCGGCCTGATTCGGTTTCCGTAGCGCTGCGTCTCTGTCGCACAAGTGCGGTGTACTCCACATGAAAGCGAGAGGGAGAGAGGTCTGAGAAGACAGTGTTGCTGAGATCGCTCTTGCCGGGTGGGGAGGGGGTGAGGGATTTTAGTCGGGTGCAGGGACCGGTCAGGGGCCGCCGCAAGCCGCCGCGCGGCCACCACCTCAGGGGTCCCAGCAGGTCCCCGCTGGGCCCAGCTGGGCCCCGCCTGTGTCGGCGCCGGGCACACGACGCTTCGCCGCCCGCCGCCCCGCCGCGCCCGCTGCACACGAAGGGGCCGTTTGCGGAGGACGTGACGTTTCTCGATGGGGAGGTCAAAGGCATTCCGAGCGTCCACGGGCCGCGCGGAGGAGGCCGGAGGAGGCCTAGCAGGCGGGGGACTGTGGGGAGCGGCGGGCGGCGGCGGGCTGCTGTGTGGCCGGCCGTGTCGGGCGGGGAGCGGGCGGGGGCCGGGCTGGCAGACACGGCCCTAGCAGACCCGGCCGGATCCGGCTCACTCAGCAGTCAGATTAGAGGGCACACAGTCCGGCCAGGACACGCATCAACTGCGCCGACCACACCACGGCCGCT
This sequence comes from Megalurothrips usitatus, assembly GCA_026979955.1. Lineage (NCBI taxonomy): Eukaryota > Metazoa > Arthropoda > Insecta > Thysanoptera > Thripidae > Megalurothrips > Megalurothrips usitatus. Next base: position 3,984,116 of record CM049593.1, read on the forward strand.
GCTCCGGCAGCCTCTGCCACCCCACGACGGACCCCGTCCGCCCCCGCCTCAACCCCTCCCCCCCCCTCCCCTCCCCGCGGCCACCCGCTCCCGCAGCGGCACTAGAATCTGATTTCGAAATGGCATACGCCGCCATGTGGCGGCGCGGCGTGGCGTGGCGGGGCACCGGCACGGCGGGGCGGGGCGCCTCGAACTTTATCCTCGGCCTGCACACTTTGTTGCGAAACCCACGGCCCCCTGGGCTCGGCGGGTCCGTGCCTAGGCCTGCACCCCACGCGTAACCCCCCCCCCCCCCCCTCTATCTGTCTCGCTCTAACACGCTCCCTCTTTCTCTCACTCTCTCTCTCCCTTCTCGACGCCGAGACATATTTTCGAGCGGACAACGAGGGGGTGGACACTGCAGAAGTAGCTTTCTCTGATGGCTACACTTTGGGCGGGCGGGGGCGGCTGAAGCGGAGTGAGAGTTACTGTTGCAAGGCTCCGGTACGGTACGGACTCTCCGGTTCTCCGGTTCGATTCCGGCGCGGAGAATGTTTTTTTTTCCATGCCCTTTGCCACTTTGCGTGAGAAGGCGGATGCTGTCAGCTGGCAGATTACGGAAGCGGCGGTGCGAAAACGCAAAGTTGACGCCGAAAAATGCCCAAAGGTTTAGTGAGCCGCAAGTGTCGGCCGGGAGAAAGAAGTGACGGAAGTCAAGCGGAAGTGGATGAAAGTTGTGCGAAAGAAATATACGAGGTGAGAGTGGCTGAGCGTAGTAGGCTGCGGCGGGGGTGGGCAGAGCTCTTCAACGGGCGGTTCCGTTGGAGTGAGATGGAGCGACGAGACTAGACGGGAGAGAGGGAGCTAGAAAGATACGCCTGTTGGTGTGGTGAACACCGGGTGAACACGCAGCCTTGAGTGCACATGGTGCGTCATTCCCCCGAAAGAGTCCATCTGCCGAGGATCCTGTAGCGGTATCGGCCGGCCCCGCGCGAGTTCATTATTCCAGGCGGACTCCCCCGAACGGTGTGAGGGCGGCCCGGCGGCCCGGCGGCCCCCACGCGGCGGACGGCTGGTCAGGGCGCCCAGCGGCAGGGCCCCGCCACTCCACTGCCAAGTTGGCTTTTGCTGATCCAGAAACCGCATTCCACACAGGGCTCTGCGGCCGAGAGGGCCGGACGGTCCCCTGGAGGGGCTCCTGCCGCTCCCGCTACCCCCGCAGCGCTCGGGGCCTGCTGCCGCCGCTGCTGCCTCCGCTGCCGCCGCTGCCGCCGCTGCCGCCGCTGCCGCCGCTGCCGCCGCCGCTGCTGCTGCTGCCGCTGCTTTTCCCTTCTCCCCCTACTTCTTCGTCGTCTTCTCCTCCATCGCTTCCGTCGCCCCATCGCTCTCCGCGCTTCCTTCACCCCGGCGGCGTGCCGACGGCGGCGGCACGGCGGGGCCGCGTCGCTCGCATGCCCCGCGTCCCCACGACAGACAGGAACACGTTGCATATTGCTTTACATATTGGAATTCCATTTCGGGGGACGGGGAGAGAGCGCCGTGCGGGTGGAGCAGCAGCTGTTGCGGCAGCAGTGGTGGCGGCGGCGGTAGCGGCGGTAGCGGCGGCAGGGTGGTAGTGGTGGCGGCGGCAGTGGTGGCGGCGGCGGCAGGACCTCCGCTCCATCCGCTTGCCGCACGACACGCGGCGGCACGGCATTGCCACGGCATGCGACAAGGTGCCGCGCCACTACGATCTGTGCCTCTCAATCGCGGGGCTCCGCTGGCTCAGCGAGGAGGTGTCGGGCGGCACGAGGCCGGCCCCGCGGGAGGCCTGGCGGGCGGCCCCCGGCACCTCTGTCACCGGCACGCGGCCGCGGCCGCCCGGGGCGCGCCGAACCTCCACCACCGCGCCGCACTCCGCCCACCTCGTCGTGCCCTTTTTATGGAGCGGCCGCGGCCCCGCGCCCCCTGATACATCCATTCGCTGCCCGGCCAATGAGAAAAGTTGCTGGTGTTGTGTTTGGGCCCCACGACGACCCCGACCCCCGCATCTCGGGTCCGGGCCGGGCTCCCGGCGTCCCCCGCGTCCCACCGGGTCCGAGGGCCGCGGGGGTAGGAGGGGGTGGGGGAGGAGGGAGGGGGGAGGGCTATAATCTCCCGGATCACTCGATGGTGGAAACAAGGGAGGAGAAGTGAATGGCGCTGTGATTAAGAGTTGTTGACTCTTGTGGGGCCCCCGAGGTGCCGCCGCCGCAGCGTCCCCTCCGAGCTGCGCTCGTCTGCACTCGGCTGCATGTGATGTGAGCGGGCCCGGCCTCCCGGCCTCCCGGCCTCGCCAGGTCCCGCCTCCCGCCGCCGCAGCGCACCGAGCCAGTCAAGCGTTTTATGACTTCCGAAATGCAGATATAAGCAGAGTGGGGGCGGAGGCGGGGGCGGGGGACGCAAAAGTTGGCCGAGCGGGACGCGGGGGGCCGTAGGGCTGACGAGGACGGGGAGGGGAGGGGGAATGAAAGCGAATGAATGGTGGATGCAATTCCAGCAGGGCAGCGCAGTGCCGCCCGCGGCCACCAATGCCCCCAATAAACGCCGCGGTCGCGGAGCAGCGCGAGTCGGGGCTGCGCGCCGCTGGGCACCGCCGGGCACCGCCGTCGCCATCCGAGCCGGGAGCACACGGTATGCCGACTGCCGCAGCGAGACACCGCGCCGCCAAACGCCCGCGGTCACGAAGCGTGACACTGTCAAGGTCAAAAGGTCAGGACCCAGCCAGCACGGCAGCAGCGCGTGGGAAGCGGGAAACCTTAGGCCGCCTTAGGGCCTCCTGAGGCGGACTTAGGGCCTCCTGAGGCCGCCTTAGGGCCACCCGAGGCTGCCCTGAGACCGACTTAGGCCACGCCGCAAATTGCAACCACGTGCGGAAGCGTGGCCGAGGGGGCAGGCTCGGGCCTCCGGGCGCCTCCGGGCTGTGCCCAGACGACGCCTCCGGGATGTGCCCAGACGACGCACCTCCTCCTCCTCCCGGCGAGCACCGCCCGGGCACCGCATCCCACGGCGTAGGCGCCCCCTCCAGGCCCCCGGGGCCCCCGAGGCCCCCGCAGCCCCTCAGACAAATCGATAAGGTTTGTGAGGCTTGCCCTGCCCTTTGACCCAGTAGGCCAGGCCACCTGCTTCTCTGGAGGGCCCGGCCCGGTTTGAGAAGACGATCTCCAGGCGGCCGGAGGAGAGGCCCTCAGTTACTTCTGCACGTATGGGTAACGGTGCACACTGAAAGATCCCTGTCAGAAAAAAAATATCATACATGTCAACATTGTTTATGTTTTTTTAAATTTTCAAAATGCATACATAAATTGAGGTCAATATAAAATTTTTGCCGAAAAGAATGAAGCAATATCCAGAGGCAGCGGAGGCACGGCTTCAATCGGATTCCATTTGGCAGCAGGGGCGGGATATACAGTCGGGCTGGGCCGGGTTGGCCGGGCGGTTCGATGGTCCGAGCTCTTCTGCACCCTATGCGGCGCCCTGCGGCGTAAAGGGGGCTGTGAGGTCGGCGGCGCCCTGCAGCCTGGGAGAGGCCGCGAGGTCTGCGGGCCTGAGGGGATGCCGTGCGTGAGGTCGGCGGCGCCCTGCAGCCTGGGAGGGGCCGTGAGGTCCGCGGCGTCCTGCTGCCTGAGGGGATGCCGTGCCGTGAGGTCGGCGGCTGCGCCTCGCCTCAGCGCCGCCGCATTCTAATCAGAGGCCGGAGCGCACTCCAATCCCACGGCCGCAAGGTCAGTGCGGGCTGACGGCCGGGGCCGCGGAGGGTGAGCTGTATGCCTGCGGACTACGACGGGCTGCCCAAACCCACGCAAACCGAGGGGCATTCCTCGTACTCTCGCTGGGCAGGAGGGGCGCACAATAAACATGCAGACCGAGCTACTTACGGTGCTGGCGGCGGCGGATGAGGCTGGGGAGGGGCCTCGGACAGATGGGGCGTGAGCGGAGGGGAGGGAGAGAGGGAGTGAGGAGGGGGAGGGGAGGGGGTAAGAGGCGGGGATTGAGGTAGCCGGAAGCTGTTGGAAATGAGGTGTCCCTCGCGGGCAATAAACGACTGCGACCGAATAAATTTAAAGCTCGAGTGCGAGGAAGATACGAGAGTGTGAGAGGAGAGAGAGAGAGAGAGAGAGAGAGAGAGAGAGAGAGAGAAGAGAGAGAGGAGGGCGAGACGTGGGCCGGGGCGGGACGGGCCCGAAGGCGGCGACCCGCAACGAGCTCGGCAAGGGGCGAAAAGCGAAAGCCAGAGGCCCAGGTCGGGGAGAGGCGGGCCCGAGAGAGGGAGATGGAGGCTGGGATGGGGTGGGCTCCGGCCCCAGCCCCGGCTCCGGCCTCGGCTTCGGCCTGGATTGCCGTTCTCCTATCTTGGATCCTCTCGTTTTTTTTCTCTCTCTCTCTATCCTTCCAGCCCATTCATCGTATCGTGAAGGCCCGTACACATCCACATGACCCCAGCCTGTCGTACGCCCCCGGCCCGCCGCTGCCCACGGCTAGCAGCAGCACGGCGGTACGGGACGGGACATCCCGCTTCTTTTGTTTTATCTTTCCTTGCTTCCTACCCCTTTTTTGTGGGGTTGGTACTCTGCTGAATCCGGCGGCGACGAAGAGCTTCAACGGGGCAGCAGGGTGCGTGCGGGCCGCCCAGCCTGCCCAGCCGCCCAGCCTGGGCCGAGTCGCCGGGCCGAGACTGGGGATAGGAGGCGCGGGGTCTGTTAGCAGCTGTCCGAGACAGGGCTGGCCGGGCCGGGGCCGGGCCGGGGCGCTATCAGCGGCCAGCAGACGACAGCGGCAGCGGCCAGCGGCAGCCAGCGGCAGTACAGGCCCCGCGGCAATCACCGAGCCCGGACCCCTGGACCCCCAGCCGGCCCTACCGGCTCCTCCGGCCAGTCCTCGCGAAGCTCCACTCCCTCTGTCCTCACGAAGCACCCCTCCGCTGACCTAATTACAACCTCAATTCTGGGTACTTAAAAGAAGCGTATTTTAATGATTGCGAGATATCTTTTGACATTTTTTTTGTCCTCGCGAAGTTCTCTTCCCTTGACCTGACAACACCCTCAAATCTGGATACCTAAAAAGCAGCGCAGTTTGATGCTTGCGGAACATTTTTGGTGATTTTTGTCCTTCCTCTTGTTGAGCATCCATTGCTTTGTATACAAGAATATTTTTTTCTTGATATGCATAGATACTTGGGAGAAGTATGAAACGCTCGCACCTAAGCTAATATGTGCTTTGCTAAAAGAATGAAAGAAATGCTGTGCTTTGCTGAGGCATTCGTTCTATAATGGTCAGAGCATTCGGCATTGAGAATGTGTAAGCCGCGTCATACTAACCTGGGCGCCGATCAACCGAACTTTAAATTATTACGACGTGTTGTTTTCCAGAGTTCGTCTGCGCGAGAGGGGTCAATACACCGCGGCTGGCTGCCCTTATCTTATCCCCCCTCCCCCTCTCGGAGGCAGTGGCCGGACGGCACGCGAGAGATAAAGGCTTTTGTGTCTCTGTTCATTATTATTCTCTCTCTCTCCTCCCCCTCTGTTTGCCTTGCCCCTCTCCCTCCTCGCGGCGGTGCAGACTGGATCCTCAATTTAATTTCATAGAGGCCACGCTAAATACTCGTCGCCGCGCGTGGATCTGGTTTTCGACACAAAAGCTGCTCTGGATTTGAATGATGCACTAAAACCTTTGCCAGCATTTTATTGTTACACATTTTTTACTGTTTTCTATAGGTAGCTGAACGAATTAAAATGCGACCCTTCCCCCCCCCCCCCAATCAAACACGCGTGGCGTGGCAGTACAAATTTAACAAGTTTCTGTCACCGAGATCATCACACAATATCTCAGGATGCGCTATCACATTATTTCTCCAGCTTCGGCGCCGCCGCGGTCGGTGCTCGGCGCGCCACTTAGCAGGACTTAGCGCACTTTGTACTCCGGTTCCAGCCACTGTTCTGAACTTGGTCCGTCTCCAGTTCAGGCCGCCTTCCATCAGCCGGTGCAGGGAGGAGGGAGGGGAGGGAAGGGGAGGGGAGGGCTTGTCATGGGGATCACGTGACAAGTGATGGCGAGGACGTGCTGCTGCTCCACTGCAAGGAGGCCGTCGGGGCGGTGGGACGGGGGGCTGGACGGGGGCTCGGAGGTGCCGCAGGGTTGGCCGCCCCGAGGCGCATGGCCTTGCAGCTCCGCGGGGCTGCCTGCTGCCTGCCCTCCGCCGGCGAAAACAGAGACAACTTTGTCGCAGAAGCGCGCGCCGCACGACGGAAGAAAAGATTGTCTGAGCGGATGCCGTCTTCCCCGGCCGCTGCTGCGGTGGCGGCGCGGCGTGAGTGCGAAGCGAGTATCCCCCCCCCCTCTCTCTCTCTCTCTTTCTGTCTTGCTCTATCTCCCTCCCTCTCTCTTTCCAGTGGCATATCGGCACGTCGGGGCGCGGTATCGGCCGCTATCGGGCCCGTCAGCGCGGTACACTGTACACTCTGATTATTTGTCCCGCAGCGCTGCCGCCGCCGGCCGCAGCTCGGCAGGTGCAGCCTTTCGCACGGCGGCCCGCGGCCGGCAGTCGGCAGGGGCGGGGAGGGGAGGGGGGAGCACTATGTTTTGCTTTCCATCGTCGCGCGTCGCCTTCCAACGTTATTTTATGCGGCCCGCCTGCTCCGCGTTGCCAAATAGGTGCGCTTCACCAATGTTTTCCAATAATCCGCTCCCTGTCTGCACTGGTGAAGGTGCACTTCAGAGTGCACTCTGTAATTTGTAAGTGCGACAACCTGAATTTCTATGTTCCACTCTGAAAATCGTAAGTGGCACTCCCAAGCTGTGCGTTTCACTTAAGAATTTTTAAGTGCACTCACGTCTTTGAGAGTCCTGGAAACCAGAGTGTGAGTGCAACTTAAGATTTCTCAGTGCCACTCAAAACTTGTGCTGAAGACCAGAGTGTGAGCGCCACTTAGGATTTCTCAGTAGCACTCAAAACTTTCAGAGTTCTGAAACGAGAGTTCATGTGTATCGTCAGTCCGTCTCTTTCCGTACCTACTTCCACCTCTCTCTCATTTTCTCTCTCTCTCTTCCTCCCTCTCGCTCCAACTGCTTTCATAAACCGGAGACCTAGCTATATCCGGCGATATCCGGTTATTTTGCAGTCCAAAAGAAGTTAATGTCTTGTGGTTGATCGATAGGAAATTTCGAATTGTTAGTTTTATTTTGGTTTGTGTAGAGCGGTCTTATGTAGTCATTGATCAAGGGGATATATATTAAGCCCTTTTTATTGTAAGCTCTCAAGAAAATAGAACAAATCACCTCTTCCCAATCTCTATCTATCTTTCTCTCCCTCTCTCCCTCCCTCCGTCTTTGTATATCAGGCCAAAGGGGAAAATAAATAAGTATCGGTCTTTCTGAGAGAGAGAGAGAGAGAGAGAGAGACAATGACAGCGAGATGGCGGCGCGGTGAAGCCATTACCGCACCGCAGCCCTCTTCAGTGCCGGCGGAAGGACCCCCGCCGGCCAGCGCCCCCGCAGCCCCCCACCTCGGTCATTTGAATCGACCCTGAAATATTAACGAATCGTTTCCTGTTGCTGGCTGCGGCAGTGGCGGGACGAGGGAGGGGGGTGACAGCGGCCGCATCGTCTCCCCCCTCCCCTCCTCCTCCCGCCCCCTCCTCCTCCCGCCCCCTCCTCCCCCCGCCCCCTCCTCCCTTCACCAATGATGATCCGCCCCGACTACTTCGGGTCGCCAGCTGCGCGGGGACTCCGTCAGGAGGCGGCCCCACCGCAGGTCGGCCCTGCTAGCCCGCCTGCCAGCCCTGCCAGCCCCGCCAGCCCTGCCAGCCCTGCCTGCCCCGGCGGGGCCCTCCAGCCGCGTGATACCGCGGGCCGCGGCCGCCGCCGCCGCCCCGCCGCCTTTCGGGGCATCATTTGCAGTCCCATTGTTGCAAAGTTTCCAGGAATGGCGGCCATTGTTATAAGCTGCAGGAGCGTGACTGCCGCCTAATGGGGGAGCGGGGCGCCGCCAGGAGGCCGGGCGGGGGCCGCGGCCACACGGACCTGCATCCGGCGGCGCGGCGGCGGGGTGATGCGACGTCACGAGGCGATGCCCGGAGGCGATGCCAGAAAGCGATGCCCGGAGGCGAGGCCCGGAGGCGCTGTTAGAAGGCGAGGCCCGCGGAGGCAACGCCCGCGGCGGAGACGTCCAGAAGGCGACGCCTGGAGGTGACGACTCCCCCCGGAGGCGATGCCCGGAAGCGATAGGGCGGGTGGCCGGGCCGACGCCGTAGGCTGAGTGCGCGTCGTTACGGCCCCGCCGCAGGCCAGGAGGCTACGGCCCCGCCGGTCACGGCCCCCCGCGGGGCCCCCGGCGGTCGTCAACACGAGCACCCCTCTGATCATTGTCTGCGCCGACGGCCGCCCGAGTTCCCAACTCGGTGTGCACGCTCACGTCGGCGGCGGCTGTGTCGCTCGCTGCTACCTGGGTGATTTAGAGCGCCGCGCACTTTTGAAGTCAGGCGAGCCCGCCCGCCGCATGAGGCACTAGTAGAAGCTCCTTCTCTTTGTGTCTCGCGTCGCGTCTGGTCGGGGCGGAAAGAGACAGAGATAATGCGGCTCGGTGTTTCTGAATCCTGGTAGGCACTTTTAGAGAGGCTCCCACGGAAGTGGAGAATGAACAAGACGGTAAAAAACAAGACGGTTGGCATGAGAAATCGCATGGAGGCATTCCAGACTTGCTGACTTATTTATTTATGAATCCCTTGAATCCAAAGAAGTGTATTCCAAAACGAGTGATCTCCTTTGGAGCCGAAACGGTAAGTTATATTAACTTCCGACGGTCACCAACCCAACATTATGCTCGAGCTCAAGCTCGTTTTTAAACAATTTGAATCGCTGACAGTGTTCGATTGTCTCCAAGTTGTGCGCTGGCTGCGCTGGTTGCGTGCCCCGTGCGTGCCCCGCGTCTCTAAGAGGCGGCACGGTGCAGCGCTCCGCGGGGGGTAAGCAGGGTGGGCGCCAGCTGCGGTGCGGCACAAACCGAGTGTGAACCAGCGGCGGCTCACCATCTCTCTCTCTCTCTCTCTCTCTCTCTCTCGCACCACTATAGTCATATGGGACGCTCGACTCTCTCTCTCTCTCTCAGTTCGTCGCGGCTGAGCGTTGGACGAAAAGACACAGAAAGAAATGCGCATTCTTCCGAGTGGGGCGAAAAATGGCTGCGGTGGAAACACGACACAACAAATGCAGACAGCTGCGTTTTTCTCTTTCTTTTTGCCGTCGAAGCGGCAGCAGCAGCGTGAGGTGGAGCGGAGTGTGGCAGCGGGGGACGGTGAGGGGTAGGTGGGGTGCTGGGGTGCGCGGGGAGGGTGAGGGGAAGATAAGATTCGCTGCAAGACGAGACCATAATAGCATCCGCCCGGAGCCACACTGTATCGCGGACGGAGTCGCTCCGAGGGATGACAAGTGATTTCTAGAGAGAGCAAGGGAGAGGCCGGGGGGTAGAGGGAGAGTGATAGAGATAGAGAGAGAGAGAGAGAGAGAGAGAGAGAGAAGTGGAGGGCGGGGGGAGGTACGAGGGTGGGGCATGGCAGCGAGGGACATTATAGCGCACGTTTGTTGTTGCGCTGAATTCCTCATAGCCTGCGCAGCGCGCGGCCCTACCAAGAGACCCAGGCCGGGCAGCGCAGGAGCGGGTCGGCCTCTGCCAGCGCTGCTGCTGGGCCGGAGTCGAGCCACGACTACATCGCCGAGGACCCGGCCAAAATTATGGATGAGGCGAGTGGTGGAGGACGGCAGTCCTGCTAGGGTCACTACGGCGCGCCCAGCGGAGCCCAGCGGAGCCCATAGCGTGGCCCAGCGGGGCCCAGCTCCTCGCCGCCCCGGCGGTGCGGCGGCAGCGGTCACCGGAGCGCAGGAAGAAAGCGGCCCGGGAGCGGAACAATACCCGGCGGGGAGGACGGGAGGACCAAGACGTTGAGGACGGCGGCCTGCGTCAGTGCGGAGCCACTCGGCGGGGCCGGGCCGAGGCGGCCGAGGCTAACCAGGGCTGCTGCCGCTGCGCCCCGCCGCCCGTATTGATATTCCCCGGGATGAATGCGGGTGGGCGGTGATGAGAAATTTACGGATGGCTGCGGCCTGAAAGGTGGCCCGGGGCTGAGAGCGCCTCCTGTGAGGGCGCCGAGAGCTGAGCTGTCGATACCGCCGCGGCCCACCAGGAGGGCGCCAGGGACAGGCCTGGCGGGGCAGCGGCAGCACAGGCGGGGGCAGCGGCGGCGGCGGATGTGGTCGGGGTGTTTCCGGCCCCGCTTTCACTCTCACTCTACGCGGGGGAGCCGTAGTACAGCAGCGGGCCGGCGCTGCCGCCGCAGGAAACGCCTCGCCTCGACGTCCGGCCCCCACAATCGTAGCCCCCGCCGACTTTCTTATCCCGCGGAAAGTTGCTGCCGCGGAGGTCGGGAATGAGTCTTCGCGGGGCGCGGCGGCCGCAAGTGTTGCGAGGCTGTCCCCGGCGAGTCCCCGGCACGTCCCGGGCTGCTGCCACTGCTGCCGGGGCCCCGGCGGAGGTCCGCTCCCTCCCTGCAAAGCCCAACACCGCGCCGCAGGCTTAGGCGCGGGCGCGAACCGCGGACATGGGCAGTCGAGAGGAGAGGAGAGGAGAGGAGAGGAGAGGAGAGGAGAGGAGAGGAGAGGAGAGGAGAGGAGAGGAGAGGAAAGGAGAGGAAAGGAGAGGAGAGGAGGCGGCGGGCGCTAGCCCTAGCCTCGCGCCAAGCCTCGCGCCAAGCCTCGCGCCACCACAGCCTCGCGGAATAATCAAGCCATTTTTACGATCCGCATGGCCCCCCAGCAACCCCCCCGCCGCGGCCCCCTGCGGACCCCCGACCCCGAGGCGTTGGGAGGGCGAGGCGCGGGACGGACGCCGGGACGTGCGGACGCGGGTCTCCGAGGACGCGCCGCAGCGGTGTTTGCATTCCGCCCGCCGGCCGTACAAAACCGCGTCATCAAAAATTTTAATGCACTCCGGTGTGCGTCCGAGTGCCCGTCCCGGGCGGCGCGGCGCTTTCCACGTCCTACTGTATAAGGCGGAGCAGGGGGAAGGCGGCGGCCGCCACGCGGGCTCCGCCGAGGACACCGCCGAGGACACCAGCGGGAAGGCGGCGGCCGCCACCGAGGACACCGCCGAGGACACCGCCGAGCACACCGCCCAGTTAACCTTTAACCGAAGAGTACGGCCGCGGTACGCGCTGGCCAGCTGCTCGCGTTAGGAATATCCCATCGGGAATCAATCGGTGATCAATCACCAGTCGTCACCTTTGTCAGCCACTTTGTAACGGGGCGGGGTTGCCTAGTCGACGGGAGGCCCGTGGGCCACCCGTCACAACTTGTCCTCTTCGGATATCTCTCTTTCTCGCATTCCCACTACAGCCGCCGCACCTCTCTCTCTGTTCTATCACATCCCGGGCATACTATGTATCTCAAAACCTGCTAGGACAGTCAACCTGAACCCCCCCCCCCCCCCCCCCCCCCCCACCGTCCACCTCCCAGAGATAACAAAAACAACTGGAAATGACTAAGGGGCACAAGTCCGAGTGTTTCTATGTCATGTGCGAAATCACAGTGCGTAAATTTTTAAATACACGAGCGAAAGAAGAAGGACGAACAGAGAGGGAACATTATAAAATATACGTCACACGCACATGGTGGCAATGTGGGGCCGCCGCCCGCTGCCCCGCCCCGCGTGGCACCAGGCGCCACTCATATGGCACACGCTGGGAGGCGCGCGCGTTTTTACTGTCAGTAAAAAGCGAGAACGAAGCAGCGGGGGAGGGAGGGGGGGGAGCATGGAGGGGAGGGGAGTATAAGAGTGGGGGGGGGGGGCGGGGCACTAATTCCTGCGCTGGCGAGGAAATGGCCGAATGACAGAAGCCGTTGCAGCAGCAGCAGCAGCTCAGGGGGCTGATTCCGGAGGGCCGTTTCGTCGCTCTGTCTCTCTCGCACCCCTAATAAGGGAACGCCCGCCATGAGTTGCGACAGAGACAGAGCGACGGAACACATCACTTTGGAATCGGCCTGCACTAGAGACAACGGGTCCGGCTGGAATCCCGCGGTCGTAATCCTCGCCGGCCTGACTTGTCACTCGTTTGGTTTCCCGGTGTGCACCGCAGTCAAAAATGCAACATTCTTTTATTTTTATTCCGTCCCGACTCGTTTCGGTAGGAACGAACAGGAGCGGGGCTAAATGTCTGATACCGACTGATCGTTTCTTCCTACGGACGTACAGTTTGTGCCCTGACTTATAGTCTGGAGAGAAAGTTCAAATTTGGAGGATATTCGTAGGCTTCTTTTATGACTCAAATAAACTTACGGTTGGCAACAATTTCCAAATTTTGTCGCGTTTCTGTTTTATGAGAGTTGTTAGATGTGTTTGTTTAGGGTTGGCCGCTGCGCGGGGTGTGTCTGCGTTAGTGCAAAGCCACTCGGCGGGCCGAGGCCGGGGCCGAGGCCGCCAAGGCTAACCAGGGCTGCTGCCGCAAGGCGCACTCCGTGATTCGGGACGGGCGGAGGTTAGCGGTTTTAATCGTCACTAAAATACGGCCCACAGGACACTAGTCGGATGACTAAATAGGGAAAAGGGGGGGGGGGCAAGTCTCCCTGTCGCTTGTTGCTGTTTTTTTTTTTCGAGAGGAGAATGCGCGACAGGTGATCGATCCTACGTGGGCGCATGGCGGCGGCGGCGGCGGCGGCGGCGGCGGCGGATGGAGCGCCGGCTTCTGGAGAGGAATTGCGACGGAAACGGAGTGAAGGAGAGGGGCTTCAGCTGCTTCAGCATGAGCGGCGCGGGTACACAGAGTACGGCACCCTTCACATCCCTCCGATAAAACTCTCTTACACAGCACCCACCGCGCCACCGCAAAAAATTATCACGGCCCTACCCGCAGTCTGTTTCCAGCATACGGAACGGCAAACCGTAGGGTACGGAGGGAAAGTACATGGAGACGCCTATATGGTACGGAAGCTGCGGTACGGAAAACGGCGGTTTTTATTAAACGGAACTGTCCGTACCGCATTCTGTCCAGTATAGGAGTTCCCCACGTAATCTGGTTCCGTAGCGTTTACTGTTCCGTATCAGCCCTGCATTTTTGCAGTGGCCGCTTAGCGCATCACGGCGTGTAGGAAAAACTGCGTACCCTTGGAGTGTGGTGTGCGGTGTGCACTCTGAGAAAAGTATTGTGTCAGGTATTGTCAGGTCGACTGGACCGTTTTTTAGGCCACAACAACCGAATGCAAGTAAACCAACATGGTTAAGGTCGAAAACAAACTAATCTTCGTCGAGGTGACTTAGTCAAGGCGATTTAGTGGCACAGAAGTCGATTTGTCGACTAAATTAACGTTACTTTGATTGAAACTCGGTATGACCAAAAAAAATCGGTAAAATCGACCGACGAAATCGACGAAATCTTCCAGGCGCGGTGCACTTTCGGACGCCTTCGGTGTAACGCCGATGTCCGCGTAAACGAAACGGGACAACAAAGCGGCCGCCTTCCAGTGCGAAGGTGGCGGCCGCGGGAGTGAGCCGTGTGACAGAGACGGATAGACATATAAGGGCTGCCGGAGGAGAGGCGCGTCATCCAAGGGGTTCTGCTCTCTCTCTCTCTCTCTCTCTCTCTCTCTCTCTCTCTCTCTCTCTCTCCTCCACCAGATGAGTGGGCAATCCATTTCGCCTTCACATTGCTGTCGCGGGTCCGCGGGTCTCCGTGATGCCGGTGGTGCGCGCGTGGCGGAGAACTCACCCTCTGGAACAGAACAACAACAAGTCGGGGGTCAGCACAGGCCATGACACATAGCGGCCCGCGGGGCAGCGCCTCGCAGCACACACTATCCGAAAGCCAACCACTCCGCCGCAAAGCGTCCGAGGTCCGCACTCGGGAAAGTCGTTCCTCGGAACAAGAACAATGTTCTCGGAGGGAGACAATTTTGCACTAAACTTCCTCCGGTACATTTTTGGATCTTGATTCGACAACACAACAATATTGTTACGGGGGGGCTGGGGGGATGGCGCGGAGGGGAGTTTTGGGCTTCTCGGTGGATTAGAAGCGCGACTTGTAGTCTCGATATATTTCGGACACAAGCACAGGTTCACAGCACAGTGGCTCGTAGTGGTTCGCTCGCCGGTAGTCCACGGAGTTCCTCGCTCACTCGAGGTGGTTTCGTGACTGCCCGTCCTCGGCTCGGCAGGCCGCTCGGAGCCCGTCGAGCGCATCGGCCTCGAAGGGCTTTGTCAGCGAAACGGCACTACCCGTCACAATATTCCTGCGGCTGAAACTTGCCTGCGCTCCGGTGCAGAATGTACTCGCGTGTCACAGCTCCGCCGAGAGCGGAAAAATCAAGAAACTCAGTTGCAGACATGACTAAAGTTCGAGTGATGTTCCTCACTTTCATATTCGGTGAGGTTTCAAAAAGCTCACTGTATTTAAGGCATGGTGGTCACTATAATTAGGCTGCTTATGATCTCTCAATGTGGTCGACGAAGGGTGAGGTTCTTTTCTAATTTGGGCATGCAGGTATGCATCGCCTGTTTAATGCGAGCACTCTCAAAAAAGTGCTCGAAACATATAGCATTTGTCCCCATGTAGCATATACGCTTTGATCAAGTATGCCGCTATATACGGATGCATCATTCAAGAATGTAACGTTAAATGCGTGTGCTTGATTCAAAGCATTTTCGACATTCTTGGAGGAGAATTTTCATGATTCAAGCATACTTTTTCGAGGGTGAGGGACATCATCGCATTGCCCCATTATAGGGAAATTAACCTCACCTAAAAACGGAAGACCCTCAAACATCGTTCACCCAGAAAAATGACTTCTTGATTGAAGATACGAAATCCTTGGTTCAAAGAAAATTTGACTTTGAATCAAGGTTTTTACTTCGACTCAAGTCTAATTTGACCTTGGCTGTCTTCAAGTCTATTTTAGACTTGATTCGAGGGAACGTTTTTCTCCGTGCGAAGTAAAAGTAGACTCGAAGCAAAGTTTTTTGTCTTGAATCAAGTCTCATTTGACCTTTATCGAAGCTAAAGTAGACTTCATCTTTTCAAGACTACGTTTTTCTGGGTGTTCTTTCAGCGTATAGCAATTCCCGTGAGATATCACCCAATTGGGCCATCATTTTCAACCCTCGCCCTTACAAGGTAAGGACATTTGAGTCCCAAGGACCTCAGGGACGCTTATATATCTCATAAGATTAACGGGGTCGCTGCACGTCTCCCAGTGCAGTCCGGCCCCTCTGACTTTTCCGCGCCCTTATCGGCTGCGGCGACGACTGTTGAGGGGAGAGCGCCGCGGCTGAGCTGTCAGTGTTGGGGGTGGGGGGGGGGGGGGGCATCCGCCATGGCAGTGAGTGATGGGGGATGTATGGCAGGCATCTCCCATGAGAGCTACACAGCCCGCACACACGCACACACACACAGCGCGATCTGGACGCGCTCGAGAGATTTCCGGCGGCGGAAGGCACGGCACATACACCACTGCTTACAATCGCGTGCACACACACACACACTCACACGCATGCACACACACACGCGCGCGCGCGCGCGCGCTCACACAGACGGGGACGTGAACGGACTCTAGACTTCCCCGCATCCCCGAAGGGGCCCCGAACAAAAGGGGCCCGACCGCGTTATACGCCCAGAGATTCCGCCACACTGTTGACGCCGCGCCGCCGCCGCCGAGGCCTTTCACGGGGCCCTCCCGGGGGCCTCCCGCGTGAGCCGCGTGCCGCGTGCTGCGTGCCGCGTGTGCCGCTGCGTGCCGCGGCGCGTGCCCGCCGCCGGCTCCACGAGGCCTTATGAGTCCAATCGGGGGTGCGGCTGCCTATCCATCACCGCCCCCCCCCCCCCCCCTCCCTTTTCTAAAGCCGGGACACGCTTCCGGCGGGCCGCGCGGCAGCTCGGCGCTCCCGGGGGCCCTTGTACCAATATCCTGGCCGGCGCCGCCTCAGACTCCGCACCCGCAGCCGCTCTTACAATGTAACCTAACAGAAGGCCGACGGGTGCTCGAGGCCGGGGTTACGTGCCGGCGGCTCAGGCCGCGGCCCGCGGGGATAACGCCGGGCTTGTGGCTGTTTGCGGCGCGGCTCCCCGGCCGGCTCCGGGCTCCGGCCGCGCGTGTCGTGCGGCCCACAGGAGCGGCGCCATTTATGTCGCTGGCCGCGCTGCGCTGCCGCCCGCCCGCCCGCCGGCCGGCCGTCAGCTGCCAGTCTCACTTGTTGCGCGGGAGGCGGAGAGGCGGGCGGAGCGGAGCAGCCAAACGGAGGCCTTTATTAGCAAATCTCTGCCCCCGGACCGGCGGCAGCGGCGGCAGAGGCGCCACGCGCTCGCCCTGCTGTCGCTGTAGTGTGCCACGCGTCACATGCCACCACCCGCCACGTGCAGTACTGGCAGTCTGGGCGGGTGCGAGAGAGACAGGGGACGCCTCTTTTGACTCTGCGATGGTGCGAGAGAGACGCCCGACCGGGGATTACCCAGTGGAGCAGCAGCGTCTCTCTCGCACTCACCCAGACCGCCACTGGCCGCCTGCCACGCGCCACGGGCCGCCCGCCACGCGTCACCCGCCCCGTCATCACGGGAAACCCCAGGCGGCCGTTAGAGATGTCCCTGTTTTGTAGGGTTATCGGCGCTTTGTGCCGTAAAGCCGCGGCCGGGATCCGAGGGGGAAAGTCCCTACCCCCCCTCCCCTCCACCCCAACTCCCCCCGCCGCCCCCAGCAGCACGGCGACCCCGCCCTAGCACTGCAGTCAGTGTGCCACTTCCTTACGGACGGGTCGTCAGGGCACCACAACGCGCCACGCTGCGCCGCCCCGGCCCTTTTACGGCACCTTTCAGAGAGGTCGTCAAAGAAAGACACTCCCCTCCGCTGCTGCCACAGTCAGCATCCCCCCGCCCCCTCCCCCCGAGCCGGCCTCGCACAGCCACGGGGGCTCGCCAAACTCAAACAAGAGGATTTTTTAAAGATTAAAAAAAAATATTCTTTCGTTTTGATGGCACTTTAACAAAACCGTGTCCGCTGCTGCGGCAACGTAAAAATATTTATCGCCACTTTACGACAACCCTCTGGCTTAATTTGGAAAACGAAAGCGTCGTCACAGGCAATGTGACGATCAAGTCGTCACCTAAAATATTTTGGCCAGTTGGATAAAAAAAAATTGTTTTCTGTTTCAGTTAGGCAAAATGTGACGATTTATTCGTCACACAAATCACGCGACGAATGGATTCCGTAAAGTGACGACATTTTCGGGTGATAAAGGAATCGTCACCGAAATCCTCGTCATTTGACGGACAAATTTTACAGTGGGCTCTGGGGTCTCAGCCGCCGCCAGCTGCCGCCTGCCCTCCGGACGCCCCTCCGGACGCCCCCCGGAACGCCTCGCTGGTTTTCACGACCGGCCCGCGAGGCGAGGGCCATTGTCGGGGCATTTTGTTCCGCCAAGAGATCCTCCCCGATTAATATGACGGAATCATAAATTTTGCGATGTGTGGCCGTTTTGCCGCGGCGCTTTGGCCCCGGTGCTTGTTTTGTTTCACAAACTCCCTTTCCTGGCAGTCCCCTCTATCTGACGCTCCTCCCCGCCAGCCGGCTCATGTTTACCCGCATGTGGTGTTTGGCCAGCGCCGCGGTCGCGGCAGCTTTCTCGCGACATAAATTGTGGCGCCACCGACAGAAACAGCCAGATAAAAAAAAGAGAGAAGGAGAGCGGGGAGCGGGAAATGCAATGAATTTTCTTGGGTCACGCTGCTCTGTGGAGAAAGAGAGAGAGAGGGGGGGCAGAGGGATGCTGGCTTAGCTCTGCTAGTGTCGCTTAAACGCGCGCCGCCGTCCTGCTGGGGTAAAAACCAATACCTCGGTCACAAGCCCGGCAGTTTGTTTCAATTTTTCCTACCCTTCTCTCTCTCTCTCTCTCTCTCTCTGCCTCCTCTCTCTCTGCCTCTCGGTCTCCCACCCGGATATTGCCTGTCGGTGTCCGTCCCGTCCGCCGCCACGACCCGACAACACAAGGCTGGTCATTACAGGGGAGGGGAGGTGACCAAACGCACGACGGCAGACAGCGCGGGGCAAATCCCTGCAGCGGCGGCGGTTCCGCGTCGGGTCTGGAAAGTCTAGAGCGAGACGGAGCGGTGCGAATGAGATGGAGAGGGAGCGAGGCAGAGACACCATTGGGTGTGCACCCTCAAAAAATATGTTTGAATAGCATATTTGAGATTATCTCGCCGTCAGTTTCTTGAATCAAGCTTACGCATTTAGCTCGATGCTGGACTCAAGCATTGTTCTAAATATGCATAAACTGACGCCAAGAATCTCGAATACGCAAAATTTAAACAGTTTTTTTTTTTAGATTGCGTGCGCTTTGGTAATGCCGTTAGCTTTTGCAGTGCGGCCGGAGCGCCCGCCAGCAGCGGGGTAGGCAGCCAGCACAACGCGCGCGCCCGCCGAGGCCGCGGCTGCCTACCCTCCGGGCGGCCCCCGCCGCAGCGCCGGGCAGCGCGGAGCCCAGCGGAGCTCCGACAACGCCCTGCCGAGCGCCGCTCACATATGTTTTCAATTTGCGTTATGCGGACCACACCGGCCCGGTACTTCCACCTGAGGGCGTTATTCGTCTGGACTAGGGGGCCCGGGGGAGGGGGCAAAGCAGGTTTCCGGAAGAGACAGAGACAAAGAGACAGATAGAGAGAGACAGAGACAGATAGAGAGAGGCAGAGAGAGGCAGAGAGAGAGAGGGAGAAGAGAAGGGGGCGGGGTATGGGTCCACGCGGGTTAGCTGCCGCCGTGCCCACACAAATATTTATAGCAACCTCAACAATAAAGTATTCAGGGCCGTAACTGTATGCAAACCCGAGCAGGTACACCCCCACACACACACACACATACACACGCAGGCGCGCGCGTACACATGGCGTGCGGTTCGCATCGTACCTTGTGTGTGTGTGTGCGCGCGAAAAGGTCTTTCCTTTTACAGTCTTCCCCGCCGAAGTTTTTTTTTTGGGTTAGCGTTATTCCAGGGGAAATCCCTGACGTAGCGAGCCGCGTACAGCGGTGTCGGGCGGCACTCGAGGCGTCGTCGGCTGCCCTAACTATGAACAGGAAACTTAATTGGAGGAGGGGAGGGGGAGGGGAGAATGGGGGAGGAGGGGAGAGGGGGGGGGGGGGGGGAGGGGGAGAGGAGATTAGAGGAGATTAGAGGAGAGGAGAGAGGGGAGCTCTCTCCAATAAGTAATTGCCGGCTGATCTGCTGTCCCCCCTCCCCAAGAGCAGAGCGAGTGAGCACGCGCCGCGCGGTCAAGCACGGCCGCATTCTCCATAAATCCCACATTCAAACACATGTGTATGTGTGTTTGCACGGGCGCACACACGCGCGTGCAAACACACACACACACACACACACACACACACGGACGGAGCAGCCGGATGGGATGGTCGGACACTGGTTCCGGTCCGTTTGGATTTTCAATATCCCAGCAGCCCCAGCCCCGGGAGGCTATGGCGCACCCCAACGCGCCGCGAAGCTCCAACGGCGGGCAGGGTAGGGGCGCCCCCTCCCAACACACACACACACACACACACACACACACACACACACACACTCACACACACGCCACACACACCACAGACACGCACGCCACACACACACGGTCTTGCTAATTGATGTGACCATGGAGAAGGAATCATTTTATTTTCTGCCGCCCTGATGGAGGGGCTCCGGGGGCCGGCACATACAAAGTGACCATTACAGCATTACCGCGCCGCGCGACGCCCGTTCTCTCTCTCTCTCTCTCTCTCTCTCCCTCTATTTATTTGGGCTCGCGACGTCGATTTCATTTTGGACACTAAATTGCGAGGCAGCGCTTGATAGAGATGCGGGGCGGCGGCCGGCTGGACACGAACATGAGCCGGGAGGTGGAGGGGGGCTGGGGACGGGACCTGGGCCTTCTGGATATGTCTACGTACGTTGCTTTAATGACAAAAATAATAAAAAAAGGAAAATGACAAATAATACACACACTGGGGGAGGGTGAAAATGGGTTGATATCGGCAGTCTATTAATTATGTGCGGCAGGTGGATCGCGCCCCCCCGCCGCGGGGCATCACATCACAGCGGCCACCGCGAGCTGCCGGCACGACGACGGCCGCCTGGAGACACGCGGCTGACAACTCCATCAGCGGAAATGGAAACGTCATCGCAAATCGCCGTCCGCGTTGGAAGTGCGCGCCGTTAGCGGCCGACACGCAGAGGGCCCCGGAATCAATGCGCGGGGCGGCACGTCCTGCGGGGGAGGGGGGGGGGGGCAGCGGGGGGTAGCGGTGGTAGGGGGGGGGGGGAGTAGCGGGCCAGCTGAGACTAAAAAGGGCCTGATATCCACTCCACTCAGGAAATCGCTCTCTCCGCCCGGCCGCCCGGCCCAGCTGATGCGGGAGTTCCCTCCTCGCTCCACCTGACGGATGTGGAGGGACAATCGTTTGGCGGCCGCCAGTGGATCGCGACTCCGAACACTGTTTTCTCGGACCTCTCCTTCTCTCCGCTATACAGCACCTCCGAGCGCAACAGAGACGGCGCTACGAAAGCAGTGTTCGAAATCAGCCGCGGCAGCAGAGGAGAGAGGAAGGAGGGAGGAACGGGTTGACTGTCTTGCAAGTTGGACACGCGAGCGCGAGCCTCTTGGAAACTCCTATGACAAAGAGTTTAGAAGTGTGTGCTGGGGGCGTGGTCCCCCGCACACACACACACACACACACACACACACACGCACACAGACCACAGCGCTCGCTGCTCCGGCGGTCTGCGGATCGCGATATGGGTCTACCGGACGGCGGCGGGGCGGCGTATGTGGGGCAGAAAGCGACAGGAGAAACCGCCTGCGTCGCCGCCGGCAGCGGCCTCATCTCCGCACGGCTCCAGTTGAGAGCCAATTTCCGGCACTTGAAAGGCGCTGGCCGGGGGATTTTTAGCTTCGGCTGAGCGTCCGACAGTCGACAAGGGCAAGCCAGCAGCGAAAGAGCTCCCTCCCCGGTGCGCTCCCATGTACCGGAGGGCCGGAGGGGGATAAGGGATCGGGAGGGCAGGGGGGGAGGGGGGGGGGGGGAGGAGGAAGCGGTCTGGGCAGGTAAGCCAACCGTTGGTGTGGAGGGGGGGGGGACTGCAGGCACAAACTGCTAACCCAGGCCCAGGCCGAGGGCCGTGCCCAGGGCCGCGCCGACCCCTGACACTCTGACACGACTAACGGCCTCGCTGCCAAGACGAAGCCGCACATTCACAAGCACACACACACGCACACGCGCGGCCCGCCACAAACACGGACAGCGGAGGGAGTTCCAGCTCCAGCGCGCTCTTAGTGGAACTCGCCAAATTGAGGCCCCCGCTGGAGAAGGAAAGGGAACCCTAGAAGAGGAGAGCAAGTCGCCTGGACTCGAGCCGAGCCTAGCGGGTGGGAGGTGGTGGGGAGTCGGGGTTCTATCCTAGGAGCACTGAATCAGCTCCGCGCCGAGCGGCGGCTAGACCGCATAGGTCCGCGGGGCTGGACTAGGCCCGGCTAGGGTGCACTAGCCTTATCGGGGTCGGCGAGGTGGTCTAGGCAGAGCGAGGCAGAGCCCGGCAGCCATCCTAGTCAACAAGCAAACAAGTGGGGGATCAATAACACATCACCCGTGTCCGCCCCTGGAGGGGGGGGGGGGGGGGCGTGGGAACCGGGCGCTACCGACACACTGCAAAACTAATGTTATTGTGCTCAGGATCGTATCTGTGCTTATCACACGCGTCACACGCGTCACTCAGCATCCGACCACTGCCTCCGACCGCCATCTCAGCAGCAAGTTGCACTATGTAAATAACACAAAATCGACTACCAGGTGGGCATGAAACCCGGCGTCCCCCTGATTTTTCCAGCGGGCTGATTCCAAACACTGTTTTCTCGGACCTCTCTGTCGCACTCTAATGGAGCACCGGGCGAATGCGACAGAGACGGAGCTACGAAAGCAGCGTTTGGAATCAGCCTTCAGGCGGCCGATTTCTAAAAACTGATCTTTTCTCCGATTTTTTTAAAAATCCCAACCAAGTCTGCGGATGGATTAGAAATCATTAACAAAAAGGCATTGTCAGAGCGTCACACTTTTGAAATTTTTGTGAAAAATTTAATAAACCCCGCCCCCGTCACTGTCCCGTCATGAGCGTAGAGCCTCATTACATTTACTGAACCCCGTAAAAGCCGTGCTAGAAGAGGGAGGAGGGGGGCCTAGAGTTTTTACTAAGCCGCGCGGTGACTTACCGAACACTGTGAAAAAAAAGTCTGGGATATCACGAAGGATCAGTAGGTAATTTTAATTCCGACAGTCCTTCGTGAATTTCCAGAGAACCCTCAGGAATTCGCCGGATAAAATCACATGTCACAGGGAGTATGCGTTACTATGAGGTATGATATTGTGGCTATTGAAGAAGACAATGTGTCCTCTATTAAATGTGCTTTAGAATTTTGCTCTCAGCGGAGCGAATCTCAATATGTCGTACCTTGGGGAAAACCGAACGATCAGTTGGTAAAAAAGTTTGCGGAGGACTTCAGGAAGTCCCGATATATTTTAACAGCGACACTGATGCCGGGCCAGCACTTCACACCAACGCCAACGCAGGGCGTTCCACGTAATGGCAGTCGCTGGCCGTAGAACTGTGATTCTAGTTATCGAGCCGTCCGCTCGCGCGGCCGAGCGGGCTGACCAATATAATAATGCGTGTGACGCCCCCCCCCCCCCACTCCCCCTTTCCCAGTGATGGCGTTTATTGATGCATTCGCGGGGCTGTTAGCGCGGTGGCGGCGGAGCGCCGGCGGCGAGACCGCTCCCGGCAGAGCGACGGAGAGCGACGAATAACAACATCTCCCGCCGTTCTTTCTCTCTCTCTCTCCCTCTCTCTCTCTCTCTCTCTCTCTCTCTCTCTCTCTCTCTCTCTCTCTCTCTTCCGCGCTGCCGCCAGTTGCGTTTCATGCAGAGGCCAAGGCCGGGAGTGGGTGGATGCCTATGGAGGGGAGAAGCGCCTGCGATCGGAAGGGTAGGCAGCGCGGCGGCAGATGTGTTGTGCGGCACGGCCTACCTGTTAGGCGCTCTGCGGCGGCGGGGGGAAGACGAGTATAAGGCTACGAAAGAACGAGAGAGCGAGTAGAGCAAGCGAGAGAAAAAGTGAAGTATGAGAGAGCGTGAGAGAAAGTGTGTGTGTGTGAGAGAGAGAGAGAGAGAGAGACAGACAGAGAGGGTGCTTCGCCAGAGGGAAACAGAGGCCACGTGACTGCGGCAGCAGTAACAACACAAAGTGTGCGGCGCCCACCAGCGAAGCCATTACCGGCAATGAGGCTAACGGTCGGTGTCATGGCATCGACCACACCACAATGACATGATGATGATTACACTTTCATGTCGTCCAGTCTTCGATACCCCGACGCCCCACACATCAGCGGCCGGGGGGAGAGGAAGAGGGGAGGGGGCGTGTTGTGTGACGAGGCGGCCCCGTCTCCTCCCATTGAACGGCGGTGGGCGGTGCTCTGAGAATGGAGAGGTGAGGAGCCGACTCGACTGACACTACCGGGGAGAACTTTTTTTAGCCTAAATTTGAGGGAGAGCCCAAGATTTGGGCGAGACTGTGGCCGGCATTTATGGGCGAGGACGTCCCTCGCCCGAAATTAGGTGGTCATCAAGTTCGGGCGAGGTCACCGTGGGTCACCGTCCTCGCCGGATCGGAGTCAGACGTGTCCCCGAGGTTTTCCCCTCGCCCGTACTCGGGTCGGGCGCCTCACCTATTCGCGTCCGCAACGAGAGAGTGACGGTGAACGTGGTGAAACGGAAATAGAAACGAAAAGGAAACTGGGGCATCGATCAGCCACGGCGGTCGTCGCGGCCGCGGGCGCTGCGGGCCGCCTGCGCCTCCGCTGGATATGGTCCGCGCGTCCGGGCGTCCCGATAGGACAATGGCTCTGTTCCCGGGGACACATGCTTAATTATTGACACGGCCCGGCCGCTGGCGCGGTGCAGGCCGTGCCGCCCCCGTGCCGCGCCGTACGCACCGACGTTTATCTCCGTCTCGCTGCTGATATGCTGTTGACTTTGCGAATGCAGAATGAGGTTTCACCGGACACAAAAGACCGCACGGTCCCGGCAGCGTGGAGCCGCGCGGAGCCCCCGTGCCTGAAGGGGGAGAAACGACATGACTTTCGAAAAGTCATGACGATGACGAGTTGAATTTGGTGCTGCGGTGCGTAAGAATCACGTTTTGACGTAAAACCTCCGATATCTCAAAACAGGGACGTTAATGAAATTTGCGTCATTGGGGCCTCTGCTTTGGCCGGTTCCGCCAAGGAAACCGTTTTAATATTAATTTTTCGGAAACATTGATTTTGAGTGCGTACTAAGAGGGAAAAAGACGAATAATGCCCTGCAACAATGCGAAAAATGTCAAAAGAATCGAAAAAAAAATTGTGATCCTTAAAAACAACGGGCCACCATTTGCTCGTTGTTGTGGTCATGATTTCGAAAGTCATGTCGTTTCGTTTCGGCCCCCCTCCCCCTCCCTCTACCCCGTGCCGCACCGTGCCGTGCCGAGCCGTGCCCGTGTTGCCCGAGGGGCAGTAAAGTGCGCGCGAATCGAGCCGCCTCACTGCGCCGATGATTTATTCAAAATCGATATGATGGGATGTAATAATTTCTGAGACTTGCCGGTACCGCTTCCGCCCGGCGCGGGGCTCCGGCAGTAGAAAACCCCCAATGAGTCGCACAGAAGCGTCGTCGGTCCAGAGCGGCACACCAACCGAACGCTCTCAAAGAAAGCATTTGATTTGAAGCAATCTTGGTGTTTGGAATTTGAATTAAGCAAATACTTAACCTGAACATACGCTGTGTATGAACCAAGTGTGAGGCAAGCAAAGCATAAATTGATCATCTGATCCGACCAATCACATGCTTTTGTCAAAATCGTAATATGTGTATAAACATAAAATGCAATGCATAAACATAAAATAAAATTTGATGAAATGTAATTGCGGCCAAGTATATTATGGTTAAATTAGGCATGCATGTTTTTAGAGTGAAGCGGTACGGCCCCCCGCGACGTTCACTTGAATACCACCCCCCTCCCACACACACACACACACACTATACGGGCGCGGCCATCCCTATGGATGGGCTCGCCGCTCTGCCCTGGGCGCATTTGTGGTTGTGGCATCCCGCTGCCCCGCGCCGCCACGGCACGCGGCCCGAACAAGATTAAATGCAGCACAGTTCCGGGGCCGGGCCATCCGCGGCGGCGCGGCAGCGCGGCGGGACACCAGGACGCCGCGCGGGAACGGGCGATCCACACCTGATGGCCGCCCGGCACTGGCCGGCGGCACGAACGGTGATCGACTGCACCCGCTGCTGCCATCACAAACAACCCCCGCCCGGCTCACTGTCTCTCTCTCTCTCTTTATCACTCTCTCTCCTTTAAATGGCATTTGTTCTGATCATATTTTATTACTAGTTTTATGACAACAAAACTACAAGTCTTCTGTACTTAAGTTAATAAACATTCAAACAATCATTCATTCTCTTACCCTCTTTCACGCACTCCTCTCTTTTTCCATTCCCTCTCTCAACCTCAATTCTCTTTCTCCCTCTCTCATCACCCCCCATCCCCCTTTACTGTCTCTGTTTCTCTCTGTTTCCCCCCTGCCCCCTCGCTCCACCCTCTCCCACCTCTCTCACCTCCCCCCCCCCCCCCCTCTCTCTCTCTCTCTCTCTCTCTCTCTCTCTCTCCCGGTCCACACCGCAGCACTCGGGCACGCAGGCCGGGCGGTCATCCCCAACCTGATTCGATTCGAACGCCTCGTTACCGGGGGGCTTAACTGCGTCAGGCCTGGGCTGTCGTGTGTCCCCGGGGTCCGCCGGGGCCGCCGGGTCCGCCGCGGCCGCTGCTCTGCCCGCCCTGCCGCCGCCCGGAGGAGGAAAGCGGCGACAACACTGAACCCATCGCCGGTAATTACATCACTTAAAAATTGAAAAGGATTGGCGGCGGCTCATCTCTGACGGAACTAACTACTTGACCCGACGAGGCAGCACTTTAAGCAGTTTAAGCTTAGAAAGCTGATATGTCGTCGACCCACGTAGCTGTAGGACTAACACCAAACATAGCTTTCTTTAAGTCCTCGTACACAACATGTTTGATCATCAACGCGGGGAGAACAGGGTTAGTTCTATACAGTTCTATATTTTCTTTCGCAAGTTCCTCGTCCTGGCATGACACAGCAGTAAAACGAGCATTCAGCTCTTCTGAGGTAGGTGTTTTAGCTACAGACACCCTACCGTGAGCAACCACCTCCAACTTCTTGAGATTTCTCCACAGGGTTTTAGGGGAATTACAGTTTGAGAGCATTTTGTAGGAATAACGTAGTTTGGCATTTCTGATTTCACTATTAACAGCATTTCTAAATTTCTTATAGCTAGCAATAAGACGTGTATCTTTACAGAAGTTCACCTTTCTATGCCTCTTGTCTTTCTCATTTATCATCTGTTTTAAATCATCAGCCATCCAGGGCACATGCCTATGTTTAGCCTTAAAGGTAACATAAGGATCGTGTTTATCGAATAGCTCGTGAACCGTTTTATTAAAGAACTCTACTTTTGCGTTGATATCTTGGAAAGGAACCATTTCATGCCATGGAGCATCCGTAACATCTTTCCTAAATTCATCAATGTTGAAATTTTTAAAGGTTTTCATGGTAATCAATTGGGGTTTGAATTTAGGTACACCTAAAGAGAAAACAGCAGCCAATAGGTCGTGGTCTAAAAGACCACTAGGGAACTGATTATAGAAAGCTAGGCGTTTAGGCAACATGGACGCCACTATATCCAAGGAGGAATGGTAGTTGTTTACATGATAGGTGGCAGCAAAAGGAGACGTTCTAAATTAAATACGTCCAGAAATTCATGTACTTGAGAGAGAGAGAGAGAGAGAGAGAGGGGGGGGGGGGGAGGGAGGCGGCGGAGGACGGATTGAGTCTGGGATTTACACTGGCCGTACAAGGGTGCTAGTGTGTGTGTGTGTGAATGCTGAGCCCCCCCCCCCCCCCCCCCCACCCCTCGCTGTGCGCGTCGAGCAGTAGAGCCTAACGAAGTGGAGCGGCACTTTTGGGGCTGCCTCCGCCCCCCCCCCCCCCCCCCCATCCTGAATAGCATTCTCGGGTCGGGCGCGCCACACGACACCGGCGTGGGCGGCCGCGCCCCGCGGCACAAGAGCGGCGCCCGCCCTTGGCGTCGGGCCTGGAGGTGGCTGAGGTGGGTCCCGGCGGCCCAGACGCTCTCCGCGCCGAGAAGACCCCCTCCTCGATGGCCGCAGACCGCATGGCGCCACAGCGGGTCTGCAGTCGTCGTCCTCTAAACTTGGCCACGGCCATGCAGGCGGCGGGGCGGCGGCGCCGGCATTGATCTTAATCCCCTGGAAAACTTTGGCGAGGGCTCGCCGACAAGACAACTTGTGGCGGCGCGGGCTCAGCTGGGCAGCACGCGGCGCCGGGCGGGCGGGCGGGAGTAAGGTATGCATGGCTGGCCGCTGAGCGCCGCTGTGTGTGTGTGTGTGTGTGTGTGTGTGCCCTTCAGAGTGATAACGCGCCCGGCGCCGCGCGGTCCGATACTGCACGGTCCGCGGCACAGGGACGCGCCCGCAAGACCGGTCCTCCACAATCCGAGGTCACCGCTATCAAGCCGCCGGGCGTAGCGCCAGCGAGAGGAGCCGGGGACTCCGGCTGAGAACTGCGGAAACTCATCCCCACAAAAGACACAGACAGTTTCTTATACTGCTCTAGTGCGCTGCTGTCGACTAGAGTCCATTGTCAATCAATTTCTGACGTTTTCAAAAAAAATTCTAATTAATCGTGCCCTTACGCGAGTCAAAGCTAGCTGAAGTTGTAACCGTCTGCTGAAACCGAGTTGCATCTCTTTCGGCCGGGGGATGAGATGAGATGCCTCTGCCGGGCCAGCATTGCGAGTCTATCCGGAGTTACCGCTTCCTCGCTTGCCGCCGTCGAAGTAATCCTCAGAAAGGGGCCGGCCGGTGCAGCCGCACTCCTTGGGGAGGACTGCTCGGCAAGGTATTTGGTTCAGCCGGCGGACGCCCACTAATCAGGAACTTTCCAGAGGAGTCCTCGCGGCCGGCCGCCGGGTCGCCGCCGTCTCGCCGCCGTGCGGGGCCTCGAATCAGGTATAATTTCCGTATTAAGTTAGACGGGACGGATCCTTTGGCCCGAATTACTTTGTGGCGCGCTTCGTTGCCCACCAGGCTTTATAATGTGCGTTGTGGGGCACCGGGAGCGGCAGCGGCGGCAGCAGCGGTGGCAGCGGCAGCGAGCAGCGGCAGAAGGCTCCCAAGATTACGCCGGGAGGCCGGGTTAGGCGGGGGTGGCGAGGCAGCCACTGGGCCCTCGGCTCGGCCGGCCCTTGCCCTTTGAGCTACCTTGGCAGAGGACGAAAAGGGCCCAGCCAGCTCGGCCCAGCAGCCCGGCCCTAACAAGCTTGCCAGCCAGCCGTCGCCACGGGCGGCCGCAGGGATAAGCCGCGCTGATAGAATAACTTCATAAAAGCCATTCAACACAACCTTCCAATACGCGGCCGCACGGCCCCTTTTTTTTCGTGAGAAAAAAAAATATTCCGTTTATTAGTATGAATGAGTTATACCGGCCGGGGAATGAAACGAGTGGGGGTGTGGCATAATTGTGCTGGAAGGGGGGGGGGGGCTGCAGGGGCGGGAGGAGGAGGGGGGGGGGGGCACTGCGCGCACTATCACGCTGCAGCTGAGGACGCAAAACTTTCCACTGCAAAATGTTGGCTGTAAGCCCCGGCGCTGACTCTGCGCTCCGCAGCCTCC
Source organism: Megalurothrips usitatus (assembly GCA_026979955.1). Taxonomy (NCBI): domain Eukaryota; kingdom Metazoa; phylum Arthropoda; class Insecta; order Thysanoptera; family Thripidae; genus Megalurothrips; species Megalurothrips usitatus. Next base: position 4,012,989 of record CM049593.1, read on the forward strand.
ACTGCTGCCGCTGCTGCTGCCGCTGCCGCTGCTGCTGCCGCTGCTGCTGCCGCAGCCCGGCCGGACCGCACCCGGGCAGCCCGCTACTCACGCTGTGTTGCGCAGCCCGGCCCGGCAGCAGCCCCTCCCCCTCCCCGCATACGCACGTCCCCGCGCGGGCGCTATTCTATACGCACCCGCATGGAATACCACTGAAATCACAGCAGAGCGCATACATGCGCACGAAGAGAACGGATTAGCGGAGCCAAAAATAATTTAACTGTGTTGGTTCCATGGGAAACGGGTAACCAGACTTTTTCTGGATCCCGAGTTATTCATTCGAATAATTCGCCTTTTTTTACACTTTTTAAATTCAAATTCAACAAGGATTACAAGGATAAAAAAATTGGGTGTTCGTGAACTGCTGTTTACGCGTTTTCCAAGGAGAGTCGCTGCAGCCACACTGCTAGCTGGAAGTTGCTCGTTTTCTCGAACAGGTTCCCGTGTATGCTCACTGTCACTTGGCCGCCGGACTAAAAGTGAATTGTCTCGAGAAGACAACAACAACTCGGCTCGGCTGTGGCCCGGCCTGGCCTCGGGTCGGGTCGGGTCGGCGTCGGCTCGTGGCCTCTCCGCTCCCCGCGCCGCGCCCCGATACTCCGGCACTCCGGCCAAAACTACGATCCACGATCCGTGGGGGGAAACCAAACTCGTAGGACGAGCCGCGCCCAGCCGCGCCGCCGGGGCCGCCGCCAAGGAAACGACATTATTGTTTCGTGATCGAGGATGATGGATGAAATGCGCGCGCCGGCGTTTGCTTTGAAAACCATTCATCAATTCGAGCGCAAACTCGCACTCACGTCGGGCCGCGCGGCGCGCCCGTCCACGGCAAAAACAAAACACAAAATACGAATAAAGTAAAAAGTTTAAGGGATAAAGTTTCCCCCGCCCGGCCTCCCACCGTGGGTCCTGCTCAGATGCGTGCGGGCGTGGCTGCGGGGCTCCGCGGCTGGCGGTGTGCCGCCGCCGCCGCCGTCGAGGCCAGCACGGCTGCCAGGCCGGGCTCACCGACTCTGCGGGTCTTACTGCGGTGGCAATATAACGCCTATATTGCTGGGTATTCGCCACGCAGGCCCGGCCCCGCCCTGTGTACTGCGGTATTACTCCATCCCAGAGTCAGCCACCCCGCGGGCCCGGCAGGCCCGGCTGGCCCGGCAGGCGTGCCCCTACATTGCATGCTACCCACCGAGGCGCGCGACAGGTTTGACCATGTTGCCGCGGCTCACCGTTAAGACCATTCGCCAACACACCGAAAGAGAAAAATACTTATTTTTAATGGAAGTTGCCAAATCCTTGATATTCAGGAAGGGAAGGATCAAGGCCAATTTACAGACTTCATATCAAAGATTCGAATCGGTGGTCCGATCGGACCAAACCTCTAGACTAGGATCAAGTGGTATGTGAACTTCGAAGTGAAAAGTGGCATTAGTCTTAGAGCTGTATATTTCGAGACTACGTTTCTGGGCGCAGGCTGTTGGGGTTAGGCTAGGACGTATACAACTACTGTGGTCCAGCGCCTATATGTCAGGCACAGCATTTCGTTGCAAGAGAGAGGGATAGACCGAGAGAGACAAGGCCGCATCATCCCGAGGGGGGAGGGGGAGGTCAAGGCCGGGCCTGCCGGGGCTAGGGAACATTCACATACCACGTGACCAAATTGGGGGTCACAAATTGTCCCTCACCGACGGCCTCTTGCCGCACGGCTGCTCTCCCCAGTAAGCGGCCAGTGCCTGACCTGTCGCCTGCTTCCGAACAACTACTTTCGCAGCTCTGTCTTACTCGCACTCCCGAAAATGTCTCGTGAGAGAGCGAGAGAGAGAGAGAGGGGGGGGGGGAAGGTCCGAGTGTTCGGGATGAGCATGCTGTCGGGCCCGTCCTCGTGTCCCGCGGGCGTCGGCCGGGGCCGCCGCGCAGGAGAAGGTCCCCGCCCCCTCGGGGTGGCGTGTCACAACGACAACGCCCCGCCGAGCCGCCGCCGACCTCCGACACGGCACACGGCGCACAACTGGAGCTGCGGAGCTCAGCCAGCAAGTCGTGTCCGCACCGCCAGCGCCGCCGCAGAGCAGGGCCGGCAGGGCCGGCAGGGCGCAACAACAGGGCCCGGCAAGGACCGACAGAAACCAGGGCCCAGCAGCACGGACAGGCCAGACCCAGACCCGAAGTTCTGCAACGACCGCAAGTGAGAGACTCCGCCTAACCCGGCAAATGATGGCCTCTTCAGTGGAGCCCGTACACGAAGAAGTGTCTTCGCCAGCTCGTGCGCTTTCTTGGTCATGATGACTTTACTATGAATTTTTGTCAATTCGACTTGATTTTTCTGAGAGTGAATTGTGCATCTAGAGCCCCGCAGCGGGATAAATGTTTCACCCCGCGGAGTGGCGAGCACTTTCTCACAGAAGCGAAGGTGTCGCGGCCGCCTTCAACGCGCCGGAATGGGGCCATCAATTATCAGCGCGAGATTAATTTCCCAGTTTCCGTGATCGCGGGCGCGGCCCGTCCCGGCGCGCTGGCGTCCGCGGGGACCTAGCGGGGGGGCCGCGGGGACCTGGCCGGGGGCCGCGGGGGCGTCCTGCCGCCCGCAACAGGTCGGAGGGGCTGCTGGCGGCAGACGGAAGCAGGCATCTCCAATAACGTGATTGCTGGCCCTCGGTTAATCAGGATCCTCTGGTTACCCTGGTGGGGTCCGGGAAGCCACCGCCACCGCCGGCACCCGTGTCGGGGCAGAGCGGGGCAGGGCAGCGGGGGCTGCGAGGCGCGCCGCGGCCGGACCCCACACTGCCGGCAAAGCCGGGCCCGGTAAGTCCTCCGGTGTGCCGACCCGGCCGCCGCCACCGCACCGGTCCGGTGTAACGGGCTGCCTGGCGGCCTTCCATAAATCAAGTCGTCTTGACCCCCCTCCCCCCCCCCTTCCTCCCACTCCTCCCTCCCGCGGCGAATCACGTCCCTAATGAACACACAGGTCGGCCACACGACAGAGCCGCAGCCCGCGGGACGGAGCCCGACCCCTGGCGCCACATTCGCAGCGTCATCCCCTGAGCGCCGGCCGCGGCGACACGCCGCTGCAGTGTGTGCGGCGGCGGCAGCGGCGACGGCGGCAGCGGCGGCGGCGGCAGCGGCGGCGCGCGGCCGCTGCAGCGGCGGCGGCAGCGCGAGCGGCGGCGGCGGCGGCGGCGGCGGCAGCGGCGGCGGCGACGACCCCGTGGACGACACCACGATGCCTGTCCCGTCGATGCCTCGATTTTTCCATTACCCCACCCCCTCCCCAGCAGTAACCCCCACCCCCACCACCGCCGCAGCTCGCGTGACTTTCGCATTCCACTGGGGCTTGACGGCTTGACGGGCGGCGCGTTGACCGCGCGCGCTGCTCTCTTTTTTGCTTTCTTTTTATTTACCAACAAACGCTGAGCCCCTCTCCGTATCTCCTCGCGCTCAGGCGAGACGAATGGAGCGACGTTCACGTGTGTGGGTGAGGCGGGCGGAGGGGGGGGGGGGGGGGGGGGGGCTGGCGGCGGCGGTGAGGCGAGGGGGGGGATCCCCGATGGGGCTGCTTCCCACGCCGTGTGTCTCTGCTCTCCCGGCAAGGCGAGTGTGTGTGTAATGAGGGCGGCGGCGTACTCGCAGGCCGGAGTAACGGCTCCGATTGCGCGCTCAGCAGTAGTAAACAGCAGGACAGCAGCAGAGGGCAGTGATTCGGGTCGGGCTGTGCTTCTGTGTGTGTCGACAATAATCGTTACGCCGGCCTATCGCATTCGCTGTTGGCAGCCTGCAGAAGAGGGTCAGGGCATTGCTGTTTAACGCGCCAAGCAGCGCGCAGATAAGAACGGACGCATTTAAATATTTCACCCCTCCGCAGCGGGGGGTGGGTACGCCATGTGCGTCCCTCCCTCCCCCCCCCCCCCCCCCCTCAGCAGCAGAGGCGTCCGCGGTATCTCTGCAGGCATCACACACCTTTACCGCCTCCAGCACCACGCGGCGGCACGGCGATGCGCTGCAGGCAGATGGGGCAGGCAGGCGGGGAACTCCGCAACGCATTACACCTTGCGGGGGGAGTGGGAGGAGCCAGGTGAGGTGCGGATCCAGGAGCGGCCGCAGGGAGGGCTGCCGCGCCGGTTTTGCCTACCTACGTAGGCGGGAAGTAGCACGCGTTTCCTACATTTCAGGCGGCATTTAAGGTCCGAAGGGTGGCAGGACATTCCACCTTCCCCCCCCCCCCCCCCCCCCCCCCCCAAGGTCACTTGCTCCTTATTTGCAGTTAGGTACAGGCAAGCACGAGAGATAACTCCCCTCGTAACGCGCTCTCAAAGAAAGAAACGGATGGAGGCTGTGACCAACGCTTCACACTGTGTCCATTTTAATTTCAGAAGCGGATTCGAAATGTTAAGAAGTTATCTAACAATCAACGATACCTGTGTCAGGCAGGTAGGTTATTGACCGCAAGTGTTCGGCTTCTAATTGCAGCAATTAACAGAATTGCTCTGCCAGTCGTGAGCATTATCTCAAACCATTGATCGATTGAAAATTCGATTTTTCGCTTATCTAACACTGACGCACCGTAATCCCAAGTGCAATGAACATAATACTCCAACTGTGGAAATCACATGTCAGCTGGAGCTGCAGTATTTTTCACTAATCACAGTAGACTGTATAGAGTCCTACAGCCCTGCAGGACTGATGACAATGTGATGATCGTTGCAGTTAAGTGCTGTGGATCCAATAAGTTTGGCTGATGAAGCCCTAACTGCATTAGTCATCGAAGTCTCAGGTGTAGTATTTTTTTACTAAATCGCATATGCTCGTTTTCGCGGTTGAACGTGTTAGATTTGTATTCATCGCACTTGCAATGACAGTACAGTCCCATTGCTTTTGACCAGTAACCAATTGCAATTTGTTTTCGGCTCTAATTTCCATAGGCTTTTACTGACTGTGTGCCCAGCTTTGACAGTCCCTGCGCCGCTCGGCACGCCTCTGCGCGGCTCCGCACCCGCCGTGGGCCGCCGCGGGCCGCGGTGTGCCTGCCGCCTTTGACACGCCCCGCCCGCCAAGACATTTGGCAGTTCGTCATTATCATTTCAAATGGCACCGCCCCCGCCGCTCGCGCCTCTCCCCCGCCGCCGCCCCCACTGCTGCTGCCGCCGCCTCCGCTGCTGCTGCCGCCGCCCCGCCCCGCGTGAAGGCTACGAGATCGATATGGTTAATGTCGGGGGGAAAGGGGAGGGAGACACAGAGTCAACACGGCGGGTAGTGCGTACTGCGGGGCGTGGCGGCGCGTGGCGGCGCGTGGCGGCGCGTGGCACGGCACCCACGCTGCCAACGCGGACCGGGCAGCCGTGCTGCGGTGCGTGACGAGTGTGTGCCAACCTGTCCGTCGAGGCGAGCCGAGCGGTGCGGGCCGGAGCTGTGTAATGACACCGCGGCACAGGGCGCACGCGGGTACACGGCCACGTCGAGTGCATGTCGAGTACACGTTGGAGTACACGTGGGGCGGCGGGGTCCGGCAGCGGCAGCAATCGGGCGCGGCCAGCTCGAGCCAAGCGCCCCCGCCTGGCCGGGCGCGAGTGTCACAAAAGTGTCCTCGAGGTCCACTCAGCCCCGGCCCTCCTCTCTCTCCCGGCGGCGTCGGTGCGGTGGCAGCAGCAGCGGCGGCTGGGGCGGGCCCCCGAGGGCCGCGGGGCCGCCACGGTTTGAAGAGGGTTGCCGAGATCGGATATCGGGGATAGGAGGGGGACCGGCCTGACCACCAGGCACCCGCCACGGGCATCGGCCACGGGCATATGACATAGGCATCAGACGTATGAGCATCAGTCATGCACGGAAAAAGCGAGACTGTCCGGGTGAAACGGCTGAGCTGATCAGAATTGCAAGACCTATTTTTTGGTGTTCTCAGTTTTGCGGTGCGATGCGTGGTTCAGAATATTGTTTGTTGCACATCACCTCGCCGGCGGCCGTACGTGGTCCAATTTATATCGCTGTTATTTTGCTTCCAGGCACATTTGAGGCAAATCCTTTTGGATAACGCGCTATTGGCGTAGCCGCCGCCTACCCTGCCACTTTGGCTTTGATCTGTGACATTGAATTTTTGCAGTTGGATCACTTGGCGCGGAATGACCCAGCGGCGCGCGGTGTGGAGCACGCTGGTGTCTCGCTCGCTCGTTCGTTTCCCGGCTACCGCTGCCGCACCACACTGCGTTCGAAAGTGTGTGCGGTTCGGGGGATGCGTCGTGTGTGCGGTGCGGGCGGTGCGGATGCTGTGGCACCGGCAGCGGCTGCTGTGACGGACGCAGCCCCGCACGCGCTGGGCCGGGCGGCGGCCAGAGGCGGCCGAGTCGGTCACTCGCTTCGGTTTCTGTCGCCCGTTCTTGGCGGCCCTTCAGAGACGAGCCGGGCAGCCTCGGCTGGTCTCAGCTCACCTTACGTAGCTGCGCAGCCAGCGCATTCTCTTTCTCTGTCCCACACGTTTGGTCGGGGTCCGACCGACCGTCGGGCAGGCAGGCACCGGGTGGACGGAGGAAGGGTGGACCGCAGAAAGGGGGGGGGGGAATTATGTGTGTGATGGGGGTCCGTGGCGGCAGAGGTGTGCGCGGGATAATGAAATTCCGAGAGCGCCCGGCCCGCGGGACTAATTTCAGGAGATAAGACTGAGCCCGGGCGCCGAGCCGAGGGAGCAGAGAGAGAGAGAGAGAGAGAGAGAGAGAGAGAGAGCGAGCGAGAGACGGAGAGACAGATGGACAGGCAGACAGACGGAGAGAGAGAGAGAGAGAAGAGAGAGAGAAAGCGGAGCGCTGCGATGCTCGGAGTGGCATTGAGCAGGCACGGCGGGGCGCCGCCGGAACCGTCGGCCTGAATACTATTGATGTAAACGATGAGGGCTGCCAGGTCAATCAATGAATTTCAATTTCGATGAAATTCAATTCATTATATCGTGCCCAACGCATATGCGACGCGAGTTTATTTAGTGATTCCAGTTTCAAATTTTGGTTTTGTTTTCTTCGCATGACTCATATTTCTAGATTACCGCCACCGCCGTCACATACTTTTCCGTTGAAATAGCCTTTGTGTGACGCGAAAGTGAAAACCGTATTTTCTCTTTTTGTGTCGCGCGGTCCTATTTGGGAAGGAGCTGCGCTATCGCCGTAAGGGGCTGCGCCTGACTGCGCCGGGCAGGCCGTGTCAGGAGAGGGGAGCAGGGGAAAGGAGGGGAGAGGAGGAGAGGGGAGGGGAGCAGTGTGGCGGGGACGGGTTGAACCGACGGGCCGACCTTCACCATGTCACCTTCACGAGCGCCAAAAGCACTTCTTTCTTTTTTTCATCTTTTTTACATTTAGTTTGTCTGGCGGCCACCTTGGGTTCGCATACGCGCGTCAACACCGGGACGGCCTATTCGGGGGCGGACAGGGCACCGAGCGCCGCCCCCGGCACCGCCCCAGCAGGGCCCCAGCAGGACCCCCCGCAGCGACCCCCACAGCGCCCCCCCCCCTCCCCCCGCAGCGCCGCGGGGGGTCCTCGGCAGCGAGGGACTGCGAGGGAGACAAAAGGCCGCCTCCGCCGGCGTGAAAGTGCACTGAAAAATAATGAAAGTAAACAAAGAAGACAGGAGGACCTCCCACGCTCGCGGCGCGTTGTGGAGAGCGCGGCCGGAGGGGAGGAGAGGGGGTGGGGGGAGGCTCAACAGGGGCCTGCCGCCCCCGCGGTATGAAGGCATGCGGTTATGAGGTGCTTGAGCCCTCGGCGGTGCGGCGGGCGGCGCCCAGCCGAGCGGCGCCCAGCGCAGGCACAGGGTCGTTAGTTCGGATTCGAGTCCCCCGGCCAGTCCGCCGGCACCGGATTGGCCTCGTTCCGTCTCTACTGTATTAAACAAGGGGTCTTCATATCTGCGTGGCAGCCCAGGAAAACGCGATCTCCTTTTGAGACTGGTTCTGGACCGACAGGAGTGGCCGCGGGGGTGGGGGGGGGGGGGGACGCCTTGCCACAAGGAGGAGGGAGTGAGGGTCTGTAGTGGGGCAGGAGCGGGGCAGCGGGAGGGAGTGAGGGGGCAGTAGGGGGCTGGGGCAGAGGAGGGTGATGGTGGTCGGCCCACGTTGAAGTATCATTGCCTCGTTTCGGGCGGGTAAAAGAATCGATTTCGAAAAGACCGGCAACGTGGTGCGAAGAGTCGGCCGTGCGCGCTGAGGACTGTTCTCGCCGCTGCCACAACCACACCCAGTCCCCTCCCCACAGAGGCCAGGCCGCGGCGGGGGCCACAACGGGGGCCACGGCCACGCACCCTCGCGGGCGCCAACGGACCCCCGCAACTCCGCACACAGAGGCGGTAAAGCAGCGGGCCATTCGATCGGACACACAGTGCGAGTGTACTACCGCCTAGCTGTCCTTGTCTGCCGCACCCCTTCTGTCTCTCTCTACTTTCTCTCTCTCTCTCTCTCTCTCTCTCTCTCTCCGTGTGTATATGTGTCTCTCACTCCCTCACTTCCTTTCCCGCACGACCCACTTTCGCGCACAAAGGTGTGTGGGCCCCGCCAGGACGGACGCCGAGCGGGACCCGGCGCGGTGCGGCGTTGGCGGTGGGCCCGGACCGCTGCTGCCGCCGCTGCCGCCGCCGCCTCCCTCATTCCCAGATACCGCAGGCGGCGGCGCCGCGGCGGCCGTGCTTGTGACGGAGGAAAAGGACGCTGATTGCCAAGTCGGTGACGAGGGTACGGCGGCCCGGCTGCGACCCGAGCGCACCGCGCGAGTGCGGCGCGTCCGCTGCAGGACAGGCGCCTGCGGAGGCCGGGGTAGGCCGCACGGCCAGCACTGCGGCGCAGAAGGCGTGCCTACCCAGCGGGCAGCAGGCGCCTGACGCTCTGCGGGGGGCGCCGCCCGCCCCCTTCACCGCTTATCACCCGGAGGCCGTCAGGGCACCGCGGCCCCCCGCGGGGAGCCCTCATTGGCGAGCTCGTCTTACACCGGCCTATGGCGTGCCGCCGGCTCGTTGTCCGTCGTTGTCCCCCGAGGTAAGTCCCTCACCTGTAAAAGGAAAAGAAAACACGGTGAAAATTAGAGTCGGGCTCCAGTTACAGTGTCGGAGGAAAGTAATCTCACATTTCCAGGCCGGCTGCCTGCCCCCCGCGCACAGCCGGGGCGTCGGGGGTGTCCCAGGAGGGGCGGGTGGAAGGGGGACGGGGGGGGGGGGCACGTACGGAGCGCTCCTCCCCTCCCTCGCCCCCACCCCTGGAACCGGCTGTCTGCTCGCCTCATAATTCCGACTCTTTGTGCACCTTCAGCCCAGCTAGTTCCTTAATGGGATTACCAAATGAATTACAGTGTGGGAGCGCGCGGGACCGAATGAAGAACGGCTGTGGGAGGGAGGGAGCGAGAAGACGGAGGGAGGGGTGAGAGACAGAGACAGAGCACGAGAGAGAGCACAATGCGCCCTGTCACGTGTGTGGGGGCCCGCAGAGCCACACGCGCACACTCACACAGTCACTGTGTTCACATTCTCCGTCTCTCTCACTCCGCCGGCCGCGCCGCCGACCGCGCGGGGGCGGGGTGGGAGGGACGGAGACAAGACGATGTGTCCACTGGCGATGAGCGCGGCTTGCGGGCCCCCACGTCCTTGTTTATCTGCAGGCCATTGTCGCCGTGCTGCTGGGGGCCGCCCGCGCGTGTTGTTGTTTTTGTTGAGGGCGATGTTGTTGTTGCTGAGAGCGCGTGAGCGTGTGTGTGTGTGTGTGCACGTGTGCGGGCGTCACGCGACACCGCCCGCAGATCTATAGCCGCCAGGCAGCGGCGGCAGCAGCGGCTTCGGCAGCAGCGGCGGCGGCAGCAGCGGCGGCGGCAGCAGCGGCGGCGGCAGCAGCGGCGGCGGCAGCAGCGGCGGCGGCAGCAGCGGCGGCGGCAGCAGCGGCGGCGGCAGCAGCGGCGGCGGCAGCAGCGGCGGCGGCAGCAGCGGCGGCGGCAGCAGCGGCGGCGGCAGCAGCGGCGGCGGCAGCAGCGGCGGCGGCAGCAGCGGCGGCGGCAGCAGCGGCGGCGGCAGCAGCGGCGGCGGCAGCAGCGGCGGCGGCAGCAGCGGCGGCGGCGCATGGATGTGACGCACATTATTACCAGTTCCACTTAAGGGCCGCGGGCAGGGCGAGCGCCGCCCCCCGCGGGGCCGCGTTTATTGCCCCGCACATCGCACACGACAAAATGAAACTGTTTATCAGCGGGCCGCGGAGATCCGGACGTGGTCCGACATCGCGAAGACATCCCTGATGATCAGCGTCGCCATGAAAGTAGGAAAAGAGCAGCATCACTCTCCCCTAAATAAACTTGATTTGACAAAATATATTTGTGGATAGTTGACTGTAAGTTTAGTTCGTTTTCGGAGGTCACTAAATGGCACTCGGAATAATAACGAGAGACTAACAGCAAACAGCCGTGATGAAGAGGCGGAGGCAGGCGTGTGTTTGGGCTGCATGTTGCCTGCTTTCATTCTGGGAAGCATACTGCCGCCCCTGATACGTAAATCCAATAGAGGGACTGGCTACGGCGTGTCCGACATTCAGAGAGTGCGGCATCAACCTTGAGACCGCGAGCGCACGCACACACACACACAAACACACACACACACACACACGCACGCGCGCGCCCGCACTCAGTTTGAGTCCTGAATCCAATTAATTCCCGATTAAACGTGGAGCAGCCGCGCAGCCCGGCGCAGCCCCTGCTCTGCAGCATCGCGGCAGGCGCTAACCGCCGCCTACCCGCGCCGCTAACTAGACTCCTGTAAGATGTTTTCTCTCGTCCCTCTTGGCATCCCCCCCCCCCCCCACACTCACCGCCCATCTCCTCCGCTCCGCCAAACGCAACGCTACTCGCTCCCTCTCCTCCTTATCTCCTCAACCCGCCCGTCCCTTGTATAAAGACGGACGAGACGATTCCCTCTCGCTTCTCTCTCTCTCTCTTTCTTTCTCTGTGTTCTCACTCTCGCTCTCCCACTCTTTCTCTTCCAATTCCGAGTGGGAAGTCCCGCCCATTCTCACGATGCGAGACCAAAGCGGGCATTAGAGAGTGACGTCACTTATCACGGCACAAGCAATAGCATTCAATTATTATGACGAGGGAGAAAGACAGAGAGAGAGAGAGAGAGAGATAGGGAGGGTGGGAGAGGGAGAGAGAGCGAGCGAGAGCAGCGGCACTCCGGCGGGCATGCTTTCCTGTCACCCTTGTTGAGTCCGTTCGTTTGGGTGAGTGTGCCATTCTCTGCTCCCGTCTCTCTCTCTCTCTCTCTCTCTCTCTCTCTCTCTCCCAATCTCTCTCCCGCTCTCTCATTATTATGTTGGAAGGACTGCAGTCATTAAGGGCCTGCGAGCTCTGCTCCGCGTCCCGTTTACACTCACTGTTGTTTAAGGGAGTTTCAACAGTCACCATGCAGAGTGCGAGTTTTTCAAACGTTTGAATGAAAAGCAGAAGTTGAATGAATGGGGTGGCACATGTGAACCTCGCATGTAATATCCCTCCTGTTCGTCCTGCGCATCTCGGCACATTCCTGACTTTTTTTGCGACCCGCTTTCTTTTGTTGGGAAAATTCATCACGCGTGTCGCAGCACTCTGTTGACATGCGTCGCAAAAGTTGTACTGGAACGCCGAACAGCAGGTGTCGGGGCCGGCGGGCGGGGGCGTGAAAGAAACAGGAAAGTTACCCGATGAAGTCTCCCCTCCCCTCCCCCCCTTACCCTCGTCGCCTTTTGGGTAGTCCATGATGCACGGGGCGAGACCCTTTTTTTGCCCCCCCCCCCTCCTCTCCTTCCCCCGTCCACATTTCCTCACCACCTTTCCAGCCCTCCCTTGTCCGCTGCTCTTCAGTTCGCGAGAAACTTTCTAACCCGGGCAAAGAGCCGCGTGGCCCCGGCCAAAAGGGAAGGAGAGCCAGAGAGAGAGAGAGAGAGAGAGAGAGAGAGAGAGAAAGAGAGAGAAGAGGGGGGGGAGAAAGAGAGAGAGAGAGAGGGGGGGGGGGAGAAAGAGAGAGAAAGAGAGAGAGAGAGAAAGAAGGGCACGTCGGAGCCGGAAATTTCAGGAAACGCGCGCTGTAAACCGACGAGCGTGGAAAGAACAGCCAAGGCAGAGGTGGGGCGGGACCTGGCGGGGCCGTGCCGGACATTGTCGCCGGCCGGAGCGCTATATGCATTATGTGCACCCTCTGCAGCACGAGGCGCCGTACGAGCGGCCATTTCCCTGAGGGGATCTCGACCTTACCTCACGTATATCCTCCCCCCCTCTCTCTCTCTCTCTCTCTCTCTCTCTCTCTCTCTCTCTCTCTCTCTCTCTCTCCCTCCTTTGCACGGTGAACCAATTTGCGGCAGGCACAAGCAAGGTGTGCACTCCGCCCCCCCCCCCCCGTTTCCTTTCTCCTCAGATTGGCGCCCCCCCCCCCCTCTCCTGCTTGCGTCTCGCCCTCGACTCCATCTCATCCTTCCGCTTTGGGAGCCGAGCCGGCCGCGTCCAGCCGACACTGCCAAGCGGCGCGCGGCTGGCAGCCGGCCGACCGAGGCCGTGACCACGACAGGTGTGCGGAGGGAGCTTGCGTTTGTGTGCGTGTGTGAGCGCGCGCGTGTGTGTGTGACACTGACAAGCCGGACTCCGCCCACCTCGCCTTCCCGAGGGAAATTGTGCCGATTCTCTTGCCGGCGGCGCTGCGGCGCTGTGTGTCCCCCGGAGGCCGTTTCCAGGGCCTTGAGCGCCGCCGCCGGGACGCGCGCGTGTCACAGAAAAAATCACGGCGCCGCGGCGGCATCTGCTGCCCCGGGCCGGGCGGCGCCGACGTGGACAAGGACACGGGGCACAAAGGCCACGCTGCGGACCCCCGGCACAGCGGGGCAGTGGGCGGGGCTGCGGACGCGTGGCGCGTTCTAAATGCTCGTCTGTCACTGTCCCTCCTGATGCAGTTGCTGATGAGTGCGACGCAGAGGGCCGACAGTTTCGGACGCACTCCGTGTCCGATGCCCTGCCCGCTGCCACGCTCCGACCCGGCGGCCCGAACGGCGCGCACTCCGTTCTCCATCGGACAAGGTCGGCGACCTTTGGCGGGCCGCCACGCGGAGTGCCGCTGCCGCTGCCGCCGCCGCTGCTGCTGTGTCGCCGCGCCCGTCAGGCCGGTGACGGTCGGTAATGGGGCCCCATTCGGGGCACCGGTCCGAACAATGGTGCCCCGCGGGGGGCTGCGGGGGCATCGTGTTCGGCGCCTCGTGGGTATCACCGCCGCAGGGCACCGCCAGGGCACCGCCAGGGCCGGGCCACGGGCACGACACAGCGGTGCTCACTGGCCGCGCCGCCCCGCAGCCCTCAGCCCCGCCCCCGCCACTTGGGTGAAATGTAGGGAAATCGGGCAGAATAAATACCAATCGGACGGCCGTAAGTACTCACCCACCCGGCGGGAGGTGGGGGGCGGGGCAGCGGCAGACGGCCCACCCCACGGCACCGCCGCCCAGTCACATTATCATCGACGAACACATACTAAATACTGTACTTTTTAAAAAAACGTGTGCATGCAACGTACACATAACTTCGTAGAAAATGTTCGTCACGAGAATTTCTGTGACGATATTGTATTCGTATGACGAATGAATCGTCACATATATCGCATCGAACTGAAGTAAAAACACTTTGCTGTCTGGGCAAAAATATTTCAAGTAACGACTTAATCGTCACATTCGTCAGTGCGGATTTTTTTTTTTCATATTTAATCAGAGGATTGAAAAATATTTCAAATATTTTCAGTGCGTGCGATTCATGAAAAGAGCCGCACGTTTTCGGAGGTGTCCCCCGAAGGGGCCCGCGGTACGCAAGCTTGGCCCCCGGGACGCCGGGCCGCGCCCCGCCCCGCCGCGTCGCGTCTCTGTTACCTCCGTTCGCCCCGAGAGGGGGGAACCGTGTGGGCCGCGCGGCGGGGGACGGGAGCAGCGTGGGGGCGCGGGGCCGAGTCACTGGAACGCAAAAGAACAGCAAAGTTTTCGGTCTCCTGGCGGCTCTGCTGGTGGGGTCTGCAAACGGCTTGTGCTCTTACTTTTATTTTTTTCGCCCTTTCTTCCTTGCTTCCCCTGCTGCTCGCCCTTGTTGGTTTATTTCGCTGGTCCGGCAAGGGGGTCCCGGTCGGCCGGGCGCGGTGGACCTGCTGGGCCGGGCCGGCTCGCCTAGGGCAGGCCGCGCCGAGCTAGCTGGTCGTTAGAGGTGTTCCTGTTGGTGCCATCAAGCCAAGCGCCGGCCGAGCCCCCGCCGAGGCCCCGCCGAGGCCCTGCCGAGCCGCCGCTGCCCGCCGCTGCCCGGCCGGACCTTCGCCTCCGCCTCGCCTTCCTGGTTTCTTTCTCGCCTTCTTTCTCGTTTGGGCCTCGCGCTCTCGCCCCTTGCAGCCCACGGCACGGCGCCCCCGGAGCGCGACCCCAGCAGCTCCCGCCGGCCCCGCCTAGAGAGCCTCCGCCCCCTCATCCTCATTAGCACAGAGCCCTGCGGAGGCCTCTGAGCGCCCGGCGCGGCCTCAGAAGGGTAAACGGATCGTCGCAGTGTTTGTGTGTGCAGCGGCAGAGGGCCGGGCCGAGCGCGCCGCCGATTCTAGTCGCGGGGCTGCGACGCCGGGGCCCCATGCGGGAATCCGAGGACCCCGAGGACCCTGAGGACCCCGGGGGCCGGCCTGGCAGTGTAGCGCGGCGCGGCGCCACAGCACAGCGCCCTGCGATGACAAAGTTTTTATCAGTGGCAGCGCTCAGGCTGCTCGGCGGCGGCGGCCTCGGCAGCTTGGGTGTCCTGGGACTCGTGGCGGTTGTCACGCAGGCCTAATGCCTTCCTGTGCGGGCGCTCCCAGCCCCCCCCCCCCCTCACCCCGCACCCCGCTCCCCTTTACCCCACCAGCACGCCGACCGCACGCCACGCCGCAACGCCATCAAATGGCACCTCGCCGATGGAGGAAAGGCGGTGGTTTCCAGCACGGCACGGCGAGGTACTTACACTACCGGATCTAACGCTCTGACGCGCTTCTGCAAGCACCGAGGCAAGACGGACACACGGAGCGTCACGTGATTGTAAAACAACAATCGCCAAAGTCGGTATGCGGATGCGGACTCGAACAATAATATTAAGGACCCGCCGGCCCTCTTTGATCTTGGAGAAGCAATCGAAATGAGTGAAAGTCTTTTCCTAATTACGCACCCTAAGGGGCGGCCCCGGAGTTACACGGAGCGGGGACACAAAGCGCCGATTCTCCGATATCCCAGCATTCTCCGGGCGATCTGCCCCCCCCCCCCCCCATACCCTCCCCCTCTCCTCTTCCCTCTCCTTCCCCGCCTCCCTTGCCGGCCCCTCATCTTGCCTCACTTAGGTCCGTACGGGCAAACAGAGCTGGGCAAACAGGAAGTTTAAGGCGCGCAGCAAAGTCCCCCCCCCCTCCTCCCCCGCGACCTCCCTCCCCCCCCCCCCCCCCCTCTCCTCTTTGGGTCTGCTACGCTCGTATTGTCCCGAGCTGCGCTGGTCGGCCGGCCTCCGGGGCTTCTCAGCGACAGCGCTTTCGCTTTCGAGAGAGAACATTGAGAACATTGAGGGCGTTCCGAAGCGCCCCGCGGCGACCCGCGGCGCTGTGCGTCTTCTCCGCGAGATTCGTCCGGAAATCCTTCATCCAAAAACCTCCGCGGCAAACTCTGGGCGCGGTTTGTTGTCGGCGCTACGGGCCGGGCGGGACGCCGTCCTCCCTCACGCCCTCGGCGGCGGGCGGGGGCCCCGGCGGGGGCGGGGCGGCTCCCGTGTACGCTGCCGCGTATTTGTTCTCGGGGGTAAACACCGCGCACAGGCAACAAAGCACGCCATCTACTGTCATCCCGTATGCAGCGCCTCTCCGGGCGCAGCGGGCGCAGCGGGCGCAGCGGGCGCAGCGGGCGCAGCGGGCGCAGCGGGCGCAGCGGGCGCAGCGGGCGCAGCGGGCGCAGCGGGCGCAGCGGGCGCAGCGGGCGCAGCGGGCGCAGCGGGCGCAGCAGGAGCAGGTGCTGCGGGAGCAGCTGCTGTGGGAGCAGGTGCTGTGGGAGCAGGTGCTGTGGGAGCAGGTGCTGTGGGAGCAGTTGCTGTGAGGGCAGCGGGAGCAGGTGCTGTGGGAGCAGGTGCTGTGGGAGCAGTTGCTGTGGGGGCAGCGGGCGCACATCTCCGGGCAGTACGGCGGGAGCGGGTGCCGCCGCACTCGGCCGCGCGGCCGGCACAAGTGGGCCCCCGCGCACGCACGAGCGTCGGCAGGGCTGGCCTATGCTTGGATTCGCAGGCGTCACTCCGTTAGGGATCCCTCGGACATCCCTACACTCCGTGCACCACCGTTTGTGGGCACCGGATTAAAAAAATTGTTTTGTCGTAGAATTATTCAGAAATTATGTGTCGGTTCACCCCTTCAATCTGACGACATATTCTTGTGCCCAAGTAATCGTCACACATAGAAGAATACATACGAATACATTAAAAAAAACTTTTCTGGTCCTAGCAAACATATTTTTGCGTCTCGTCACCTGGTCTTGTGATCTGTGGCGACTGCTTACCCGGGTTCCAGGACGGCCCTGGAAGCAAAACTCCGATTCCGAGGCCTTGCTGACAAAGTCCAATGTCTCAGCGCAGCGCCCCCCCCCCCCCCCCCCCCCCCCCCCCCGCCCCTCCAGCCCCACACCTGCGGTCGGGTGGCGAGGGGCGGGCAGGGGGCCCCGATGAACTTTGTCTGGCCTCGCAAAGCAGATTGTACTTCGGACTTTTGTTGGTGGTGCCCATCGATTTTAAAACGTGGTGACGCGGTTCGGATTGCGGACGCGCGCCGCCCATCGGCGCCGCGGCCGGCTCTTTTAATGAGGATCTCACAAAGCGACACGGCCTCCGCTGCTCTCCGCCGTTACAATATCTCTTCGCGGACGAAAATGATTCATGAAGGGCGCTCGCGGTGTGCGGAGCGCCTGGGCCCCGCGGCCCGTGATGAACGGCACGCTGGCGGACTAGTTTGCTTGCTCCGGCCGTGAATGCAGCGGGCGGCGCAAGCAAACGCGAGCAAAGCCGCGCCCCGTGTTTGCTGTCCGCCCGGCAGCCGCCTTGTTCTGCCGCTGCTGCCCCAATCACAAGCTCCGCTCTGCAGCAGCTGCCGCTGTTGCCGCCGCTGCTGCCGCTTCTGCTGCCGTGTGTTTACGGGGCAGTCGGGAAAGTTTTTCAGTCGCGGTATGTCCGTAGGACGCACGGCGAGGACTGCCCCCCAGCGGCATTCCCGTGCCAGAAGTGCCGAGCGCAGAGCGAGCGAGGGCTGTACGACCTGCAAATTGGATAGTTTGTCCGGTACTTGTGGGAGCGTGGGGGCCCCGCCGGGGTAGCCGGGGCCCGCCGGCCCGTCTGGCTGCAGGCGGGCCGAGTGCCGCGCCGGGCGCAAAGGCCCGCCGCACTGTAAAAAGTAACGGCGGAATTCCCCGCTATTTGGCTGCTTTGGTTGACCTTGATTTGCCACAGAGCACCGTAAACTTGGTACGGAACCGTAGGCAGGCCACGTTTCACCTGAAAAACACGTGCGCAATCAACAGACCAAAGGTTGGCTGTAATGCATTGAGCGGATGAACCCAGACAGTACGGAGGGGAAATAAAGCTGCGGCAGTATTTCGGTACGCAGCCGAAAGGAGGAAGTGTCATATTTTGGCATCATCCGTAAAATTCGTGGTCCGTTTTGAGGATCAATTTTGAACCCCGTAACCGCGCCGTGCCTCTACGACTGATTCGATCGAAATGCAGCCACGCAAAACACACATACTCCGTACTTAATTGGTCTTTATTCCCACCTAGCTTACCTCATCTGGCGGGTCCACACCGTCTGGGTTTGTTGCCCGCAAATAAGGTGGATATTTTTTTACAGTGGTGCGCCGCGCCGCCGGACCGCTGCTGAATGGACCCACCCCGCTGCGCCCCGCCCCACGCATCCAACCGGCGGCCGCCGCCGAACGAGCTGAAACTCATTTCAACTCGACTAGACACGCGCGCGTCTGTGTGTTTGTGTGTGCGTGAGTGTGCGTGTGTGAGTGCGTGCCCCGCGCGTGTCGGTGTGTGATGGGGACGCCGCTGCGCCGTGGGCCGCCTGTCCCCTGCGAGCGCCCGCGCGGCCATTGGAGGTGACATTTTTGCACATATATAACGGGTGTGTCGGTGGAGGGGAGGAGGGGAGGGGAAGGGAGGAGGAGGGGAGGGGAGAGGAGGGGGAGGCAGCGGCCGTATAATTAGGCTGTCCTCTACAAGGTGCCGGTTCCGGCAAGGAGGGACTTGGGGAAGGGCGGGGGCGGGGGGGGGGGGCGCCAGATGGTTACGGGGCCTATGGTCGAGTCCGGCCCGGGTCAGGGGAGTGAGAGGGGAGAGATACGAGAGAGAGAGAGAGAGAGAGAGAGAGAGGGGAGGGCAGGCTGAGAGAAGAGGCGCGCGGATGGGGAAAATTCGTTTTAATGCAATTAAGAAGCCACGAGAAAAGAGATTCGGGGTGGAAAAGCGGAAAAGCGGGAAGCGGTGGGACCCGGCCTGTGAGCCCGGGGAGGGCGGAGGCGGCCACAGTGCCTGGGGCTTGACGTGGGGGAGGGCGGGTGAGGTGCGGGACCGTCTGTCGTACACCCGGCCGCCGCCGGCCGCTTCCACCGCGTCCGCCACCACCTGCCGTGTGGCGGTGGTCATAGCGAAGAGGCCGCCGGGGTCCGGGGCGGGGACACGAGCAGGGCGACGGAGGCCGCCGCTGGCGACGTGGACGAAGACGATGATGCATGTGGCGATGAAAAATTCAGGGCGCCTCGCGCTTCTTTCCCAGCTGGAGGGGGCGGGGCGGGGCGGGCGGGTTCGCAGGGCTCAGGCCCGGACGTGGCGGAGGGGCGGGGGCCGGGCTAGTAGCAGCGCCCGTCTCTCAAAGTCGGACGGACTCCTGCTCTCTCTCTCTCTCTCCCTCTCTCTCTCGGTTCGCCACGCCCCAAGTAGTCTTGCCTGGGAGGGCTCGGTTCGTGTCTCGTCACACTCCCCCCACGAGACTCTGCGGGGCCGGCCCCCAGGACGCACGTTGTGTGTGTGTGTTGATGGTTGTTAGCTACCCGTTCACTCGGTCGCGCTTCCTGCCTGCAGGGGTGCTGCTGCCCCACTTCTCCCTGTGCCCCGGCTCCCCGCGGATTCTCCCCCCCCCCCCCCCCCTCCGGCACCCTCCGGCTCAGGTGCTCCCCACCCTCCCTCCCCATCAGGACGATGCCCCTTATCCTTATCAGGGCTGGCGGCATCAGATTTATGCGCCGCGTGCACCGTGTCGCCCGGCTCCGCCCGGCTCACTCACTCCGCACGGCGTCGGGAAGGAAGGAGCGGCCCCGACAAACACACTCCTCTTGATTTTATTTCGCGCGAGATTCCCTTTTCCTAATTAGCAGGAGAGGTTGGTGCACTCAGCTGATTAACGTGCTTACGCTTCTTAAGGACATCTTTTTTTTTAAAGAAAAAAAAGGAAAGTTATCCCGACCTCCCGCCGCCCACACAGCAAGAAGAAGGTGAAGAGAAGGTCGAGTGCGAGGAGGAGCACCCTAAAGAACGAAAAGGGCGCGGGACGAATGGACGAAAGCGCGGGTAGGAAAATGATAGAGTCTAGCAGAGTGGAAGAAGGGATGGAGAGGGAGGAGGTGGTGAGGGATGGGGGTGAGGTTGGGGGTGGGGGGTGGGATGAGGTGGGGGGTGGGGGTGGGGGGGGGGGTGAGGTGGCCGAATGAAAGAAAGAGGACAGGAAGGGGAGAGATTGGCTGTACACCGTCCCCCAGGGAGCGCGTGTCGGTTCTGTGCAAAACCTTACCCAACAACGCTGCAGGCGGCCCGGAGGGGAGGCGGGGGAGGGGAGGCCATCAGGCCAGGGGCATGGGCTGGGACTGGGCTAGGACTGGGCTGGGCCTGTGCTTGGCCTGGGCTGAGCCTGGGCTGGGCACGGGCCAGCGCTCTGCCCGCTCTGCCCGCTCTGCCCCGGGGCACTGCTCCGCTCCTGGTCAGCAGGGACGGGAGGACTGGCCGGGTCGGCCGGGCGGCGCCCGCGGCACCCGGAAGCGCTCGCTAGATGCATTACGTGCACCAGAACGCTGCTCCGGCCCGGCTCGGCTCGGCTCTGCTCGGCTGGCCCGGCTTTGCACCGCCCTGCTCCGCTCAGCGTCCCCAGTCAGGAGCCCCGCACCGGCGGCGGAGATAAAACTCATCGCCTGGGAATCGCATGGCCGCCGCCGCTACTTTTGTGCTCCCACTGCCGCAGCTGCGTTTTTCGCTCCCAATGGGGACCTGGAGTCGCTGTGCGGAACGCTCAAATCCAGCTGCCGCGGGTGCGGAGGAGCCGGCCGGGAGCGCGAGGCGGCGAACAACAACTGTTGATTTATTTCCAGGTCGGAGCTTTAAGTCTCGCTCGGCGCGCAGAAACTGTCTCCCTCCCTGAGGGAACATACAAATAACTTATTAATCCCCGCAAACGAAAACCGCCCGCGGCAGAACAAGGCGAAACCAGCGAAACGAAGAGCTGCCGGCGCGGAGGGGAGGGCCGCCGCCTGCCGCCGCCTGCCGCCGCCTGCCGCCGCCGGCCCCGCGGGGGCCCCCCCGTCCCCCCGGGGGCCCTCCCGGCCCTGCCCTCCCCCACATGAGCCCCCTCGTCCCTCCGATTCTCCCTCGGGCCCAAGAGACAACTGCCCTGAGTTTGACGGTTGGATTTTCAATCAAGGAGTTTCTCTCCCCTCCCCCCTTCTCTCCCTCGAAAGGCTGAAGGCCTCCAGCTAAACCTCCAGACCGCGAGGCCCCGGCGGGATGCGGTCCCGGAGTTCCTACCCCCTGCAAACTCCTACCCCCCCCCCCCCCCCCCCCCCGATGCGCTGCCACCAATAGAGACACAGTGTTTTCAATGCGACACTTGTTGAAAAGTTTCCCCCATGCAGGCCTACAGCCTGGAGGCGGCCGGAGCAGGCGGCTGTGCGGCGCGCAGCTTGGATGAGTGCGAGAGAGACGGCACGCCGCACTTGACTGCGGTAGTGCGAGAGGGATGCCCAGCCGGGCGTCTCTCTTGGACTGCCGAAGTCAGATGGGACGTTCCGTCTCCCTCACTGGGAGGCGCGGCCGAGCGGTGCGGCGGCGCGGCTGCCCGGCAAAGTTTTCCAGAGGTTGCGTCGTCTTTTCACATCGGACCGAACACAAATGAAATTGAATCCCGCGATGGCAATTTAGTGCGGAATTGGAGACTAATACTGACGAATAGGGCATATTTATTAAGGCTCATGGATAGAATGTGTGCCAGGTGATTTAGAAACGCAGCGCATCTCTAGGGATAGACAACCACTATCTCCTCGTCTCGTTCGGGCTCGGACGGACGCGTGAGTCAGTAAGAGACAAAGATAGCGAGTTGCGAGATTGCCTATCCTAGAAAAAGCGCGGCGTCTCTAATCACCTGGTATAGATTATGAATAGAATATATGGAAGTTATCAGTGCACAAAAATGTAATTTACGCGTCTACCGTCGACTAACCTTGGACCAAACTAACAATGGAACTTATTTCCTTGCATGAAACATGTAGAGAATGAATAACCTTCAATGTATTCTACACCAGCTGGTGGTCACGTCGGACAGAAAGCCCAGCCGCGTGGGCGATTTCTCATACCGCCTGGTTTTTCGTTTCCGCCCGCTATTTTGACCAGTGCCTTTCTGCTCACTTCCGGTTTAGCTTCACTCCAAAACATCCTCCTATATAGCGGTGCAAGGCTGCTAGTCGAGAAAGTGAACGAGGCCGGCCTGGCATAGCAACAACAACAGCAGAGTCCGTACAGGTAATGAGTTTCGGGGGTAGTTGTTGCCAAAGCGTTGCCGGCCCGCGCGTGACGGAATGAGGGAGGGGGGGGAGGCTCACTCACTCAGTGCTGTGCTCGCGACGTGGAGCCGGGGATACGGAGAAGGCGGGGGAAGCTGCAGAGGGCCGGGGCAGCCGGGGCCGGCCGGGAGCAAGGCGGGAGGCGGAGTATTCAAATGGCGGGGAAACGTTCGCTGCGCGCCGCACCACGGCAGCGCTGCGGCCGGAGTAACGCTACGCGGTGGGAGGGGAGGGGGAGGCTGTGATGGGAGCGGTGCTTTCATCCCGCTGCAGGGCCTCCCCCCGTGTGTCGTCCTCAGGGCTCGGCTGCTGGCGGGCCGGGAGGCAACCGCTCTCTAGTCATCTCCTCCACTTCCGTGGTCTTCACGCAAAAAAAAAAAATTCCAGCGCCTACAGCACTGAGCGGCCCTCGTTAACTGAAAAACGAATTTATTCTAAAAACAGTAATATAAAACGACTTGGTACTGGAACCTACGACGCGCTGTATGCCGACTCGGCCTCTCAGACCGCGCGTCCACGGCGACATTGTTAATGGGCCTCGCACGAACGACTATTACAAGCCCTGGCACACCGCGGCCGCGGGGAGCCGGCCAGAGCGCACAGCACGGCTAGCCAAGTTGACAACAATACGTCTTGGCAATAAAGGGTAAATCAGCCATTTGAAAAATATTCATATTTAGTTTAATTGGGATCGTGAAATGTGGCTCGATTTTATGCAAAATGTGCATGCAAACAACATACCCAATTTTGTATTTTTAAATTAACTTAGGCGATAAATAATATTTAATTTTGAAGTTGGCTGTATTGGAGTACCGATCTTCCCCTTCTTGCCTCACTTTTGTGGAGCCTTCCCTCTTCCTGCCCTAGTTCTGTGGCGCCATCTGTTGGCGGAGAGCTGAAACTCGGCCGCGCTCGCGGCTACAATGACACCTCTAGTGGGAGAATAAAGAAGTGGAATAGTCGATGCAAAGGGGTCCTCGCTCCGCTCGGGCCCAAAAAGCCGATTGCACTGTAAAAGTGGTTCGTCAAAAATGACGTGAATATTCGTGACTCTTCGTCTGAGACGATTTTTTTTTTTGATTTTTCAGATTTGGCCAGAGGATTTGTCGTAAAATTGATGACGATGAACATTTTTACAGTGTGGACAATTATTGCGTCTATGACAGTAGACAATTCCATAGGCTAGTAACAAAATTGTGACTCCAAATAGACGGCATTGTTACGAAATGGACTAATTCATGCATGCATAGTAAAAAATCACATACCCAATTTGGATATTTCTTTACAACATGTATCAGAATTTTACCATAGAAATTTTTAACAGTGCGAACGATTGTCCACAGCAGAAAACAACATAGTAGTTCTGCATCCACATGTTTGTTACTCGCCAGGGGAACGCATACAATCGTCCATAGCCATGGAAAAACATTGCCCGTGCGACTTTTTTTAGTGTTAGTTAAACTTACAACAGAAGGACGCAAATTTCTTTTCCTAGGACCTATAAAACTATGACAGAAATAAAAAATATGCTGTCAGATGACCTCCCCCTTTGACATGGAGCTCACACTCAGAAAAATTGTTTCTTGGATCGAGATTAGACTGACCCAACACATTATAGTCTTGAACTTTCTAATGTGACAATCCTTGACCCAAGCTATACCTATAGAGTCTTGATTCTAGTATATAAACCATCGTAACTTCAAGGCTAAGACTACGTTTTTATAGGTGCATTAGCTTGCATAGTTTTTTGGGGGGGGGGGGGGCGAAAGGCGACGGCAAGAGAAAGACAGGTTCTCGGTGCGAAACTGCAGGGATCGATTCGCGGCCTCCTTCAGGACCGGCGCGGGGAGGGGGCGGGCGCCACACCTGAATGGCGGAGCAGCGTCAGCAGCAGCAGCAGCAGCAGCAGCAGCAACAGCAGCAGCAGCAGCGGGGTGTTGTGGCGCAGCGCCGGCAGTGACGCTGTCTCTGTCGCGCCCCTCATGGAGATCACTTTGGAGACTCGAAGTGTTTGCTGTCGTGCTGCCGCCTCCGCTGCCGCCGCTGCCGCCGCAGGGGCGGGCCGGAGTGCACTTGTACCGCCATCACAGCCTCCATTAACACCGCCGGCACCGCAGTCAGCGCGCCCTCCCCACCCGCTGTCTGCGGCAGTTATTTATATATTTCTCAAGGCGGATTAGAGGACAAGAGAGTGCAGAGTGCAGGCGAAGTGGGGGGGGGGGGAGGGGAGATGTCTACTGTACATTGTACGTATTTGCTCGCGCAACGTTCGTTTCGGTGCGAACGACGGTTTATGGCGCATCTTGGGAGTTACAGCCGGAGTCGATGGTCTGTGAGACAGGAGTAGGCGGGAGCTGTAGAGGAGCGGGCGCTGAGGAGGGGGAGGGGAGAGGGGTCTGAGAATGAGAGCGGCAGGGCGGGGGGCGCTGCTGCTGCTGCTGTGCTCTGAAGGTTAGATGGCTCCCCGCTGCCAGATGGGGGGTGACCTAGCAGGAGAGAGAGAGAGAGAGAGAGGGGAGAGAGAGAGAGGGGGGAGAGAGAGGGGGGATATAGAGCATGGGAACGATGTGAATAATGCAGGCAATGCTTTGCCGCCGGTGTCCAGCGGGCGGCTGCCTCCCCCATCATAAGCGGGACCGTGCGCGAGCAACAGTCCAGTCGGGACGACACTGATTCCCCTCCCCCTTTCTATCCTTCCTTCCTTCCTCCTTCTTTTGCTCTCTTCGCCCGCCCCGCCTGGGTGGGTCCGCCGCCACCATAAATTCCCCAAAGCGGTCGCGGGCGAAAAACGCCAATAAAATATTCAAATCACAAAAGCCCTAGCCAGGCCGGGGCGGGGCGGGTGCGGGCGGGCGGCCGCGAGGACGGGTAGCGGCGGCGGGGCGGCGGGGCGCGGGAGCTCTGCCTGCGCGGCGCGGGGCGGGGCGGGGCGCCTCGGGCCGGGCTCTGCTCTCCTCCGCGTCCCCCGCCGCACAATGCCCGGTCCCTTTGCAGGCAGCGCGCTGCGCGCCGTGCGGCCGGGAAGGGCCCAAAGGCGGCGGCTGCGGCGGGCGGCTGGCTGCTGGCTGGCTGGCTGCTGGCTGGCTGGCTGCTGGCTGGCTGGCTGCTGGCTGGCTGGCTGGGCCTGGCGTCGCCCGCCGAGGGTGTCGCCCGCCGAGGGTGTCGCGGCGACGAGATGCGGACCTCGGGCACCGCCGCCGCCGCCGCACATATCGACAATCGAACGACCGAATATAAGGCGCTATTCGGCGACGGGGAGCCGCGCGGGAGCTGGGAGCGAGTGCGGGGTGTGGCGGGTGGGGGAGGTCCATCCGGGGGTGGTGACGGGGCGGGGGCGGGAGCGGCCGGACGCATCCCAATCACCGACCTGCCGCCACCCTTTGTCTCAATTAAGGGCGGCGCGGGAAGCGGCGCACGGGGTCCTGTGTCAGCGGGGGTCCGCAGGCCTTTGTGCAATCAGCATCGGTCACAACGCGCCGCCACCGCGGCCAGCAGGGCAGCGGGGCCGCCCCGGCCTGTGTGCTGCGTGCGCGAGAGTCCGCCGGGGCCGCGGCCCCACAGCTCTGCGGGCTCTGCCCATCGCAGTCCAGCGCGGCCTGACGGCCTGACGCGCGGCCACACTGGCTTAAGCGCCTGCCGGGTAGGCAACCGTGAGCGGTGCCACGCACGCGTGCCGTGCGGGCCGGCCTACCCTCCCGATCACAGGCGCTCGCTGGTTCGACATTCAAGTTCTTAGGATGAGTTGTTGGGAAGACGAGTGAGAGGGTCCCAGACATTCATTTCAATACAAAATAAACGATGCCCTTCTTCGCCTTTCTCTCTCTTTCTCTATCTCTCTCTCTCTCTCCCTGTCCCGCTCACGGATGGAATAGCTGATTCGGCCGCACCGTACGACCTAATTCTTCGTGTCTCACGTAGCGAGGCAGAGTGCCTCGCTAACCTCAATCGCGTATTATTTTTACGAAAGCTGCCCGCCGCCTCTCCGCCCGCCCCGCCGCACCGCCACACCGCCGCCCGCATAGATTCATATCGAGGCCCCCCTCCTGTGGGCTGATTCCGAATAGACAGTTCGTCGCGGCTCTGTCTCCGTCGCACTCATATGGGGCGTCCAGAACGAGTGCGAGAGAGAGAGAGAGAACGACGAAACGACCCGCTGTGGGAGCGGCGGCCGCGGTGATCCCCCCCCCCCCCTCCACCCACCCCCTGTAGTGACCGCAGTGATGATCACACGAGGGGGCGGGAGGGCCCAGTTTGGGGGCGGCCCGGGAGGGTCGGAGCGGTGCTGGGGCGGCACAGGGAGGGAGGGAGGGAGGGAGGGAGGGAGGGAGGGAGGGAGGGAGGGAGGGAGGGAGGGAGGGAGGGAGGGAGGGAGGGAGAGGCGCCCGCTTCGGTTGGCATGCGAGAGCTAGCCATAATAAAACACGAGACGGCCCAACAAAGAAGCGCTTGGCCCCAGCCGGGCGGTGCGGTCCTGCCGGCCGGCGAGGTGCGCTGCGGCGGCGGCGGCGGCGGCCGTGTATCGCAGTGGAGGCCGGGGGGCCGGGGGCTGCGCGCGGTATATAGTTTATGTAATCCTCCCCTGTTCTCTGCAGCCGGCCGGAGCGGCCGAACCCGCCGGTGAGAAAAAAAGGAGTCTACAGTCTACAGTGAGGAAAAGGTGTGGGGAAGGATAATATTTCTTCGTATTACATCAAAATAATATTAAGACTTTAACGAACTTAAAACTTTGTCACGAACTTTTCATTTCGTCGTAAAATGAATTATTTTAAACGCTTCTTAAAGAAGGTGTCTGTTAACTTTATGAGAAGAATTTTTTTTTTTGCAAGAGCCACACTGAAATCGTTCAAGGAAAATGGTGTCAGAGTTAGTAAAGCTTTCATTCTTATGTAAAGCTTCGACTCGCTTCGATCGCATGATTATTATTACATAAAATTCGTTTACAGTTGAGCTGCGTGCACTTGTGTGTACAACTCGTTC
The DNA here is from genome assembly GCA_026979955.1 of Megalurothrips usitatus. NCBI lineage: Eukaryota > Metazoa > Arthropoda > Insecta > Thysanoptera > Thripidae > Megalurothrips > Megalurothrips usitatus. The sequence goes on from CM049593.1 coordinate 4,039,832, forward strand.
TGTAGTGACCGCAACGCAGAAAAAACATTAGCAGCATATGGATAGCTAATTTTCTTAGCTAGTGAAACTAATTGTTTGCTGCACGTCAAGAGTGATTAGCTGGTTTTGCTAACACCTTACCTAGACAGCTAAAACTTAGCTACTACAACTAATAAAATTAGCTGTCCATATGCTGCTAATGATTTAGCAATACAGCTAAGGTTTTTTTCCCGTGTGCCGTGTCGTGCAGAAGGCAAAGTAAAATCGAAGGCAGGCTGTATAGGGGAGGAAAGGGGTGACGGCTTCGTGCACGCTCGCTTTCATTGGCCTCTCGCTTTAGTTTCTTTTTCTCTTCTTCTTCGTTCTTAACGATGACAACGACACTTTACAGGCGTCTCAGCGACTCAAGGGCACGAGTTTAGATGCTCATTAAAGTTTAATGCTGTGAGGTGGCCGTGCCGCCCGGGTCACTGGATCGCCGGGCCCAATACGCTTTATATGCCAAAGTACTACGCTGGAAGGACAAGGAAAGAAACTTCCCCTGCCGCGGTGTCCTCATCTACTTGTCTTGTCCGGGACGGTGCCCCCTCTACCCCCCCCCCCCCCCCCCCCCCCCCACCTCTCCCTCCCCCACAAACCTCCCCTTCCGCTCTGCCGGGCCGAGCCGCCCTTGGAGCCCCCAAATACTCGGCAATCGACCCCGACATTGTTTGCCGCGGTTGTCGAGCGTTAGGCCGCGCGGCACAGCGGGGTGTGGTGAGCCAGCCGACCGGGGAAGGGGGGGGGGGAGGCGAGTTGAGATTACCCCGCCTCCACTGTTCCACCATTTGCCTCCGCCAAACGCACCGCTAGTTTCGGGGCATAGTCAAACTGAAACCACCTCAGCTCCCAGGGCGATGGCACCGACACGGTACGAGCGGGCGCTCGGGGGACGGGGCGGGGTGAAGGGGATATGGGGGGGGGGGATACCTAGCAGTTGGGGCAGAAACAGAAGTAGGTGGAGGGGGGAGGGGGCGGGGGGCAAATACCCTCTGAGGAGCTGCCGGCGCGGGCCGCGCACGGCCTCGGTGGCCTGCAGACGGCTCGCGACACACTGCTCTGTGCACATGCAGCGCGGGGCCAGCGGTGCCAGCGGGGCCAGCTGTTGAGCGGCACCGGGGACGAGTCCTTGGCGGTGCCTGCGAGCCCCGCCCCCGCCCCGCCAGCTGCCCACTGTGACGGCCTCCCTCTGCTCCTGCTGTGGTGTGCGCGGCCCCCGGCGGCGCGTCATTCACATTGAGATTAGCCCCGCGGAGGCCCCTCGCGGGTTCGCTTTCGAGTCCGCTTAACGGCCGCTTACACTGGTGGCTTTACACCCCGCGCCGCGTATTCACGGCCGCGTTCCGATTCAGATTCAATTGGGAGGCGTTTCCTTTCGCCGCCGCCGCGCATCGCATTCCCGGCCGCAACGGCACGCGCGGCCGCCGTGTCCCTGTGTCGCCGTTGGCATTTCGCCCCCCCCCCCCCCCCCGGCCCGGACCCGCCCCCTTCTGCACCACGCAGCCAGGGAAAGGACATGTCCGTTGTTTGCTCCGACAACATTTTCCTTGGCGGTGGAGGAGCATTCCCATACCCTCCCGGCCGCGCGCTGTGTGGCTGCCGGTCTGGCTGGCTGCCGGTCTGCTTGCCTGGGAGGGGTGGTGGAGGGGTGGTGGAGGGGTGGTGGAGGGGTGGTGGAGGGGTGGTGGAGCGGGGTGAGCCCGGGTGAGCCAGACCAGCCAGACGTGTGTACCGGAGGAGGGGGGGGGGGGCGCTCTACCTGACGAGTCCGGTGCTCACGAAATGTTTAATCAATATAGAGCACACGAGAGATGGCCGACGCGGGGCGGAAACTTGCAATGCACGCACACACACAACAGGCGCACGCGTGTGTGGTCGCCGTCAGCCCACCCCTCCTCTTCCGCCTCTTCTCGCGCACCACTTTGTTGGGCCAACAAGAAACACGTGCTTGTGCCAAATAAACGCCTCCCACGCACGGACACGCACGCACGCACGCGCACGCACACGCGGCCCCACGCGCCCCGCACAATGGCGGGCACAGCAGGCACGCAGGCTCCCCGCGTGCGGCCGGCGGATAGCGCGGATAGCCAGGCCTGGCCAAGGGCCGCCTTCCCTTCACCGGGCACATAATGTAGAGCCGAGGGCAGGGCGGCGGGGCGGCGGGCCGGCGGGGCCGGGGAGGGGGATGGAAGGGGACGGTCCACTTTCCTCGCACGACCTCTCAGCCCCTCCCGCCGCCACCCTCCAGGCCCCGCCGCCGCCGCCACCGCCGGCTTGAAAGAGTAATGTGGGTCTTGAAGGTGAGAGAGGCGGCGACCCCTACAAGTCCACTCACCCGCACCCCGCAGCAGCGAGGCCAGCCGCCACCCCGGCCAGACCAGCCTCTTCCCCGCCTAGACGCACTCGTCTTTGTACCTTTCGTCGTCGTTTAAAAACTCTCTAACTTGCGGCAGCCTCTCTCTCTCTTTCCCTCACTCTCTCCCTTCCTCCTTCCTTCTCTTTCTCGCTCTCGCTCTCTCTCTCTCTCTCGCTCTCGTGCACGACGCGCGAGCAGCGTAGCGGAGAAACAAACAGGTGCTGCTAATGGGGTGTATCAAAGACAAACACCAATACTACGGACACTTGCAGCTGAAGAGGAAAGGGGAGAGAGAGAGAGACGGAGGGAGACAGAGACGGTGAGAGACGGTGAGAGAGAGGGAGAGCGAGATAGAGAGAGAGGCGCAGAGAGGGAAGGCGGTCCTGATAACGAAGGCGCACGCGGCAGAGTGAAAACGCGTGACCCAGGACGATTTGGCCGGTGGGCGCTCTCCGCGGCCCGCGGGTTGCCGCCGCTGCCGCCGCCGCTGCCGCCGCCGCTGCCGCCGCCGCTGCCGCCCGCCTCAGCACGGCACTCGAGCCGCACCTGCACCGCCCGGGCTGAGCGATGGCTGCGGACTGCGGCGGTGGCGCGGCAAATAATTGGATTGTGACACCGCGAGAAAAGTCCGAGCGTCATTACAGACCGTAACGAGGCCATCTGTGTGCTTCTGGAGGTGAACTGGGGACAAAAAGGAGTGCGGTGCGCAGGACGTGTGTGTGTGCCCGTGTGTGTGTGTGTGTGCGTGTGTGTGTGTGTGCGTGTGTGTGTGTGCGTGTGGGTGTGTGCGTGTGTGTGTGCGCGTGTGCAGGACGTGTGCGCCTGCCTGGAGCGGCCGGGGGACACGGACACGTCGGGCAGCCCGGCCGGAACCACCAGATCGTTACACTCCTTTAAGGACTCCCCGAGGGCGGACTCTCCCCGTCGCTTTCTCCTCATCCCCCACCCGACTCTCTCTCTCTCTATCTCACTCTCTCCTGCTTCTCTCCCTGTACCTCTCCGTGGAGTCTTGTCTGTTTGTCTTCCTCCCTCGCCGTTTCACGAACGAGGAAGTACGAAACGGATTGAGTAATATCGTGAACACGTCGTGTGCAAATTATAATGAAAATGAATCAATCTGGCGCCCCGCACACACACACCCAGAAAATGGATACTTATTTTTTTCTGATACTTGGTTTTTAGTAAAGCAAGTAAAATTTACTTGATTTAGGTAAAATTTACTTAATCTAAGAAAACTTTACTTGTGAAAACCAAGTATATGCAATTTGAGACTAAAATCAAGAATCCATTTTTCTGGGTGCACACACACACACACAGGCACGCCCTCCGCAGAATCCAGGAATAAATGGGGAATACAGAGGCTCCCTGTCCGCCGCGCGCACACCGAGCCACTACGAGTGCGAGACGCGTCCAATTTCCGTGGGGGGTCATCAGGTTGGTGAAGAAATTCTAATCGTGCTTGTGGATACCGCGGCAGGGGCGGGAGGGGCGCCCGCGGGGGGGGGGGGGGGGGGTCAGGAATTAGTATGGAGATGAAACAACGTGGCGGACGGCCTGAGGTGGGGGCGGGGTGAAAGGGGGGTGAGAGGGGCGGCGCGGGGGAATGGCGTGGGTAGCGGAGCAGGGCGCCGGGAATGGGATGAGATAAAAACGGAGCGACGAAACGAAACGCGGAAACAAATAATACGAAATATATGGTATGGCGGCCGCCTGCTGCGCTGGCGGTGCGCGCGGGAGGGGAGGGGAGGGGGAGGGGAGGGTGTGCCGACAGGCGATACACGCCGCTACCGTTACCTACATCCAGTGGGGCAATCGCGGGCTGCGGGGGGCGGCCAGGTGGGGGGGGGGGGGGGGGGGGTGGGGGGGGGGGGGGGTTGTCGCGGCAGCTCGGGGAATATAAAGACGCGCCCGCCCACATTTCTCCGTCCACGCCGCCGCCGCCGCCACCGCCACCGCTGCCCGAGGCACATGAATACGCATTACACACAACTCCCCGCCATCCCACCGCCCCGCCTGCATCTCCACTACCGACGGACTGAGTGAGTGAGAGCGAGAGAGAAGGGCAGCACCAGCGGGACCGTATGAGAGAGAGCGAGAGAGAGAGAAACGCCCCGAACTGGATACCCATCACCTACCCCCCACGTCCCCGCTCCGCCATCGCCCTCCACTCTCTCCCTACGAAATGGATAGTTTCTTTTTTCCAGAGGCGGTGGGGTGGGGGGGAGTTACCTCTACAGTACCTGGGGCTGCATGGCGGATCCATCTCCCCCTGGAGGCCCATGAGTGCACGCCCTGCCACGCCCTGCCACGCCCTGCCACGCCCTGCCACGCCCTGCCCTGCATGCCTTGCATGTGCCTGGGCTCGACTCGGCCCGGAGGACGAGGTAACTCTGCACGAGCCGTGCCGAGCCGTGTCACTGACAGCGTTTCTTTGCGGCTGCGGACACTGTTGACAAGCGGGGGGTTTTTGCGACGCAGCCGCCACCGCCGCACTGCTCCTGCTCAGTGTCAGAGCGGGTGGGGGACGACCCCCGGGGAGCGGCGGAGCGGCGGCGGAGCGAACCGAGAGCGCCCTCGGACGCGACCTCCTGCGTTTTGAAATATATGCCGAAACACAAGTCGTTCTATCCGTCTCTCTCGCTCTATCTATCTCTCTATGCCTTACTCTCACTCTCCCTGTAAAAATATTTATCGTCATTTTACGGCAGCTAAATTTACGATAGCTAAATCTGCAAAACAGAGAAGAAGTGACGAAAAGTCGTCATCTAAAATATTTTTGCCTGGACTGTTTACTGTTTCAGTTCGACGAAATGTGACGATTCATTTCTCATACTATTATTTCGTCACGTGACGATTGATCGTCGTAACGTGACGACCACGGTGTGGACGTGGTGACGATACATATTCGAGTCATTTGACGAACAAATTTAGTGCACAGCGAGTGCGACGGCGAATAAATACAGAAGTTATGTGCGAGAGAGATAGAAACAGAGACGGAGAGACAGGGAGAGGGAGGCAGGGCGAGAGACAGACAGAAAGATAAGAGGGGGAGAGAGGAAGGGATAGACAGACAGACAGACAGACAGAGAGCGGAGGGGGGGGGGGGGGATGTGCTGAGTGCATGTGCGGGAGAGAGACGGGGCAGACGAGACATGTAGATGAATGGGCCGCGGAGTGAGACGGAGTGAGGCGAGGAGAGGCGTGCCGACAGCTCCATCCCGCGCTACACGCGTGTCGGCCGGGTCTGCCTGCCCGACGATTGACAGGGCCGGCCTGCCTGCAAGCCACGCCTAGGGAGGAGAGGAGGGGGCGCCAGGGGGGCGGCAGCAGGGCACGGGGCGGGACGTTTTGGAGTACGCACATTCATTTCGCTCGAATCAGGCCGAAAAGTTTGAGTGCCCGGGGGGGCGGGGGGGGGGGGGCGACGAGCGTAAAGGAGGGGGGAGGGGGCTGGGGAAGGGGGGCTGGGGGCCCCCCGGGGCAGCAGAGTCACGAGGCACGTCTCCTTGAAGGTCTTTGAGATGCAGCAGCACCAGGCAGCGACGGAAAGAATGAACAAGTTCCCGCCAGCCAGCGCGGGGCCATGTTGGCCGCCCCCCCCCCCCCCTCCCTCCCTATCCTGCCCCAATTTCCTCCCCTCAGCGCTCGGGTCTTATCATTTCGCGATCCTTCCTCCTCCCCCCTCCTCCCCGAAGACATTCCACAATAATATTATCGCACGCAATTATGCCTCCGTTTCTTCCACGGCCGAGTTTGTACCCTGGAAAAGAAAAATATAAACTTGCGGTCAGGAATTTGGTGGTTATATAGAGATCCGTCACGCACGCTCGGAAATGAATACTCGAACCAAAGCAACATTTGGCCCAATGGGGAGTTTGCTCCATACACGAGGAAGCTTTGTATATGTCAGCAATAATCTCAACAATCAAGGTATCTAGTTAGCGCCGAGATCTATCAACGAGAAATGCAATGGATCAAGCATATTATACGCTTGACTCAGGCGTTCACGTTTGAGTGATGCCGGTGCATCCGTGTGCCGTGCGACTTGAGTGCGGTGCTTAGCGCGCGCGGGAAGGACGGGATGGGAGGGCGTGCGAGAAAGACCCGTGCGAGTGAAAGGGTGAAAAAGACAGATACTCCGTCTCACCGCGGCGCGCGAGGAGGGGAAACGTCATCAAACGGAACACCGTTTTCCCGACGGCGGCGTGCGAAGATAAAACCTCATCTCATTTCCATTTCTGCGAATCGCGAATTCAAAAGCAAGATGAAAAGTAGGCGGGATAACATCTAACGCCGCCCAAGGAAGAGGAAGATTGCATAGCGCGCTCTTTCCAAAGTGAGCAAAGGCGCTGCAAAGAACTTCGGTTGGAAATTTCCAAACAGTTTATTGAGCCGCAAATTTTTCAATATTTTCAAATAAACGTCAAAAGATTAGGTTTGAAAGCATTTGTGATTGTCCGAATGTTAAGGCAGAGTGCAGTAATCGCATGTACTGTGCCTACAACCTAAATGTCTAAGGACAATTTTGTCCTTGAGCTAGGGCCAGATTCGAGCACACCTAAATCTCTCTCTCTCTCTCTCTCTCTCTCTCTCTCTCTCTCTCTCTCTCTCTCTCTCTCTCTCTAAATATCTCATCTACTTTAGAACAATTTTGTACCTTACGGATACAAAATTGTCTCTAGATTTAGATGTGCTCAAATCTGGCCCCTGCCCAAGGACAAAATTGTCCTTTACATTTAAAAATCACAAACGGCTCACGCTGTAAATTTCCCTATTAATTTGCCCAGCACGGACGGCGGTAGCGAGGACTGTTTCACCCAATCGCTTTTCCATGCAGCGCGGCGGCGGTCGCTTGGACCGGACCATTGCCGGTCTGGGCTGGGCGGCGTCCGCGGGTCCGCTACACCTTTATTGGCAGCTCACCGCGATCCCCCCACCCCCCACCCCGTGTTCTGCGGATAAGCACTTCTCCTCGTATGATCATTACTGCTGGCGCTTTTATTGTCTGCAATAATACTCACGAACACATACACACACACACACACACACGCACGCACACACACGCAGAGGCGCCGCGAACGAACCACCTGTAACGCCCGCTGACACCGGGCGGGCCGCGTAGGGCGGGCCTTTGTGTGTGTGGTCCTCATCATCAGAGGATGGGATCGGTGTCCACTACACAGGAGACCCCCCCCCCCCTTCCCCACTCCCCTTCCGTGCTAATCCATTGCGCTGGAGCTGCACTGCCGCGCAGGGCCGGGCGGGGCAAACAGACACGCGGGTCTCGGCCCCGAACGACAACATGAAACTCGGATATCTCTTAGAAGTCGTGACTCGTAAACGAAATGTCTCGGTGGGGCGTGGGGGCGTGAGCAGGTGTTTGTGTGTGTGGGGGGGGGGGCGGAGGGGGGGGGGGGGGGGGGCGGCAGCTCGGTACGTACGCCTCCGCCACCGTCAAGGTGAATTGATACTGAAACCGACTCGTTCTTTACGATTTCTGCAGTGTCGGCACACGCACAACTGGTTGACAGCCGCCGAGCCCATAGAAGGCAGTCGGACTGTGAGCCATTTCGAGGTCGTGCTGGGGGTGGGGGGAAGGGGGGGGGGGGGGGGGGGGGGGGGGGGAGGGGGGGAGGGGGGGAAGGGGCAAAGCTATATCCCCCTCCCCGGCCTCACTAAGCCGTGCGCCGCACCGTGATGGCACGCCAACGTCAACATTCCGGTGGAGGGGCGGGGCGGGCGGGGTCTGATGACGGTATGGATTTGCGCTTGTCAGCGCCCGGTGGCGGCCGGCGGCCCGCTGCTGGCTGCTGGGCCCATAATGCCGGCCCGGCTTCCATTCGCACATCCGGGAGAGACATTTTTGCCGCGCTTCAACCTCGCGCCCGTCCAAACGCAATCGTCGCCATCACACGTGACATCCGGCATGCAGGCAGCCAGGCAGCGTCAGGCAGCGCCGGGCCGGGTGCTCCGGGTCGGGTCACGCCTCTGCGCCGCCCCCCCCCCCCCACCCCTTCCTCACCGGCACATGCTGCCGTTCGCCAGTACGCAGCCCTGCGTCCCGGTGAATGGGGGAAAACTCGATGGGAAAACTTGTTAAATTTTCTCATCTAAGTTGAGCTTTCTATGGTGTTGGTCCGGACGGGAGGTCTCCGAGAGCTACTCTTTCAAAACTTGATTAGGAGACGTAAAAGAGGGTAGGGAAGCAGGTGCGAGAGAGAGAGAGAGAGAGAGAGCGGGAGACCCCACCTGATGCGTGATGCATGCGTGTGGGAGGGGGAGGGGGAGGCACACATGGCACACCAAGTGTCGTGTGTCAACGACTGCAATGAGGCATGCGAGATTGTCTGTGGTAGGCAGCGTCGCAGGGGCTGCAAGATAAGTAACAGGTCTATCCTCTCTTTCTCTCCCTCTTTCTCACGCTCTCCCTATCCCCCTGCCTCTATCTGTCTCTTTCGCTGTCTATGTGGGTATTGCCTCTCTCTCTCTCTTTCTCTATCATCTCTGCCTCTCTTCATCCCTCGCTTTCCTTCTATCTCTCTCTGCCTCCCTCTCTTTCTCTCTCCCTCTCTTTTTCCGTCTCCCCCCCCCCCTCCCCGCCCCCTCACTGCTCTCTCTCTCTCTCTCCCTCTGTCTCTCTCTCTTTCTTCATCTGCTCTCTCCCTCTCTCTCTCTCTTTCATCATCTGCTCTCTCTCTATCTCTGCTTTCTGTCTCTTTCTGCTCTCTCTCTCTACCTATCTCTGCTCTCTCTCTCTCTCTCTCTCTCTCTCTCTCACTCACTCTCTCTCTCTCTTTCTCTCTCTCTCCACCTCGCCCACTACACACAGCGGCACGCGGCGGGGTCTGGTGCGGTGCGGCTACCCACCCGCTGCCTTCATTAAGTGTGCGGCCGCCCCTTTGAGTGCGCGCTGTGCGCGCGACTTTGTTGGCGGGGTAAACAGCATGAGCACGCCGAGTTTCTCATACCGTTGTCGCCCGGCCGGGCCCGCCTAGCCTCATACACCGTGTTCGTGTTCAATGCGTGCCGCCTCGTTAGGACCCATGTCTCTGCACGGCAAACGGCTTTGTTCTCCATGACGATGAACTCCGGCCGGTCGATCAAAAAATAAAGTCCCACGACATTTCGAGTCTAGGTTTTGTAGCCAGGGGACTTGTCGAAAAGGTACTCTATTTTTTAAATGCTGCCCTCTGTAATGTGGGCGGCGGGGGGAAGAGATGTCGAAACTGTTTCGCGGCGGTTATTTTGGTATCGGAATACCGCAGAGCACGCGGAATGTTCGAAGTGACCTCCACCTCGTCGGAGAGGCCGCGGGGACCGCTAGAAGGCGATATTTATGCCTCAGGTCGAGCGCGGAGCTGACATTTCAGGCGTGTCGTTCTCCCGTCGCGGGGTCTAAGCCAAGATCCCCGCCATGCCGCCCCCGGCCTGCCGCGGCGCCGCCTCTCCCTCACCACCTCCCTCCTCAGCCCTCCCCGACTCTTTTCCAATATGCACCGGAGAACGTCACCGCCGGAATTTATTCCCTCCCAACAGAACTGAATCTGCCCCCCTCCCCTCAAGCCTTGCCCGACCACGCCCCTTCCCCCCAAGGCTGTCGCTGGCCGCGCGTCCCCGATAAAATCCTCTAAGCAACCCTTCTGAGATGGGAACGCACTCTGCACACAGGCGAGGCGTGCGTTTGGGCCAGATAATACCAGGTGATTCAGAAACGCCGCATTTTTTCTTGAATAGGCAAGCCCGCAACGCACGACGTTGGTTAGCGCGCAGCGACTGCCGGCGGGGGAAGGTGAGTGGCGGAGCGTAGTGCCGCTCGTCCCAGCCAGCCGGGCCGAGCCGCTGTCGTCCGGAGCCGTCGGCCGCTAGCGGCTCGGCTCGGCCCGGCTGGCTGGGACGAGCGGCACTACGCTCCGCCACTCACCTTCCCCCGCCGGCAGTCGCTGCGCGCTAACCAACGTCGTGCGTTGCGGGCTTGCCTATTCAAGAAAAAATGCGGCGTTTCTGAATCACCTGGTATAGTGAACTTCTGGCGGCGGGCCTTCGATTTCCACTTTTTGCCCTCTGTAGGTATTTTAAAATACCGTAAAATACCGATAAGATTCAATCTGACCGTATGTAACGGAAAGATTAGTAAGTTGACGGTATTTTTGGTAATAGTGAGAAATATTGATTTACAGCTATCTGTTAAAAAAATACATGTCCCTCCTTCGACGTGGCAGCAGTCATTCCTTGCAATACTATGGAGGCGCTATCCTGTAAAACTATTCAGACGCTTCGTAACTAGGGTCACGTTCGTATCACGGACATGTTATGACCGTGTCACTGACATGTCACGTCCGTTGTCGTTGTCACTAACGCGTCACATCTGTGTCCCCTACGTCACATTCGTGGCAGTGGCAACAAAAATAACTGAAGCTCGGGCAAAGGGAAGAAAAATATTTTGTTGTTTGTGGACGGAATAAAACAACATCGGGAGTCGACCAAAGGACGAGTTCATTGGGGAGCACATGAGCCGATGTGAGCACACATGGTTCCTCGGTGTACACAGCGGGTCGATGAACAACACCATCATTACTCCGGGAGGGGGGCAGTGGGCGTCAGCGGGACGTCAGCGGGGCGTCAGCGGGGCCTCAGCGGGGCGTCAGCGGGGCCTCAGCGGGGCGTCAGCGGGGCCTCAGCGGGGCCTCAGCGGGGCCTCAGCGGGGTCAGCGGGGCCTCAGCGGGGCCTCAGCGGGGCCTCAGCGGGGCGTCAGCTGGGGCTGTGATCTGCGGACCCCGTCGGCCGTTCAAGAAATGACGTTCGCTCGTTACGTATCCAAAAGTTTTCGCCGGGGATTCCTGCTCGCGAACTCTTTGAAATCGCTCTTGATTAATAAAGTTTGGTGGCAGCCATAGAGTCGGTGGGTGGTGTTGGTGCTGGTGGGGGGGAGGGGGGCTCCAGGGTCTCACCGAGACAGCAGGTCTGGCAGGACGGACGGGCCGCCGGGCGCCGCTCAGCGGGCTCCGCTGCTCCGCCGGCTCAGCGGGACTGCTGGGCGGGCTGGCAGGTCGCGCGCAGCCGGGCGCAGCCAACGTCCTCGCGGTAAAGACGTTTCGCCAAATCCAAACTTTTTAGTAATTAATTAGTTGGCTGCGTCTGTCACTCAGTCAGGTCCCCCCGGGGCCGACGCCGCCGACGGAGCGGCCTGCGACTGCCAGAGGAGGAGATCATCCTTGAGACGCCCCGCCCCGCCGCTGCTGCTGCTGCAGCTGCTGCCATTCGCACTAATCTGCTGAGGCCCCTGCCGGCCCCGGCCGCCGCCGCGCCCGCTTGTGTGGCCCGGTCCCGGTCTATCTGCGCTGCTGGCCGTCGGTGGTGGTTGTTTGCAGAAATGACCTTTCAAGACCCAGCGCGGCGGTGCGGCAGACAACGGCGGAGGGAGGGGCGGGGAGAGGGGGGGCACGTTTAAGGCATTCATTTTCATATCCGCCCGAGCCTCGCCCTGTAATTTAGGCCTCCCGTTTTGGTCAGCGGCGTCTCCTGTGTGCTGGCTGCGCTGCGCCCCCCCCCCCCCCTGCTTCGCACCGGACGCCTTAGCGGTGCGGGGGGCCTAGAGATGCACCATACAGATCTCCGATCCCAGATCAGACCAGATCAGGAAGGGGGGAGGGGGGGTCTGGGGTCAGACACGCTCGGACCTGAACTTTGACCCCACTGGCCCGGGAAGGGTCGTGCCCCGCTCCCGCCACCCTGTTAGGAGTGGAGACACAACCGGTCGAGCATAGAGCCGTCTTTGTTTAGTCTCTCTCTCTCTCTCTCTCTCTCTCTCTCTCTCTCTCTCTCTCTCTCTCTCTCTCTCCCCTCTGTGTGTGTTTCTCTCCCCACCCTATCCCCAAGACGCCGCGCCCGCACACCAGGTGCTGAGAATCGCACTCGCCCTTGCACCGCTTACCGCCCCAAATCAATTCCCCCCGGCCGCCCCGCCCGGCCCCGCCCCCACCCCGGCCTGGGTTGTTGGCCCCACGCGCAGGCCTACACGCTCGGCGCCTCGCTATGAAGGGGGCCGGCGGCGCCCTCAGGGTGGGACCCGTGCACCCGCTGGCCCCGGGGACCCTACGGCCCTACGGCCTCCACGAGCCACAGCCGCAGCGGCGGGGGGGGGGGGATGCTGGCGGGGGACCTCGGCAGTGAAAAGCCTCAGCCGCGGCAAACAGCGAAGCAACGAAGCGGCGGAGCAGCGGCGCTCGGGAGCGACCGCCATTCGCAGCACCTGGTCTTTAGGCACTGCCTGTCTCGTCCCGTCCCTGTCACCCCCCCCCCCCCCGCCCCCCACCACGGACTCTCGTTTGCCCTCCCTTCTCTCGAAAACTTTGGACGAACTACTAGCCTGACCGAATCCTGTCCGGGACGGCACGGGCAGGAGCGCTGCTTGGCACAAGTACCGGCCAGATGGCCCGCCCCGGCCCCCGGCCGGCCTCGCTCAGCTGCGCTCGGCCACACAGCACACGGCGCGGCCCGGGGCAGCCGGAGGCGGCCGCCCGCCCAGTTGCGGCCACCCGAAGTGGGTCGGGTCGGGTTGCTCGCTGCGCCGCGCGCGCTGCCCGCGGCACCATTTCCTAGCCATGTCAGCGGGAGACACTCCGCACCGGGTGGTGCCCCCCCCCCCCCCCCCCGACTCCTGCCCTCCGCCCCCCTCCTTCCCTCCTTTTCTCCCCAGCGCCCTCACTCCTCCAATACTCGTAAAACAAAATTCCGTGACCAGCGGTTATCATCGGCTCGACAGAAGCCGTCCCGCCGCCCGCCAGCTCACTTCCGCCCGGTTAGCTCCTCTCTCCTGCCCCGCGGCCCCGCCGGCACAGGACCCGCTCCCCGTGCCGTGGCGCAGCGTGGCGGGGCGTGGCGTGAAGGTTGGGGGGGGGGGGGGAGTGGCAGTCTGGCGAACACACTCGCGAACACAGCATTGAAAGCGAGGCCGCGACCGTCATTTCCCGTCTGCGCGCCTCCCTTCTCTCTCATGCACTGTGTCTATTCGCTCTGCCTCTCTCTCTTCCTCCGTCTCTCTCTGTATCCATCTGCCTTCTACCCCTCTGCCTCTGTCTCTCTGTCTCCCTCCCTCTCTGTCCCTCTCTCTGTCACGCTGCTGTCCTCCCGCAGCCGCGACCCGTCGTGCGGCCTTTGAAGTCCAATCCAATCACCTGTAATCAATGACGCGCGACGCAGCCCGGCACCAAAGCGCGCGCAAATCGTTTCAAATCAAATTGAGCCGAAAAGCAGCCGCCGAGTCCGATCGGGCGGGCGGCGGCGGCGGCGGCGGGTCCGGAGACGGCACGAGGATCAGCGGACCCACCGGCCACAAGGCGGGGGGGGGGGGGGGAGGGGCGGCAGGAGAGGCGAGAGAGGAGAGGGGAGGGGAGGGGGAGAGGGGTGAATTCAACAACGCCCTGGCGGCGCGCGCACATGGTGCGTTCAGACGAGTAAGAGGCTCAGCAGCCGACGGCCACAGTCCCTTTAAGGAGGCGGCCCCCGCGCCGCCCTGTAAACCCTGCTGCCAGTCCCATAGGCACTCCCGCCACAAACCCTTCTCAAAGGATTCGCGCGTGGCATTTCAGAAGAATGCCAACCCCGAGAGAATCGCATCGGACGGTGACCGAATTGAACGGAACGCCTAAACACGCGATGCGTGGGGTCTAAAATTCTTCACGAATCGGACACATTTCTTCCCGAGGAACGCGCCGCGCGGGACGTTTCCACGAGCATTCTTTAAGAGTCTCAGAGGAAAGGGGGGCACAGGAAATTTAAAAGTTACAGATTCTTGGGTGGAGGAGGGGGGAGGAAAGAAGGGGGAGGGGGGCAGAGGAAATAAATGAAAGCGAGTCGGACAAGAAGTCGCAGTATAACTCCATTTGCCTGGGGCGAAACAAAAAGGTGGGCGCGTTTGCTCTGCGCGTCCTGCCAGGCCCCGCCCCGCCACGCCACGCGCCGGCATCCGTGGGCTGATGACGCGTTGGCGGCACCGCGGCGGCCCGCCTCTTCTTAATTGGAATACTTGGAGTGATTCGGGGGCTCGGCGGCGTGGCCGCATTAATCCGATCAGATGCGGAGCGAGACTGGCAAGGGCCGCGGGGGCCGCGGGAACCGCGGGGACAGTGGCGCCTCCGACCGCACCAAGGCGCCACCGAGCTCCGCCGCGGCCGGGAGCCCCGGGAGCGGGCCGGCGGAGCGGAGCGGCACAGCGGCACAGCGGCAGACGGCAAGCGCCCGCGGTGGCCGGGGTAGGCCGGCCGCAGCACGGGGCCGCGCGCCCCGGCGGCTCCTGCCTATGCAGCAGGCGGTCTGCGGTGCGGCGGCAGCGGAGCCAGCGGAGCCAGCGGAGCGGCGGGGGCCCGAGTCAAGGCCCCAGTGGGCTGCATCGGGCGGCGGACATGGTCATAGTCGGTCTTGGGTCGGACTTGGTCCCATAACCGAAGTCTTCTGTCTCTGTCCACTCGTAAGAACGACGTGAGTGCGAGAGAGAGACGCGCGCTCGGGTATGGCCTGGCCCTGCCGAGTCCGCCCGATGTAGTACACTACCGCAGCAGGCCAGAGTCGATGCGCTTTATACGGCTGCGTGCGAGCCGAGTCCGATCAGTTGCTTTCGTAGCTCTGTCTCACTCGCCCCATTACCCTTACACGGGACGCACCGCATGAGCACGAGAGAGACAGAGATACACGGAAACACTGCTCGGACGCACCCCAAATAGTAAGCGTCGGGCATACGCCCGGGAGGGGGGCTAAGCTTCGGGCAAGGTTTCGCGCAGCCGGTTTCGCCCTGCTTGCCGGGGCACTGCAGCGGGGAGGCCGCGCTGCCAGTCCGTCTGTTCCGCTATGGCCGGCCGGGGGGGACGGGACGGGGTGCGGCGCCGCGGCCGCCTCCTCGGTACTCACCTGCTCAGGACGCTGCTCCGGCTGCTCCGGCGGGCTGCTCTCCGCGGACGCCACAAATCCCAGAGGTCGCCGTCTGCGCGGACAAGAAAAGAACGTCGGCGTCAGCATCTGCTCCGCGTCTCGTGGCCGGACGTGCAGGACCTGCCAGACCTGTCGGACCGGGCGGCTACTGTTGCTGCGCGCGCCGCTTGCACTGTGAGTAGTTGGGCCCGGAGGAAAGTTGACGCGGGCACCTCGGGCGGCGCTAGCGGGGAGACACTTGGAGTCTCATCGACTTGAACGTCCCCTCTTCATCATCGCCCCCCCCCCCCCCACCTCCTACTCTCCTGGAAGGAGCTTCCCTCGCCTGATCCGCGCACAAATGTTCGGATTTAGCGGGATTATCGAAGGGCTAAGTACCGTCTCCCCTCCCCCGTCACGTCAGGACGCCCCGGCGTCGTGCCATCATTCGCGAATTACGTGGAGAGGCCGGCGGCACCAGCGTTGGCGTCGTCGGCGTTCGGGTCCCAGCGAGTCCGCGCCGCCCCTGTGCCTTGTTGCGCCCCAGCTGCCCCAGCGGAGCGAGGATGCGACGCGGCGGCAGCAGCGGCAGCAGCGGCAGCAGCGGCAGCGGCGGCCAGTCAGGGCCACAGTCAGGGCTGGCGGCCCGAGGAATGACAAAGGGAGGCTGCCATGAGGCTGCAAGGGCTGACTCCCAATAATAAGGCGCCATCGTAGCTCTGTCCCTGTCGCACTCGCGGTATGCTGGAGAAAGAGACAGTGAGAGACGGAGAGACAGCGAGACTGAGAAAGACAGACAGAGTGAGAGGAGAGAGAGAGAGAGAGAGAGGTCCGTCAAGACAGTGTTCAGAATCGCTTCTGTTGGCGAAAGGGTTGGAGCCCCTGGCTGGACGACGGCGCGCCGACAGGATCTGCCCCGGTGCCCTCCTACAGTGTCTCCCAGCCCCGGGCCGCAGGGCCGCAGGGCCGCAGGGCCGCCAGCGCCTGCAGCGCCACAAAGGGAAGTGCCGCCTGCAGCCTGCAGAGCACCGCGGAGCTGGCAGCGAGCGCCAACCCGAGCTCCTCCCGGCCGGCGGGGCGCACGGTGAGTGATTGGCCCAGCGCGGTGACCCCGGGGCCGCGGGGCGGGGAGGGCTCAAGCACCGAGGGAGGACGGCCCCGCGTGGGCCACGCCGCGCTGTCACGAGGCGGCACGTAACGCGCGCACGGCCCGGGGCTTCCCCGGGCCGCGCGGCAGCAGCGGCAGCACCAACGCCCCAAGCACTTACCGCTGGCCTCTTCAGGAGGGTGCGTGGGCACGGAGGGGAGCGGCGGGGGCCGCGAGGAGAGCGGCACACGGCACGCGGGGCGGGCCGCGCCGAGCCGTGACTCCGATACGGACTTCGACGCACTGCGCGCTCAGGCCGTGACCGTACGCGCCGCGCCGAGCCGAGCCGATGCCGCCGTACCTGTGCTCGGGCCGAGGGTTCGCGTCCGACTGGCGGCGGGGCTGCGCTGGCGGCGCCAGCGGCAGAGGCTCTACGGTCTTGGTGACCGCGCCGCGGAGCTACGCGGAGCGACCCCGGCCCAGCCCAGCCAGCCCCAGCCAGCCCCGGGGGCCGGGCGGGCCGGGGGGCGCCGAGGGGCGCCGGGGGAGGGGAGCGCCCCCACCACCCCGGCCCTGCCCTTCCCTGCCCCGAGGGTGGCGCTCGCGTTGGCACACTCTGCGGAGGGGGCAGCCCCCCCCCCCCCCCCCCCCCCCCCCCCCCCCCAACGGCCCCCGCGCGCCCCCCGCAGGGCCCCGCGCCCCTGCCTCAGCTGTTGCATGCAGCGGGCGACGGCCGAGCTGTGGCCCTGCCCCGGCCCTCCCGAGCCTACGCAGCGCCTGTCAGGAAGGGTTAATGGGAGGACTGGGCGGCGGCGGCAGCGGCGGCAGCGGCGGCAGCGTTCAACGGAGAAGGGCGCCGACCGTGAAATGTGCCAGTCGCCGCGCGTCCCGTCCCGTGACGTCCGCGGCACGGCTGAAAACCTGTCTTGGCGTATTCAGCAGTTTTTAATGCCGTATGAACGACCGTTAGCTTGCGAACGAGAGCAGCGGTGTCATAACATGGGGCTGGGGACCAAGGGCTGCCGCTGCCACACCTCGGGGGTGTGAAGGGAGGTAAAAGCAGGCGAAAGATGAAACTAAAACGGAAGGAAAAAGGGGGGAGGGGCTCAGAGGGAAAGGGAAAGAATATGAGCGCATAAACTCGGTGTTTTCAGGGGTTTCTAAGGGGTGGGTTCCCTAGTGGCTAGCTTGCTTCACCAATTGAATCCAAACTTGACGCCACTGAAAGATGGCAAAGAACCGTAAGGACCGTTCAGAAACCATGGGAACTCGCTGATTTAGATAGTGCCGCCTCTCCCACAGCCTGCCTAAAAGCCACAAGGGACATGGCCAGAGCTGCCAGAACAGGCCGGAAGTAAAAAGAAGTCACTAAAGATGGCGCCGGTCCCGGGTGCACGGATGACCGGACGGCCGTAAGCATTGGGTCATCCGTGCGGAGGTGCACTGAGACCGAACGAGGCGAGTGACCAAGTGACAGCGAGCGAGCAGCGGGTGGCAACTCCTACGGTGGCATTGATCCCATCGTGATCCCATATCGCGCGGAGTAGCGCCGAGCTGCCCGAGGGCACCGAGGCCGAGGGGTAGGCGCAACACCTGTACTTGTAAATGCTTGTATTATTAAAATAATTCGCGGGTGCCGGTCGAAAGTCAAAAGTCAAAGGGGCCTTTCCAAACCACTCGTTATTCGAAAATCTTACGGGGCACTAAACCACAACGCGCGGTCGCTCGGGCCCGCTCCGCCGTATCGTCTTTCCACTATTTTGGGGTTACGGTGCGATCAGGCACCCTACATGTGGGTGAGCCGAGTTTTCACCACAAAATTCTACGCCGAATGACACAGGAAGCATGTTGAGAGAACTTACCTCCGGAGAGAATTTCACCCTGAATGCACTTGGGGGAAGTTGGCGTCCATTTGCACTATCGCAATTATCCAGTAGATATCACTTGCATTATCAAAGGTAAATATAGCAGCTATTCCACAAAACATTCAATGCGGAACATAATTTCAGCCTTCGTTTTGAAATAAGTCAAAGGATTCAGAAAATAGAAGAGGATTACTGCGACGGCACACAATGGAGCCCGGATCGCTCACGCCCGAGTTTAAACTGTTGCCGTTACGAGTCGACGAACGGATGCCCGATCTGAGTATGGCAAATTCACCGCTCGGCTTAGCGGCTGGTCCTTCGGGCCGCAGTCGATGGACCAAGAGGTGGACCAAGATGGACCGATGGACCAAGATGAAACAAAGAACAAACGGCCATAGGTAGAGAAATGGTTTAAAGTTGTGTGGGAAGACAAGCTCGAATGCCTAGACGTCGTATTTTTCTTACATTAACGAAATCCAAATATGTGAGCGATCCATTGCTACTTATGCCATCCGACGTAGAATTTAGTGGCGAAAAATCGGCACAACGAGTGGCAGCACGTGACAGCCGAGGTGCGCTGCCATCCATACTCAGAGGGACCCTGGAAATCGCATATTGCTGGATTGCTGGTTGCATACCCCACGAGTGGCTCTGCGCTCCGGCGAGTTTGAGACCCTTGTGATAACGAATATTAGACGAAGTTTATTCCCGAGCTTTGAAACAGCTCTTGTCGCTACTACAGCAAGGTAAGGAGGCATCCGAGAACCACAAAACGGCTCACTCGAAAAATTTGCGCTAGGGTCCTTACTGGCACTCGCTCCCAACGGTTAAAACGTATTGGAACCCCTGCCCGCCCAGACGTGTCTTTCCCCCTCCCCCCCCCCCCCCCCCCCCCTTCTCCCCTCCTTGCCTTCCCTATCACAAGCCGGCAACGTTGCACCGACCCGCTCCCATTTCGCCCGTGTGCTCGGCGTCGCCGACGTTTGGAACCGAACGGCCGCTCCGCCGCCGGAGCGTAAACGGTCCTTGTTTTTGTGGTTTCAGTCACCGACGTCAATGTTTTGGTCCTCAAAGCCTTTCCTTTCATTTTATGTTTATTTTGAGTTAGACTCTAAGTTTTTAAAATGAGTTTGAAGAAGCACAAGAAACATAAGTCAGAGAAAAGAGACAGACATGAAGGTACGGCATAGTCAACATAACCTGATATCCTGTCTTGTATTATCGTATATTTTATATTTGTATTGAAGTATTTAGAGTTTAGAAGGTTTCAGTAACATGTTTAGTGAGGAAACTCGATTTTCGTATCATTATAATTTTTTGAGAACACAGTATTTGTTGAAATTGTTGCTCCTGTCAAACTTGAAGTTTAATGTTGTTGTTTTGTCTGTTATAGATAAATCTCATTTCGGTGGTGAGAAGCCGCCTGGCCTTCGTTTGATTTTGAAAATGAGCAATTCTACTCCAGACAATTCCTGTGATTCTATGGTTGAAGAAGATACTAGGATGTCAGCAACTTCATCCTCCCATTTGACAAGTGTCCGAGATGATATTTTGAATTCTGTTAATGCCTCGTCTGATCGTTCTCACAAGAAAGCTAAGAAAAAGAAAAAGAAGAAGGAAAAGGATCGTGATAAACATGAAAAAAAGCATAAACATCATCATAAGGTAATTTTATATTTGAGTGACCAATTGTGTGCTTGTACATCTGGGAAAAATAGTGAATAAGTGCAAGTGCTAACTGCTGTCTATTTACTTCACTTCTTTCACCTACGTTCAGTTTATTGATATTGATCTTTGTTGTTTTTTTGTTTGGTTGGTTTTTAGGAGAAAAGGAAACGTCGGGAGGAATCAAGCCAGGATGACAACAGTGTGGGCGAGGAAAGCCTCCTGGAGCCACCTGTAAAACGTGCTGGACTGGATGCCAGCCAGGCGATAGATGAGCAAATGATGGCTGTGGCCCGAGAAGTGGATGGTAATTCAGCTCTTCTGTTTCTATTTCTATTTCTTAACAGCTTAGTATAATATTTTATATTTCTTTATGCACTTGGTTGTTACAACAGCTGCTGCTCGAGAGCCAAGGTCATGTGTTTTAAGACAACGACAAGAACGCTCTTCTCTGCAAAGATTGCTGGAATATTTACTAAAAGCCTTAGAGAGGAAGGATCCAAAGCAACTCTTTGCTTGGCCTGTGACTGACCACATTGCGCCTGGATATTCATCCATCATATCTCAACCAATGGACTTTAGCACAATGAAACAAAGAATTGACAATGGTGTCTATGACTCACTGCCTCAGTTTGTGGTTTGTAACTTAATTTCTTCTCTCAATTCATTGTATTCTGCTTTCTGCATGGTCCTCTTATTTTGGTACCGTTGTATTTTCAGGATGATTTTAGGTTACTATGCAACAATGCTATGATCTATAACCAACCTCACACAATTTACTATAAAGCTGCCAAGAAACTTCTTCATACTGGAGTGAAAATGATGAGTCCAGACAAGTTGAGGCCATTGCGCTCTGTTCTAACATACATGCCAGATATTGGGCGCGAAGCATTAGGTTTTGATGTTGGAGAAGGACTCGTGTTATCAGAACCCTCCTGCAGCCCCTCTTTAGTCATCTCTGAAACTGGGCCTGAAGGTGTATTTCAAGGAGAAGAGAGCATGGATGAAGATGTAAAGAAGAAGGAACCAAAACCAGTTCTGTAAGGCTTGCTTCTCATGTGAATTTTATTTTCTTGCTGTGGCCTTTGTATTCCCTCATTATTTCTTCTAATGGTGATGAGGTCCTTGCTGGCCTATAAAAAAAAAGTCTCCACTGTATTTTTATTGATCATGTTTTTTTACATACTCCATTTTCAATGGAGCCTACAATGTCTTATCCTGTGTTTTAAAACATTAATGTGATATTCTATTTTTCTTACTAGCTATGTGTATTTATAATTTATTAATTTTTGGTTTGTTTTCCAGAAATAAATTTGAGGCTATTCCTGATGATCTTACACCTGAAGAAATTCTTGAACAAGTCCAAAAAGCAGGTCAAATTGCAGCAGCTAAACTGGCTTCTAGGAAACCTAAAACAGCAGTAAGTTCGGGTGGCATTGTTCAAGTGTAATCATTGACATGTGTATGTTTGTACAAGTATCTATAAGTTCTTTTGAACATGCGCAGATGGGTTTCCTGCGTCAGCGCACTGATGGTACCACATCCTTAAATATACTGGTACCTGGTGAAGGAATAGACATGGAAAGAAAAGAAAAAGCTGTCTCGTTGGGCACACTCACTGGTAAACTATCGCATGGAACTGGACAACTCCAGGGCTTTAGAGAGGATAGAAGAAATATGGCCAAGACAGGTACTTGTGCTATTATGTTTATTTATTGTTTCCCGAACCCTTGAAGGAATCCATTACTTATGAGAACTTTTTTTTCGTTGTTATTTTTTTTAGTTAAACCACTATACTATGGAGCATTTGGTTCTTATGCACCATCTCATGATTCAACTTTTTCCAATTTAAGTAAGGAGGAGTCTGATTTGGTGTATCAGACATACGGTGATGAAGCCACTGTTCAGTATGCTGAAAGGTGGGGTGTTAAACCAAGACGAATGTTCTTAACCGCTTTTATTTAGGAATTTAATTTTTTATTAAATGTTTGTTGCTTTCCTCTCAGCATTCTTGACTTTGCAAAGGACAACGATTACACCATTACGATGGTGGATAATCTTTTGGATATTCTGACTCATGGTGAGCATCGCAGAACCAAAAGGAATCTAGAGGATAGGCGGAAGATGCGTGAGGAAGAAGAGCGGATGCGAGTTATTTTAGAAAATGCAAAAAGTCAAGAAACAAGTGCCCAAACTCCTCTGACCACCCCTGTTCAAAGTAATCCCGGTGCTCAGCTGCAGGCTCAAGTAGTCATACCTGCTCAAGCTATGAATTTGGATGGTTTACGTTCTCTAAGTGACCTCGGTATTGATACTAGTTTCTTAGAAGGTGTTGGTAAGTATGAAACTAATGTGCATTATAATACTCCTTTTTTCCCCAGAAGTTTCACATTATTCTTTTGAATTTTTTAAATGTTTGATTTTTGCTTGTTGCAGAGGCTTTACGGAAAGAGGTGGAAGATCAGAAACAAACTCAAGCACAGCTCAACCACACTGGTGGACTTCTGGAGAACTTACAGCAGGTTCAAAGTGATCGACTAAGCAATGCTCCACCAACTCATCTTTCTCAAGTTTTGCAGCCATCAATCACTGAGCAAGCCTTAGGTAATTTTAGGACCGTAATTAATTTTGTTTGTGGAATTTCCTTTTTTCCAATAAAGTAGCATTTTTTATCATCCTGTTTCAGCTGAAAAAATTACTGAAAACTTGTCAGATTTGGCCAAGAGGGTTCCTCCCGCGGCTGTTGTGCCTGTTGCCGGGATTCGTAAGGCAATGGGAGTTGCCCCAGATATCCAGAACTCTACTGACATGGTCAGCTCGTCGACAAGTGGTGAACACACCAATACTGATGGCCCTCCTCAAAGTGGAGGTGAGATGACGTGACCTATGCAACCACATGTGTAGTCACACTGTGCCGCGCTTGCTAGGTTAAAAATATATCAATTTTGAGCCAACAAAATAATGCGTACATTCCTTTGAAAACAGGTGGAGTAACATCCTCAACAGACCAGAATCCTAGTGTAGTGGCTGCTGGAACATCAGCAGTTCCGGATTTGGAGACCGAGCTTCGTGAGTTCCTGGAGAACGAAACATCAATGGGCAACCCTGAAATGCATGATGACCAGTCTATTGATGAAATATTTTCTGTCCCATAAACATGAAAGAAGAAATACAGTGTGTATTTGTATGTGTGCTCAGTGCATCAACCGAATACAGATTCATTGCATTCAACTGAAGATTTCTCAGAGAAATTTTGCATTGAGTGCTTTGTATTTTCTGATGAACCTTATTCTAAGAGTCTAATAATTTTAAAATTCATTGAATTCATCTGTTGGACAGATTAAAAAGTTTGACTTATGCGGAGTGCGGCATTCATAAGTAATGAATTAGTGATGCAGTACTGGAGTAGGTCTATTGCCTGTATTTAATGTTGACTAGAGCGCTGTGCTTGCACTAAATAATCAATTTTTTTTGTGATCATTCTTTATATAATAACTTAGGAGAATAGTCGGAGGCAAACATAAATTTTCTAGTTGTATCATGGAGTAGCCTTTTTTGATGTTGAAAAATGAATTGTAAATTATTCCGTTATTTTGATTTATCCTTCATCCTGCTGTATAATGTCGATATGGGCCGTATTAAATTAAGGTGTCTCTTCAGAATTGAGTAAGATGTAAATGATGTATTTAAAGTTTGTATATTGTGTTATGTATATATGCCACCTGCGACACATCTTCATTCTTTTTCACGTGTAATTGTCTTGCCCTTTTGTGGAGGAAACTTTGTAGTCATGAATAATTATTGAAAGAGGAAGCCTTAGTAAACCAGAGTAATTGTGTTGTTTCTCTCAACCTTAATTATGATACCTATCTCAACTTTGGAACAGTTCTCAAGAGGAAAAAGTTACACATGCACGATATAACTTTTCATTTATTGCTATAATTATCAATCTCATGCGTCTCTTAATGGACCAGCAATAGCTTACTTAAGTAGAACATCAGTTTCACATTAAACTTTTACACTTTTCTAAAAAATAGGCGATTCTTGCACAACCTGGGTGCTTCAGCAATTGACCTTACGCTCGATTTGGCTTAACACAGTTTGTGAAATCACAAACATGTTGTTGGTCAAGATGCAACATACAGTATTAAGTAAAAGCTTGTACATATTCATATAGGACTAGTTAACATCCTAAAACAAGTACCGGTCCTTAAACATGACTGCAAATGTGTACACAAATGTTTCTCATACTTAGCGATGAGGTGAGGAGGAATGACATAAGGATAAGTGTGCTAAGTGAGAGCTTTTCTCATGCAGAAATGACTTTGTGCATTGTACCACAGTGTCTTGACCTCTGGGTCTAAGAAAAGTTATATACCTTCAACTAAAGTTTTCATATTCGAGGTTCTGTGGATCCCTTCAAAAGTCATTAACACTGTAATTGTACTTATAAATTTCCTCAGAAATAATTTATATTAAAAGATACAAGCTACACTTTCAAATAAATGCAACATTACATTTAAATTACACAGTTCTTTGAATAAGTCAACATAAGTTAGGACAAAGTTTGTCAGTAGATCCCATTCTACACTTCTCTTTTGGAGCTTGGCTGGAACTCGGTCTCCACCCACTCATTAAATGTAATGCGTACCATATACAGAGGGGAAATACTGACAGGAATTGGTTAATGGTATATTGCATAAACTAGTCTTTAACTTCTGAATTTAAAAAGCAGGTCAGAATAAAATCAGGGATAGTCACCACAACAAAAGAGATTCGAATCATGAGCAATTAGTGACAGTTCAGAAATATATCCTTGTCCGGCAATTTGTCTCGGTCCACAAAGGTACAGGGGCAATTCTAACACGGCAATACAAATCGATACCAACATTCGACAGGAAGATAATTTAAGGTTTCTTTGGTGGATTAAAACCCTGCATCATGTTGTGAAATAGAAACCCCTATGCCATTTCAGTCGTGATAGTGGCCAATAAATATTTCTGACATCTTGCCAACAAGTCTAACCATAACAATTAACATCAATTGAGATCACAAAAGAAATAAATATGCTACTAAACATCTTCAAAAAGACTCATAAAAAAGACACATAAAATAATCAGAATAACTACTTCATACTTCATATAAAACTCTTCACAGTACGGCCAATTACTACATTAAATGCAAGAAAAGCATTCCCCAAAGCAAATCTCAGAAGGTTTAGGAAGGAGGCTTGAATTTAATTCTTCACAACAATCATTGCTGTGTAGTTAATAGCAGAGCTTGACATTGTAATCTTACATCCTGCCAACGCAAAGGTACTGGAACCCAGTAACACCATTTGAAAACTGGAAGGAATTTGTTTCGATGAACGGCTTTAAAGAGGCACTGTAAATGTTGATCTACACTAAAATAAATCTGATATTAAAACATTTATATCTTGAGTCAGACTAAAATAGAATGCTCTGGAAATGTCTAGATGTCTCTCATTGCCACAAAACAAGGAACATATAAAATAAATTTGTTCTTATCAAACAGGATACTGCTTTAAGGCACCTGTTAGCTCAATCTTTCCAAGAAATATGACAACTGGCAAAAGAGGGTGAAATCCAATGTACCTTAAAAATAGAGATCAACAGGACAAAAATCAGTAGACCACATTATCAACAATAAAACATACCAAAACCAAGCATAAGACATAAGTTTAAATATAAAGCCACAGGTAGCATGCACATGACTCCTAAAAGCCTCAGTCAAATATTACTATCACATTCTGGTAAGACAGCAGTTTTGCAGTGAGCATATTAACAATTCACTAAACTCAAAACATTTTGTTCCAACAGGAGAAAAACAAAATTTATCTCAGCAGGCATAATTTAATTTTTTAACAGTACTAATAGTACAATAACTCTCACAAGTCAGTCACATCCAAAGTAAGAGGATAAATATTATTACTGACTTTCTCAATCTTTCTCTTTGACCTGAAACCAATATCTTCTTGAATCCCTATAAATTACAAAAGTATGAGCTCTCTTTTGAAGACACAACATAGGCAGCGCCTACAGTAACCAACTATATTTTCCAGTCAAGGCCAATAGATATACACAAAAACATCAAATATCTAATTATATACATCCACACAGGCATTAGAGTCCTACAAAGTAGAATACTAATTTTAAAGCCCCTAGAAAACCTAACAAAAATGTTCCTAAGGCTCAGTTCACAACACCGATATTGTATGAAGGTGGAAATAAGGGAAACAGGACGGATTAACAAGTGTTCAGGTCTAGACACTCCACAAAGAGATTCTGAAACAGACAGGTTTTTATGGACCCACTCTGTCTCAGATACTGAAAGTGAGATAAATCAAGCAAGGTGACAGAGAAAGATATAGTGAAATTGAACGCATTAACTCTAGGAATAAGCAAAAGCAATAGTGATGTGAAACTTAAACTACAGAACTCAGGAATAGTAAGACATTTATGTCAATCATGTTTGGTAACAGTTACTATTTAAGAGTTTCTCAAGAAAAGAGATTTTCCAATTCATTATTAATGAGAGCCGTAGAAGTAAGTTTACAGCTGTGCTATTCTGAAGCAAATATTGTTAGTCACTGCAAATTATACATACTGTCTGATTGACTAGAAATGGATCATTAACCTAAATTTAAAAGTTAACATGCATATCATACAACAAACTCCAACTCAAATGACCGTTCAAAGCACATAAAGCAATATCATGTAACTGAATGTGGTAAGGCACTTGGACCATTCAACCATTTGGAAATTTCCACAAAAGCAATATCACTAAGCAAACTTTTATCATAGAATCTCAAATACTTGTGTACGCATTACATAAAGCTTCAATACCTGTGCTATTTGAAGTCTCAAAATGCATGCTTGAAGCAAAGTACGCCTACAAAATCATCAAAGAATATCACATTAGTGGTTATGGTTCTTGCGGCGCTGAAGATCAACTGCGACATCCTCGACTGATATGAGTTTCTCTAATGGGATGCATCCAAGTTCGCCCCCTGGTTGGCGATTAGGATGTAACATTTGCTCCATGGCCTTTTGCTCAGCTTTCTTGACTGATTGCTCCTGGGCTTCACGTGCTCTTCTTTCCTTAAGCTTCAGTGAGAACATTGCAACTGTTCTTGCTCGTTTCATAAGGCTTTGCTTGACACGCTGCTTTTTTGCTGGGTCCAACTCTTGACCAAGCTTTGGCATTGCTCCGGCTGAAACAGTACACACAGGGTTAATCTCAGGCTGCTGGTGGTTTCCAGTTAAGATACAGTTTTAATCTATACAAAACAATACATTGTGCTTGAGCCATTTCTTCAACTTCTTGACTGGAGGCAGTGTGGCTACTGTCTGAAAAAGATTGGTCTTTCTCCGGGGAGAGACGTAGTTTGGGCTTCAGGTACGCTGCAGTCCATGGCGGTGCTGACTTCAGCAGATCAGAGTCAGAAGAGGCAGCCAATTCCTGCATGACAAGTTGTAAATCAAACATTATGCTTAGAAATCGGATCACAAAATTTAGAAGTTATTAATTTATGCCATTATCATATGACTTTGCTAGTATTTCTACATTACAAACATAGTTTCAACTCCTTACAACGAGACAAAAAAAAGCACGGCAGAGGGAAGTGTTTTACCTTGCTTGCCGATGCAGACGCCAGGCAGTCTGTGCTTCGGCGTGCCTCTGGTTCACTGGTCTTCCTTCCATCAAGAGCGAGACGTCGAACCCAATCGGCCCCTCCATGCGGGCCGATAGTCAGGTGGTGCTGCAGAGCCGCAGCCTCCGCTTCTGCCCCCAGCCACTCCCGAGGC
Organism: Megalurothrips usitatus; assembly: GCA_026979955.1. NCBI lineage: Eukaryota > Metazoa > Arthropoda > Insecta > Thysanoptera > Thripidae > Megalurothrips > Megalurothrips usitatus. The sequence continues at coordinate 4,067,556 of CM049593.1, forward strand.
CGGCGACCTGGCAGAGGCAAGTGATGGGGGAGATGAGGGGCGTGGACCTCTTGCATAGGAGTGGTAGCATGTGAAGTGTTGCCGCTAGCAGAGGCTACAGCACAAATAGAAAACAGGAAACACGATGTTAGGAAGTGTGACTTTGTAATGCAAGCGGCCTGATGTAAAATCTATTGCCTGACCTTCCCAGTCATGCGATCGTCGAGCGCTAGACACAGATATTCGGCTGACACTTGCAGGAGATGATTTATCAGAAATGTGTCGTCGACTCTCTTCCACAATGCTTTCCTCCAAGGCCAAGGCTCCGGACGCCTTGCCACTAGAATTGGGAGAGCTTGATGATCCCCTTGATGAAGGCACATCCTCGCGTTCCCGACAAGAAATGCCAGAAATAGACGATCGAGAAGCTGGGGGAGTATTTGTACAGCTTGCACTGTGAGCTCCCTCTTCTGCAGACATCTCAGATCCGTCCTGGCTTCCATGGCCTGCCGGTGACACCATAAACCTGTGCCACAAACTTGAACCACTTCAAATAAAAATAAAACTTAACAATAAACACAGGAGAAGGAAGGAAGTGGCTACTGTGAACCGCATACATTGGCTTGGTCACTAACCTGCCAATATAAGTACTAGGCTGTGAGGAGCTTGAGTCAGGAGCAGGTGTTTGGACAGTAGAAGACAGCCTCCTCAGAGCTTCCCGGCGTGCAAATTCTACTTTGGCTATCTCGATGGCAACCCATTTAGGTAAATCAGGAATTGCACAAGTAATTAAGAAACGCATCACCAACATACCATGCTGCAAAGGGAAACAAGAATTGTTCAAAAGTCATTTGTCTCAGTATCATTCGTCCCCCCCCCCCCTCTCCCCCCTGGTGAAAAAATCGCTTACCTCTAGAGCCACAATTAAAAGAATGGTTTGAGTTGTGGACATTTCAGGAAACATGCGATGGACTTGTCCAGAGAGACCAATTAATGCACAGTTTACCAGGACTGCTATGAACCCCATCATGTCCATGGCATTCTAAAAATTAATAGATAATTAATAAAAGATCATAACAGGAAGCTACTCGATAGAATAAGTCTTAGTTTTCCAATGATTTACCTGCCATGTCCCAATATTTGGAACACGTTGCCCAAAAGGCCTTTGAAAGATAAAGCACAACTTGAAAGCATCCGAACGGATTTCAATAAGGTTGTTGATGAGTGCACATGTGGCAGCCATTGGAAAGGCCGATGAGAAAAGGACAACATATCCAAGTTGGATGAAAAGTTCCAAATGGTCATCAAATGTTCCATTGTACTAAACAAGAAACAATACCACAAAAATTTGTGAAGGCAGCATTAAACAGCGGGTGATAAAAAAACAAGGGTCAAACAGATGATTTTTACCTTGTAGAGAGTAGTCTCTAGTTCTGCCTGGCTGACATTCCTACTCCCTGTGCTTGGTGCAAGATTTGGTTGTCCTTCATCATAGACTCCACTGTTAGAACCAACATCAGATGAAGACCCAATATCAGGGTCAGTCTCAGAACTTGGTGGGTTTTTACTTTCAACAGAAGGACTTAATGCCCCAAAGAGATCAAAGCTTAGCTTTGCCAAGCGGATCTGCTCAAGAATATATGGAAGCGCAGACTCTTTTAAATTTCCAATCACTTGACGGGCAATTAATAGTGCTGCCAATTGCTGAAATCAAAAAGAGATGCTGTAAATTTGTTTTTAGCACAATTAGAAAGGACTCAAATTTAACTTTCACACACCTCCTTCAGCTTTTCTTGGTCTTGAAGATAAAAAGCGATGTAGAACAGTGACAGAAAAGAGTTGACAAATTGAAACTGGAAAGGAATAATATACAAAAACATTAGTGTTGAGTGCCATCAAAGAAATCTCCATATGATTTACAGTTGCATTTTTTAAATGCTGTTTTTGTCTAGCCATAATATAACAAAGCTGCAAAATAATAAATACTCTGTCCTCAATGCTATTTCATATTGCTTGGCAAACTTGCATGAGGCACTGGCATTACATGAAGCACAATGACACATTCAAACCAGCTTTCTACCACAATTTATACAACAACTGACACTCAAGTTCGAGAATCAACACAGGAGCACTATCTACTTATCCTAATAACATGTAGTCCTAAAAACATACACGCATACAAATCTGGCAGTTAGCAAATAAAATTTTAAGATTATGCTCAACAATTACAAAGAGATCTTGATGATTTCTCTTTTTCAATTCCAAAGCTACAATGATGGGTCTTCTGAAATAGAAGTTAGAACAGAACAATTACACAACCTTAACGAGCATGCATACAGGATCTCCAAGTCATTCACTTTTCACTTGTGATTGTGCTGCATTAACATAGTGTACCGCATGCGTTGAACTCTTTTCAGCTTCCAATGGTGACCACCTATTTCTCTTTATCTCATTCTACAATCCGCAACAGATACATAACTGCAATATCCGCAAGACAGACAGTTATCAGCAGCAGAGCAATCTAAAAATGCAGCAATGTTCAGTGCAAAAAGGCCATTCCATTCCTTCTGTTCATTAATTGTCATATAAAACACAATTTTTAAGTGGTACTTCGGGCAAAGAAAAACCACTCTGTGCAATGCTACACATTATAACATCAATAGCAGGAGCAGAGTGAGTATGTATCATTGAGAAGTACAAACCAAAGCCACTTTCACGATGAGGTGATTTTCATACTTGGTCTCAAGCCTGTAGTTTTCTGTTTGCAAAAGACAAGCACAACTTAAGAATATGCCTGACGTTTTTATTTTTTCCTCATTTTGATTTTCAGAAATCTGTGTAGTTACCAGTAGTAACTACACACCAGCTAAAACCAATACTAAGCCATTGTCATGGATTTAGAAAAAATACATTAAGGGTGCAGAGTGAAGCAGTAGCCTCTTTCATATAGTCGGAACTGTACCCAGGACACCCATAGTAAAATCAAGTTACCAAATAATTGATGGAATACTTCAGTTTGAAAAATTCATAAAAAGTGGGAAAGGGGGGGGGGGGCTACTTTCCTATTGTAGAAAGGCTGCATAAAGAGCATTGCCCTTAAAGAAGAAATTTCAAATTTTCAACATTACCTTTATCATTAAGCCAGCAAGCAACTTTGTAGTAGGCTTCATCCAGAACACTGATTACGACTGCCAAGAGTATCTTAGGTAGGTAGCTCAAACAAAATGGGTAACCATAAGACTCGATTCGTTTGTCCCACCAGTCCTGGGTTAAAATTAAGACAGTTATCACATAGGAAGAGTGAGAAAAACAATGTGCAGTAAATGTACTAAGTCCCTTCACCTGAAGCTGGAGTATGATAATCATGACGATAAAAACAATGGCAAGGCAAAGACCAATTATGGGAACACTGACAAACCAGCGGAAAACATGTCTTTTCCAAGGTGGATAATATGGTTCCAGCCTTCCAGTAACAGGACTCACTTCTAACACTCCCTGAAAATAATATTTTTGTACATATAATTTAAGTAGAAATTTCAACCGTACTCCCAATAGAAAATTTTTGGTAAAACACTTACAGTGTACAAGGGTCTGGGTTCCACCAAAAGTTCATCTCGCTGGTCAAGTGTCCCCCATCGATATGCCAATTCAGCTGAATAACGCTTCCAGGCTTCTAAGTAAATGCTAGCCCACAGCACATTGAAGAAGGAGAAAAGCACATACCCAACATCTTGGGCATGTTGAGATCGCCCACTAAAGCCCACCTGAAAAGCACGAAGTCAATGAGATAAACTACTCCGGGTATAGGTTTTTCAAGAGAACATCCATTAAAATACCTATCATAACATATGATTTTACTCCAACATAAATTGAATGAATACAACACTAGAGACAGAGTTCCAAGAGAGCTGTAAAATCTATTATTATCTCTAAGTGTTACAAACCCCTAAAAAAAAAATTTAAAAAAATGAAAGTGCTCATTAAGGCAAAGCAGACCTTTGAAATTTCCCTAATCTGGTGTTGTTGAGTGAATCAGACATCATGCAGTATAAAAGTTCTCACACAAGAGGATCTATGGATGCTTCATCTATAAACGGTGAGTAACAGAACTACTTATCTGCCTGCCACATTCACAAAACATTAGACCTGACTTAGTTTCTTACAGATGGCAGTCAGCACCTCAGTCAGGTTTTGAATAAACAATTCTTAATGAAACACTCCTCACAACGCTTACCCAAAACATAAATCCAACGAATGCAGGTACAAGGAGTGCTGCAGTGTAGTGGCCGAGCCATGCAAAGTACATGGCGATCTTCACGCCAAAATACTCAGAGATGGCATCTACCGAGAAAAAAAGAGCAATGATATCAGAAAGAAAGTTAAAGAAGAAGGGAAGAAGGGAGGCAAGACAGATGGACTGGCTTACTCAAACAAGAAGACAGGCATAGCAAATGCAGAATTCTAACGTGAATTACTATCGTTGAAGAAAAACTAGTGATCACAAACACCAATCACACTGACAAAGAAAAACAAAGAGCATGGGACTAATGTAGTAACTGAGTCTCAAGTTAGCTCTTTACTAGTCACTGACAGAAAATTCTAAGGAACAGACTGAATGAACAATAGTATATTAGACAAGGTCCATTATCACATGACATCAAACTAGATCTACAAGAAAATATATCCCACTGATTCAACTTCACACATTTTAACATCCCAAAAAAATGCTACATAATGGAAACCTACTCATCAGACAAACACACACAGACATCATACCTTCAGATGCCAACATTCCCAAATCACATTCACTAAAAAAAGAAACAATAGACACCACTAAGAAAAATGAGAGATATGGGCACACAGAGAAAAGGAGGACGTTTCCCAAAAAGTCAAAATACCTTTCATTCAGAGATTTCTTTAAAAAAATATGCATTATACATTATTCTTGCGCATATCCTGGACTTTTCCATTACATAGCTACAGCGGCTAGTCTTGTTTGAATGGCTGACTGCTCCATTAATACATTGAATGTTTTTATAAAGCTTTGAGTTGTTAGCATGAAAGTCCACCATAATGATATTTAAGAGCATCCAAAGCTCCATCTGCTGATAAAAATAAGACATAATGTATGGCATGCCCCCACACTCCACTACGGTAGATACATAACTATGAAAGGTCCTATCACTGCCAGAATAAATACCTTGACCCCTATCTGAACAATTAAACATTCATCAAATTCTTAAACAATGGAGCATAGAAGGAAAATAAATTGGTGGCATTTAAACAAGAAAGTTGGAGCCCTGGTTTCTGGGTGAACTCCAGCAGGCTTAGTTAAATTTAAGGTTTTACTTACCGAGAGGTTGCAGACTCAGAAATGCTCGAACCCAAGAATGTTGTAGTTGTTGAAGAGCTGGAAGATCATGAAGAGGAAATACTTGTGATATGACCCCTGCTGAGAGACACTTTGGCACTGAAAAATAAAATAAGGAATTAATGCTTGACCTATCGCAAACTAGAGGATGGCTGGAAATTTTATTTAAAAACATTATTTACCAATGGCTTGACCTTCAATAAGACGCAGTTTTCCAAATATATCTGAGGCTGCGGCCTCTGCTGGCCCAGCTCGCAGTGAATGTAAAAGATGCAGCACAAGGGTTTGCCTTTCTTGTGAACTAAAGAAGCTTTCTTCACTTTCAGTTCCTTCAAAGCTACTAAAATCTGCCTGCACCAGCTCTTTCAAACCACCACCGTACTCTGCTTTGAGTGGCTTAGGAAGATGGATTTCTTCCGCTGCCTTTAGTAACCTAACATTAAAAGAAATAATTTTTCATCCAACGAAACAGTTTAAAAATGAAATGGATAATAATCAATGATGCTTTAAATTCCAAACCACATACACATTGAATGGAGCAGTAAGGTAGAAACCATAGCTGTCAGATGAAGAATGATGTCGGACATGGGCCACAAGACCAGGCGTTCCTGCTCTCAGGCGGGACAACAACCACATGAGAGTAGAATCAGATGTACCCGGGGGAAACATCAGCACAACGTCACATTCCTGAATGACAATAAATCAAATAAATAATGTTCCGACACAGCCATAAACAAAATAAGATTTAAATGAGGCTTACTTGGGTAGGAACAGTTTGGATCCACAAACGTCTTGGGGTCATCAGATGACCAGTTTGGGGGATTTTTCGTCTCAGCATCCTTGAGGCTGTGCATACATAAAACTGGATTATGACAGCAGCCATGTGTTAGCCTAACCTCTCCAGGTAGCATTTTATACAGCGTGATACAAACAATTTAAGGAAATGTCACGACAGTAATATTGATATTTTCAATACGAGAGCAGCCCGCATATAATAAAAGGGAACATCAAGAAAGATGGTAAAGAGAGGACCTATGACATCCGGTTGTGTCAGAAGCCTCTCACCCAGTAACATTTGATCAACGGTGAAGTTGACAGATGTAGAACTAACTGAAATCCTCAGAAAACGAGCTTTGTAAGTTTTGCTCACCATTTTCGAACGTTTCTTTCGCAGTAGATAAGATTTTTCGTTGTCGCAGAGCCGCACTGCTGGAAGAAGCTGGGGAGTCGTCCTCCTTTTCTTCGAAACTACCCTGCTCTGGTCCCTCCATATTCAATGATAGAAAGCCTAGGGGTTCCCTTCAAGACACACTGCGCACCCGAATAACAAGTTCACAACATTCTGTTCATAAGCTCAGAATTTTTCTCATAAAAGTCGACTTTAAACGGTAGAGGAATGTCGTCAGTGGTCGCCGTTGTCTGCTACCACAAAACTGCGACTTGTCTTCTGCTACCCTAGAGTAAACAAAAGAAGGGTGAGGTGCTTCAACCTGGAGTATGGTCTATGGTCTGTCTGGAGCGTTTTCCAGTTCCCAGTAGGGGAGGCGGCGGTGTGATGCGGTGTGATTGGTGGTGGGCAGTGGTGGGGGAGGGGTAGTGGGAAAGGGATGGGTGGGAGGTCATTCCCCGCAACCGAAATATCGACATATTTTCTTTAGGGGTAGAAATTTTATTTGTACATTACTGACATGGTGTTTCTGGCGAATGACTTAATGTGAAATGAAATGAATATTCAGACTTTTCATGAGCGTTGCGATACTCTAGAGCAGCTGGAGGGCTTGGAGGTCCTTCTTCAGCTCCGGGACGTGCTGGTCCGCCAGCGAGCGCAGTGGCGCCCGGGCGGGGCCCATGTCGAGCCCGGTGATGAGCTTCATGGCCGCCTTCATGGCGGGGACCCACTTGCCTGTAACAGTCATGAGTTGAAACTGAAACGTTGCGCAGGCGCAGGGGGCACGAGGGTGGTAGAAGGGGGTAGTATTCCGGATCCGGGCAGGCGAGCTTACCGAAGTGCCCTCTGTCTCTCTCGCACTCACTGCAATCTTATGAGACGGAGAGGGACAGAGGGGGCTCATGTAAGGCCCTGCCCTCGGCCTTGCCTGCCCGGCCCGGAGCACTGGTGAGGGGGCTCACCGTTCTTGGTGATGGCCTGCGCCGCCTTGTTTAGCGTGTTCTGGGCGGCCCTCGCGTCCTGTACGTCGCCCTTCTGCACCGAGCCCAGGATGCGGTTGCACAGGCCGGGCAGCAGGTTGAGGCAGGTGGCGATGCTCGAGTCGAAGCCCAGGGCGAAGGCCCCCGCCAGGACGTAGTCGCAGCCCAGGAACACGCTGTGCGCGCCGCCGTCGACGGCCACGCACTGGATGCCCATCTCCAGGTTGGTGTCGGTGAACTTGATGCCCGCGAACGTGGGGATCGCCTGTGCGGCGGCGCCCATGAGCGCCGGGGCGTTCACTACAGGGAGAAGGGGGCAGGTGAGGGTGAGAAGAGGTGCGCTCTCTCGTGGAGCACGGGGCGCCCCACGAGTGCGACAAAGACAGACAGCGTGTTCGGAGTCGGCCAAGCGGCGCAGCGCGGTGGCGAGGACTCCGACCTTACCGTGGACAGCGGTGTACCCCGGGTTGTGGTAGTAGAGGAGCGGGGTCTTAGGGGCGGCCGCGGCCACCGCGCCGAGGTACTCGACGACCTCAGCCACGTTGGCGGGCTTGTTGAACAGCTCCGGGAGGCACAGGAGGGAGTGGGCGCCGTGCTCTTCGGCGTGTCGGGTCTGGCCGTCGGACAGGACAAATCAGAATGTAAGACGGCCCCGGACGCGAGAGGGACGAAGACGGGGTGCGCGCCGCGGCGGAGACACTCACCAGCTCCAGGACGTCCGGGAGGTTGGTGCCGCCCACCTGCACCTGCACGTGGATGCCGCTGGCCTTGGCCGCGGACAGCCAGGCCTCCGTCGTGGCCTTCCTCTCGGCCAGGGTCATGGACATGCCCTCCCCCGAGGTGCCGTTGACTGCGGAGGGGAGGCGGCCGGTGTTAGAGGACGACGCGAACACACCGGACCACCGGCGCGGGCGGACGAGACGGACTTCCCCGGCCGGACGGGATACTCACCCAGGACGCCATGGATGCCGTTTTTCGACAGGAACTGAGCGTACGCCGGAACGATTTTGAGGTTCACTTGTGATCTGGAAAGGCGTGGGCCACGAATTAACGGAAACGCTCTTTTATTTTTCCTTGCTATCTCATAACAGACTTGTCAGCCCGATTCTTACCCGTCTTGAGAAAATGCGGTAAAGACCGGAGCCATCAGACCTTGGAATTTCAGCTTCTGGGGGCAAAACACGGTCTTATGCAAATAAGTGGGCAAGGCTTGTTGTTCAAGGAGGGTGCAGTGGGCGTGGGCAGTAGGGGGAGGGGGGAGGGGGGAGGGTATCGGAAGAAGAGAGCCGGCCACAGAGATAACGAAAAGGCTCAGCCGACTTTCTCCGACCCGACCTCGACCTTGCCACCCACACCAAGATCACGGCTTCCACTTTCACAACCAAACGCCGCGATATTGACAGATAGTATTTTATGTGTGTGATTTTGTCGAAACATGAACGTCTGCCTGCGTGGTGACAGCGACAGTAGCCACTGCGGAACGCTGAGAACCTGCGTGGCCTTTCTTTTTCTTTGAAGGGGTGGGGCACAGGAAGCCAAAGAGAAACCTTTCGTTACTCAATTTGGGCGACGCTAAAAAGCGATGCTACAATAGAGCGACATATATCGGCCTTTTAGGCCAACATTTTCTTTAAATTTCACTCTTTGAGGGCTCTTAGGGTTTTAAGGGCTCTTTAAGGTGCTCCTACAATGACCGGCACACGCATCCGTCCAACGTCCCAGACTTGGTGAGACGCAGGTGGGACGTAGGACGGTCATTGTAGGGGCACCCTTAAGCGACGAAATTGGGGACAAAATGGGTGTAATTGTGTTGCCTACCGCCACCCGCCTACGAGGCAACAGCTCGTCACGGCTGTCAGCAGTTTATCTGGCAGGCAGGCGGAGGTAGGCAACAACACTACAGGGGGGGGGAGGTGGGGGTAGCTGCCTACAATCGTTTACGAAAGACCCGGCAACGAGGGGGCGGGACTCTAGAGCAGAAGCCGACTCTTGTTGCTTTGCATCTATTTTGACGACGATAACCGCGCGGAGCAAATAGCGGTTTGCGTAATCGTGACAAACAGGTAAACAGTGGCGAGGTGGGCGTTTTTAGCGGATAGCGGGGGGGGGGGGGGAGGGGGGAGCTACCGCCTGACTGTCACGGGCTCGGGTACCAGGGGAGTGAGTGCCGCCGCCCCCCCCCCCCCCCACACACACACACACGCACGCGCGTGGTCCAGTGAATCGTGCGAGAAAGGGCCGCGACGATCCATCGCACCGCACCTCAGCAACCTCAGCCCAGCTGGTGTAGAAAGCCTCAGCTGGGCGGGACCTGGCCGGTACAGGACGTCGCGGACGCCGTTGCCGAGGACTCGACTTACCATGGCGGAAGGATTGTAGCTGGCCGTTTCCGTTCGAGTCGAGTCCGTTCGCGAGGGCCTGCGGGGTGGGTGCGTGTGTGTTCCGTGGAGTGGACGGCGGCAGACACTGGGAGACGCGAGTGAGACAGGTTGCGAGCACGCCTCGGCCCGCCGGCACGAGAGCCGGCATGCCCCTCCCCCTCTCCCTCCTCTTCCTCACAACTCCTGTTTACGCCCCCCACCGTCCCCCTGCCCCTACCCCGATAACGGAGTCCTCAAAGCCCACGGCCAGGGACGCCGGCCGGCCGGCCGGCTGGCCGAGGCCACAGACGTGACAGTGTCTTTCTTTATCCCCGGCTCCCCGGTCAGCCGGCCGACGGACCGGACTTCGGTTGTAGTCTCGGGCGAGGACGAGGTACGGCCGAGGTACTGCTCAGTGGGTTGAAGAGAGAAACAGCATAAGTACAACAAACATTGTATTTCAAAAAAAAAAATCCATGTAACAGAGTGGTTTTGATTACATTACAGGTTTGACAATGTAGAAATGGAGACTTGGAAAATATTTTAACAAAAATGAAAAAAGCGGTACTTTGGAGAAATAAACAAAACAGAAAAGTACTAATATACCGATAACATACATGAACAAAATGTGTAACAAGGAGATGATCTCTTGATGACACCACATCCATAATTTACTGACGCAATCAAATTTTTTACTGAAGGAAATTTAAAATTAAAATATAAGGAAAAGTTGAATGGAAATTAGCAAATCTGTACAATTCCAGATAACACTAATCAAAACTGTTCATAAACAATCTAGACAAAAATCTAACCACTACATACATTAGAAACAGAAACTGCCATTCTATCACAATGTGATAAACCTATCTATTCATACTTTGATTTAATTTTAAAAGTATTTTAAAAAGAGGAGGGACCCTCACACATCCATATACATCTTTAAAAAAAAGCAATTTTAGAAAACCAAAGTAGTGAGAAACACAAATGACAGTATTGGCAACTTAACAAATTGTATCAGTATAGCACACACACAAACTAATCCTTAAAAACAAGTTGTTACTTTGTACGGTTCCATCAGTCCTGACTGGGGGTTCATCACCTTTAGTACATTGTGACAAAGATCACAATTTTTCTCCACAACCTGTATAACAAATTAACTTACAAAAATGGTGAATGAAGATGGACGTACAATGACATGACTAGCACAAAATTAGTTCAGTTTATGTTTAGAGTAATGCATATATAATAGACCATTTATGAATGTTTACACAAGGCATATAAAGAGAGGGCACTTCTATCAGATTGGGAAAGCCATCACAGGAAAGATAAAAGTTAACATTTGTACATGCAGAAAAGATCAGGGCAGTTATAATTCATCCAAAACCCAGAGAGAATCACACATTTGGTAAGTACTAGAGAAGCTGGCTTTCTATTTTTGATCATCTGTAATACATAATGAGCAAGTTCAAACAAGAACTGAAATTGTAACCCATGCCAGCGGTAACAGCCAGAAGTAAACTAGATTCAGCAATTTTTCTCTGTCTATGAACTTAATAAGTAATTATCAATTAAGTTTAATAATAGGAAAATGGCAATGTTGACTAAAGTCAAAAATAGGAGGGGTGTTTGAGTCTTGCTTGTGTCCACTGGCAAGTAGCTTCAATACAACAAAATTGGTTTTTGCCACTAGAAGTAAGCTGTTCATCTGAAAAAAAAATTATTTATGTTATATATTGTTGGCATTGTTTATGGCATGAAACAAATCAAATTTAACTCCACAAAAAATGTTTTTAGTAATATACCTCTTGCTCTGTGCTTCCTATTATTTCCAACAGGGTTCTTGCTTGGTGAAAGTTTTTGCAAGCAGCCATAAATAATCTAGTGTAGTCAGCAGATGGCTTGTCATCAACAACACAAACTTGTGTTTCCAATGTCTTGGTCATTTCACAAAATTCACCATATTGCATGGGTGGAGGGGTATGGAGATTTGAAAAAGGCTGGAACCTGTGTTCATAACGTACTTTTTCACGGTCATATTCTGACTTGGGAATGGTGATTTTTCCAGTTCGATGGAAAGCAATACTGGCCTGCAGAAAAGAAACAAGATTAATTAGATTGATATGAGAAGGAAAAGGAAATATGATGAAACACAAACGGAAAAGAAATCTGTTGTAAATAACTGTAGCATAAGGTGGAGCAATTACCTTGTAATAGCCCCCACAGAGATTTTGATACACTTGACAAAGGGTAATATCTCTTGCGAAAGGTCTGCATCCTTTCTTGCGGCGCACCTTGTTCTTCTTACTCTTTCCACGTGAATTCTCTTTCTCTAAATATGTCTCCTGTTCCATGAGTAGGCTGTCTGCTCTAGACAACGATGACAGAAGCCACCCATATAAGAACTCATATAAGTACCTGCCAATTACAGCATTTTCATGAGACAAAAAAAAAATGACAGACTGAAGATTTTATTTGACAGTCACAAACATTAAAAATAATTTTTTTTGAATAATAAAAAGGAAACAAAAATACAAGCATACCAGTAAATGTAATGGTACTCATGTACTGAGTAGAGCTGGAGCTCAAAGCCAGACAGTAAGTACATTATCATGATCCTGAGAGTGTGGTAAAGGACCCAGGTACCAAAGCATGCTAGATGGGATCGTCTCCCTTCTGATTTGGAGGTTAAATTGTGAAGATATGCATCAACCTTTTCAGCCTGGAATTTAATGTCACATTAGTAAAGTGGATATAATTTGCGCAATACAAGAATAGGGGTACATGTAATAAGAGATTTTGAACCTCATCCTGCAAATTGGAGAAATCTTCTAATAGGTGACTCAGCCTTTCTCTCTGTCGGGCTCGATTATGGCCACACAGTTGTATTAATTGGACAAATGGACGGCCACAATGAAGAAGGAACATGTCAACAAATTCCTTAGCCTGCAAATATAAGGTTATGATTTGGAACAAATCGACGAACAAAAGTGTAGAGTATAAGAAAATTGGTTTCAAATACAGCCAAGTACCTGAGTGTTTGATGCCAATAAAGTTTTGGATGCAAGAGATGGGGGACATATAAATGACCTAGCTGCCTCTCTTAGAACCTCCACCACACGAGTATTAGTTAGGAGACTGGAGGGCTGTGGAATGTATAAAACCTGTAGAACAGATCTGGACAAAAGGCATGGCTTCTGTCTGCTGAATTCTATAAAAAAGTCCTGCAGAAAATAAAAGACAATGGTTAGATTGAGATTTCAAAAGACATTAACTCTACCACAAAATGTGCTACGTTACCAGTGCTGTGTGGAAGGAAGAATGACTGTATATTCTGCAAACCACCCTCAATCTCTGAATCAGATCGTCATAGTAGGTGAATACATCTTCACGAGATTTAATTTTGGCATAACGAGGAAACGTTGGTGGAAGGAGGCGTTGATTGGCTAAGGGCTCGAATCCAAGTTTTGGAGAATCTGAAATATTGTAAAGGCATTGATAGAGAACCAATCGAAAATGCCAAAAAAGTTTAATAAGGGTCATCCGTCATACAGAACACCAACCTGCGGGAATACCCAGGGATATAGTATTCCGCATGATATTGAGCTGCTCAGAGCACGTAATAAGAGCCTTATGAAGTTCACTCTCAGGTCTTAATTCTTTTCGAGACTCTGGCTCAGATTCTTGCCTAGCAAGAACTCCTAATACAGTAAACATCAGTCTCACAAATTTTATTCGAGCGTGAAGCGCAGTGAGGCTATCCACCTCAGACTGAGATGGCCGCTGTCTAATTCTCCGATAGATATCTTCCTCAACTTCCCGGAGCATGCCCACAGTGCGTTGCTCAGAAACATCAGGCACAAGACGATACCCATATTGCATGGACTGATAATCTTCCTCTTCAAACACTACAGCTCTGTAAAAAGTGGTATAAAAATGCAAATTAGACAAGAACTGAAGAAATATGTAAAGCATATATCACATATCACATGGCACATGGCAGGTGAAACATACTGATCTATAAAATGCTTCACAACTTCCACCATCTTGTATGCAGCAATGCAAAAAGCTTTCAGGGGACGGTCTTCAATGGAAAATGGCTTATGCAGGTAAAGGTTGGCAAACACTGTTTGAGCTAGTGAATGCCCTTCTATCCAAGAGACAAAACATGCTAGAATTTGATCAATAATTCCAATCTGCTCAGACAAATCTAATCCTTCCAGCTTCAAAATGCCCAACTGTAAGGAAAAAGAATTGAGTTGGGGATGATGTAAAAAACGTTAGCACAACACCCTTCAGAGCTCATACAATGCACAAGGGTATTACAAACCTCTACTGCTTTGTCAAAATTTAATGTTGGCTTGTCACTACGATTGCACATCATTCCTGCATCCATCTTTGGATCCATCATCTCCACAGCGGACATAGCTTCATAGAGTCCAAAATTATCATCAAGGAGGAGCTCACCAAGATTAAGAGCTGAAAAAGATTATCAAAGAGAAACATAAATCTAAGTGGTCCCAAGAGATATGGGAGTCGAAACTTAAAAAATCAATGGTAAGCTTACTTTTAGCATAACATGTAAAGTCCTTGGTAATGTCGACCCAATTGTAGGTGAGCTTAGGTGTTGCTGTTGTTGTAAAAACACCATCCTCGAGGCTGCAGACAATGTATGGTAAATTTAGGCATAGAAAGAGAAAATACCAAGATGAAAGATAGCAAATTTGAAATGCTTGGTCGTCAATAATTTGAAAACATGCGGAATCTGGATAAAACCTTTCCAACTTCACACATCCAGGGGCACTTTGACCAATATACAGAACAAGTAAGGCAGTAGGAAAAAATAAAATAACTTTCGAACTCAGAAAGCTCCACGCGCTGACGAAAGAGTCAGCAAGGAAACGACAAGAAGGAAGTCAATTCCAATCATGACATGGCATTGTGTAATTCAAAATTAAATTAAATTACGCCATAAATTTACAATTTTGAGAAGATTTCAAGAAGAGAACATAACCTAGTTATGGAACACAATTATGCATAAGCAATCAAAGGCTTACAGTTTCTTCTTCTCGTCGTCTAAAAAATCTCCATCGTCGTCAACTCTGATATGATCATTTGCACTCATAGTTGCTTTGTACAGAAATCCCCCGAACTTTACGAAATATTACAGGGGTTTCGTCTGAAAAAGTAAGGCAAAGTTCCAATCACAATATCAATATCTATCAGAAAATGGAGGTGGGCGGTCGTGAGACTAGAAAGAAAAGTACCTTGAATGAGAAATTCGCCCACCGGCATCAGCTGTATTCAATCTTAAACGTATAAAAACGTAAAAAAAAATCCTGTCCCAGTTGGTTTGTGACGCAACTTTACTTGTAGGAAGCACGATGTGCAAAAAAATTTTTACACGGTAGACAAAGCAAAATTCCCTGCTCTTTCCCAAAACATGCGTGTCACCTGCTCAAATATTTTTCATAGGCCACGGCCACACGGCGCCAACCGGGCGCCACATTTGGTTGCTGCCGGGCCGCCAGCTCTGCTCGCTCTGTTGGATCAATAGCCGCCACACTGCACGCACGAGCGCGGACAGCAACACTCGGGCTCTAGAGTAAAGCGAGGGTCGAGTGCTGACTGTCGAGTCGGAAGATGGCCTCCGCCTTTTCTTCGGGGCGAAGTCTGAGCGACGTGGAGAGCTTCGAGGAAAACGTCGTCGACGGCGGCGCTGAGGGCGGCGACGATGACGAGGATTACTTGTCGAGTGACAGCGGCCTTCCCTTGCAAGAGGACGCGGCGCGGCTGGGGAGCGGCGACTTCATGGGTACCCAGCGCTTGGGACGGAAGAGACGACCTGATGACATGACTGACTGATGGGCGAGCCAGACCTAATGGGCGAATGTCTCCAGTCACGGCGGACCTGTTCCGGTGCCTGGACGAGCTGGACAACGCCATGCTGACCCCGGGCCTCCCCTGGCAGCCGGTCCCGGACACGCCGCGCCTGCTCAGGCCACCGCACTGCCGGGTGGGTGTCGCCGAGGCCCCTCCTCCTCCAGTGTAGCCAAGCCAAGCCCAAATACACGGGTGTAACGTTAGCGCCCACGCCCGCCTGCCTACAGGGCAAACCACCGGCAGCCGTGACGTGTTGCCTATCGGGCAGGCGGGATAGCCGCCAGACGTTACAGCTACACCCGTGCGTCTGGGTACTCACTGCCCTCCCCATTGCCTCATCCCGCCCCCAGAGACCCAGAGACTCTCTAGGACTGCAGGGCTAGACTAGAGAGACTCTGCGTCTCTCTCTCTCTCTAGGCTAGACCAAGCACTCTGGGGCTGATGACTCGCGCGCCCGCAGCGGGAGGCCGTCGTCTGCGTTGTGTCGCTGCGGACCGTGTCCACGTTCTGCTACGCCGTCATCTCGCGCCTCGGCCGGGTCGGGGTCTACGACGCGTCGCTCACGCTGCTGGACTCGTACACCCTGGAGCTGGGCTTCACCCACCCCCACGCCAAGGTAGGGGGCGCCGGGAGCATGACTTTTCAGCGAGCGGTTTCAAGAGGGACCCGTCTCACTCCCTCTCCGTCTATTCACAATCGCTCCATCTCGCTCCAAACCCGACCGAACTACTCGTTTGAAGAGCGTCGACCGACGGGGAGGGGCACTCCTGTCTAACGCCCTCTCGTTTGATCCCAGCTAGATCGGGATCGGGAGGGAGGGGGATCTCCGCGAGCCCCGGCAGCACACCACCTGGGTCAACGATGCCGTCTTCCTCTCCGACGCGCAGATGCTGGTGGTCGCAGCGTCCGACAGGCAGGTGCTGGGTCGGGCTCGCCCGGCTCCAACTACTGTACGCTCCAACGCGCCGTGCCAGTGCTGTGTTCCTCGTGACGCATTCATTTCATCCCTTCCAGGTCGCTGACGATGCTGGACGCCTCACGGCTGCTCCACTGCCGCCGCTGCGAGGTGCGCAGCCTGCCGTCGGCGCCGCGGTGCCTCGCGTACGCCCCCAGCGACAGCCCGGCTGAGGTCGGCGCCGCCCCCGCGTCGGCCTCGTCCTCGGCGTCGCGCCTCTTCATCGGGGACGACGTCGGCAACGTGACCACGCTCACGTTCCTGCGGCCGCGGCGCGCGCTGCTGCGGCCGCCCGACGCCGAGAACAAGAGCACGTCCTTCTTCTGGCCCGAGCTGCGCCAGCAGGCGGACTGGGTGGCCGTGCAGCAGGACCGCGCGGTGCACGGCGACGCCGTGAGCCGCCTGTGGTACGACGCGCACAACGACACGCTGCTCTCGTGCAGCCGCGACCCCCGGAGGACCCTCGTCATCAGGCACCTCGCCGGCCGCCGCGAGCCCTACATCTTCAGCCTGCCGCGGGTGAGGGTCTTCGGCCTCGGCCAACGTTTCCAGGGGCAGATCCAGGAGCGGCTTAAAGGGGGGGGGCAACATTTGCCTATCTTTAGGAAAAAAGTTGTGCTCGTTGCCAGCGTTTTAGGCGCCCAAGGGAGGGGCGATTGTCCCCCGCACCCCTCCTCTAGATCCGCGCCTGTCCGTCTCCCCGTCTCCCTCGCACTCACTTGGTTCTTGGGAGTGGACAGAGACAAGACGAACTCAGTTATGGGGTCATGCCATGGCCGACGCAGGACCGACGCACAGCATTGCTCCAGCACCTGACTCCCGGCCTGCGTGTCCCCCGCAGGGCGCGAGCTGCTTCGTGCTGGACCGGCCGCTGCAGCTGCTGGTGACGGCCGGCAGGGACGCCGTGGTCCGCCTGTGGAACCCCCTCGTGCCCAGCCAGCCGCAGGCCACGCTCCTCGGCCACAAGCACCCCGTGCTGGACGTGGCCACCGTCGGCGAGCTCGTCGTCAGCATGGACCTCCACGGGGTGAGTCTTGTAGCCCCGAGCCCCCCCCCCCCCCCTTCTCTTGGCGGTATAATCACCCGTGTTGCTCCCGCAGACGCTGAAGGTGTGGCACGCCTCGGAGCACGACTGCCTGCAGACGCTGACGCTGCCCTTCACCTGCCTGCGCGTGCCGGGCCGCCGCATAGAGCATGGCGCCAGGACCCTGTACTCCGCCCCCAGGTGCGCGCGTGGCCAGAGCCGGCCGGGAGCCGGGGGAGGCGGCCGGGCAGCGAACACCCACGGACGCATCCGAATGCATGCGTCTCCTGTCCGTGTCCGTCTCGGCAGAACGAAGAAGATTAGAGGAAACATTTCAGCTGACTCGGATGCGCCCAGGCGCGAGCCCAGGAGCGGCCAGAGGGAGGGGCGCCGTACCGCTTTTTGCCTACATACGGGCGGAAAGCAGTACGGGTTGCCTACATTCCAGGCGGCAGGCGGTTCGTGCCGGCCGGCCGGTTGGAGCCCTGGCATATTCCGAGCAGCGCCATCGTTACTCTGTCTCACTCACCCCCACGGCACGCCCTGAGGGCCACGAGATCACTGTTCGGAACCAGCCTCCCGGATCGCTAATGTCATGTCCCGGCCAGTGACGACGACGGCGCCGCTCGGCTGGTGGCCGCGCTGTGCGGCGAGCTGGTCACCGTCAGGCTGCTGTCGCCGCCGGGGCCGCCCGCCCACCACGCCGCCCGCCCCCGCGGCCCCGGGCGCGCCAGACTCGCACCCCCGCGAAGGGACCAGTCCCCGGCAGTCCCCGAGTCGTGGTCGCCATCTCTGCTGTCGCCCTCCTCCACGTCGACGTCCTCGTAAGTCCGGGGAAGTCCCGCGTACCCGACACACGCCTGACCTAACCGTCGCCTGCCGCCGCTGTCGCAGCCCGCGGGGTCCGCGCCGAGGGTCGCTCCGCTCCAGCCGCAACGCCGAGCACGGCCCTACAGCAGCAGCGGACGAGGACCTGGCAGACGACGAGAGCGTCCCCAGCGACGTCATCCCCAAATCCACGTCGCCCCTGCCCGAGTCCATCGAGGACTGGCCGGTGCCGGACGACCGGCTCTTCAAGGAGGAGCCGTCGCAGCTCCACGGGCACCCCGCCGGCCCCGCCGCCTCCTCCCCCGCGGGGTCCGCGGGACCGGCGACGCCCCGGGCCTCGACGACGTGGTCCCCCCCGGAGCCCGTGTCCCACCGGCCCGTGCCCGACGAGAACGGCCTGTACCCCGAGGAGCTGGCATCCCTCCGCGCGCTCGGGCTGCGGCCCCTCGACCTGGAGGCCATCGGCGTCAACCTGAGCTCGGCAGCGGCCCCGGGCGGAGCGCTCTCCCTGCTCCCCATGGACGCCCTGGCAGCCGTCAGGCAGGCCCACGCCGCCCAGAAGAAGTCACACAAACAGGTAAAGTAACGTCAGGTCGTGCGCCGCGCCCCCAGAGTCCAGTGCTCAGCCAACGGGAACGGCTTGCAGATGCGGACCCTCGCCTGGCACTGCGCCCCGCACCTCGCCCTCAAGCTCCCCGACGAGACGCCCCTGCGGTTCTCCCCATGCCTGCCGGTCACATCGCGGATGCGTGCCAAGGGCGTAGACGTCTCGGACCCGAGGCGCCTCATGCAGGTGACGCCTTCAACCTTTGTTATAAGTGAAACGGGGGAGCCACTTGTTGACCCTCCTCAAATCGACAGGCAAAACTGAACCGTCTGGGGGCGAACCGGTCCAAGGCGTCGTACAACGCGAGCGCGGCCTCCTCGGGCAGACAGAGCCAGAGCAGCATCGCCGGCAGCATCAACACGTGACGGGAGGGAGAGATCGACTTGTATATGAGTAAAATGACAATGAGCTTCGGCTTTAGTTTCGCATTTCTGTTGCACAGCATCTCTGATTTGATACTTTATTTGCGTACAACATCAAGCAGAAAATTACACACAAACCTAGTTCAAGAGATTCGCATAGTGTATGATTTCATTACACAATAGTTGAATCAAATCACCTCATAAGAGCCAAGTTTTCATCGGAAAATAATCTGCTTTAACAGATAAACGTATTTATTACTACAAAAAATTCATTCTAAAACATTCCTATTTAATATACTTAAATAACTGTCTTTACTCTGCACAAGTTTAACTACATTGTGAAATAAGAAAGGATAATATGATTTATGTCAATATGTTGCGGTGTCAAATTACCAGTAAGAAAAGACATTGAATTACATTGTGGGCTGCTTTGCAGCCATACTCTTTTTTTTATTATTGTTTTTCATCTTTTTTGTAAAAATTATTGAATAAAAATCACAGTCATAACAAAGCCAGTTTAAGTACAAACCGGCCGAAAGAAGGTGGTGTTAAAAGAAGAAAGTTGACTATTGAGGCTGGATTCTTCCAGCTTCAGTTTTTTCTGCCCACTGACTTGATGAAAAGAATGACATACAGTTGTGTCTGCTCGTGTGCTGTTGCCTGCAACAGCACTGGTACCATCTTAATGACCATCTTCTTCTTTAACAAACATCCCTCCTGTGAACAGTCCAGTCAGAGCCCAAGTGTTAGTCAAAGCTAGTACCGTGTAACACCTTTCTTTCTTTTGGTCCCTTACGAATTTCCCTACGAAATAATAAATGTGTCTGAAAAGGTTAAGAATCAGGGGCGTCAAAAAAATCAAGATGAGCACATATGAGTTTGTTTTAATGATAAAAATGCCATGCTCACAGAAATAAGTTCTGCACATGCTCTTTTGTACAACACAAAAATAGCAATCAATATTAAATTTGAAAAAAAAGAGAAAAAAAAAGAAATTTAATTGTACATATTTATAGTTGCAATTTTGTCCATTCACACCAAGAGCAAATGGTACACTTGGGAAAAGATGTCATTACAATCTCTTATCAAATACCAAAGAAAAAAAAAAGATGGCAAATTAGAACTAATGATGACATGACATGACAATGTACAATGATAGCAATGCGATCTCTCATGATAATTAAAATGAAAATTTGATAAAGAGATGAATGAGTGTTCCCTCACAAAAGTTCATGGAATGAGAGCATTTGTGCATCACGCACAAGGATAAAAAATTTATATACACTACGGTAGTGAGAATCTTAAAAATCTGTACACATAACAAAGGCTGATGCTATTAAACGCATCTTTCTTTGACAGACCCCACGTTAGATTTACTTAATTTGAAAAAGGTGAGGCATATGACCTTTCAACACTAGTTCATCAAATGACTTTATCACAAAGAAAAACAAGGCTAAAAAAGTCTAGGATGACTCTGTGAAAGTTAAGTTCATAATAGTTTCTCTTAGATCAAAAGTCAGGTTTATCATAAAATCTGACAGGATCTGTAACAATGATGTCTGATGTTCATAATTTAGCACACACAATGATTGAGGAATGAGAGAAATTGCTTGACTTGATTTTAGTCATGGAATAAATTCCTCATATGGTAACATAGCTTACATTACTGAGACCCATTGTGGTTGTCACCATTATCGATGAAACTGTTGCCATTTATCACAAACGTAGTACCAAGGCCATATAAATGTCCACAGTATTTGGCATCATCAATGTTGTCTTCAAAAAACATCTGGAAAACAAAAGTCACACAATGAGAAATGGGGGCACAACACGAGCAGTTCAATTTTCTCTGAGAATCATGCTTAAAAATAAAAGCTTTTAAATAAAGATGTTTGCATACCTCTCTCATTTTGAAAAATGCCATTCCAGTAAGTAAAGAATCACTGCCTGCCTGGTGCTGCGGACCAACCCTCATAAGCTCAAGCTGGTCTGCCACTTCTTGTAGGCCGCCTTTTAGGTTTTTACAGCTCTTCATTAGGTACTGAAAAGTAGGAGTAAGGAATCAACTAATGCACAAAACAAGAAGGATGAGCTAAAACGTATTATGGTTCTTACCTTGACATCATATATTACCGGGAAGTAGATTCTCAAAAGTTCAAAGAATTCACTCTCAGATTCAGGTAAATTTTGATCTGTTAGTAATTTTAGAAGATAGCAAAAGTCATATCCACTGAAAAGCAAAGAAAAAAAACAAAGTTATTATAAGCAAATCCCAAATTTATCAAACAAGAATAAGAAACTAATTGTTTTTCACAACAATTGAAGAATTAAGTGAACTAGAGTAATTTTAAAAACCATACCTGTGAAATGAAAGCCACTTGATATTGTCCATAAGTACAATACCAGATGTCATCAGAAGCTCAGCGAAATACAGCGGCTCAATGCCATCCTCTTCATGCTTCTTAAATTGTATCCCTGAGTTTGTGAGAAGTTCAATACTGTCTTGGGCATACATGTCCTCCCTACAAAAGGTAAAATTCGAAATTAATATTTGTCAGCACCAAAATAGGTTTAGAAATCACAATTCACAAGCAGGGTGGATACATACGATAGATTGAACTTAAAATTGAACTGCCAGGTAGTGTAAGGCCCTCTAGGTGTTTTCCCTTGCTCATCTAAGAATGTGAGCCCAAGTTGTATGATTCGCAACAAGTCAACATTACATCTTAGTAGTTGATATTGGTAATCTGCTGTACTTCTGAATTCTCCAATAGGTCTTGCAACTACCCCAGGAAATTCTGTATCCTGGGATGGAAAAAAAAGAAATCATTAAGTTTGCTCCCTGGAAAGATCACCAAATAAATGCAAACACAATTTAAGGACTTACCATAGCAACATAGTTATACTTCTGCACAATCTGTCTTATTGTACGGAACTCTTGATCTAGATTATGAGCCCACACATCACAGATACCACATTCTTCGTTGTTCATAGACATATTATTATGATGTACATTATTTACTGTAGAATTGCCTGCAATATAAGTAAGAAAACATGGTGATTACGTGATGAAGAACATTGCAGAAAAGAGCCACAGGGCTCAGTTTGACAGCAGTATTATACAGAGACAAATGTATGTGTACCACCTCAATTCAAAAGAAGACCACTTTAATTACCTGTCGCACTGGGCATTTTTGCTGCCCACTATCTTGGAGGCAGGGCACCCAGGGCCAGTTGTTGTTGGTCCACTGTCACACCAATGCTCCTGACCTATGTGAACAAAAGAAAAAAATGCAATGCTTTGAGATGAACATAGAATATAGACATTGGCACATAGCAGATCAAAAGGTTTCCCTGGTCTGAAAATAAGTGATGACCAGGGTAGCTATAAATCGGAAAGGTGCAGCAGCTTACTAAGTCTAGCTAAGCTAAAAGATTACTCATTTTGTAGACAGCATCAAAATTTGACAACATTCATTCACATTGTAACCCTTTTGAGTATAGGCACAACATTCTGTCACCATCCAAAGTTATAAAATAACATAAATACATCGTAGAAGACCACCTGAATTAACATGTTCTCATAAATTAGAATGTTTTGATTACAGCTAGAAATCAACTTAACCTATATTTGGGTTATGTACACAACGGTCTGACAAATCAAAACGGCTGTCACACTTCATTTGAGGACAAATAAACATCACCAAGTTCGTGAGAAAACCATTTGAAATTTCATGGTATTAAGGAAAACGAACAATGGACTACACCACGCAAACAATGAATGGGAGGCACCTTATAAAGAGATATGTTCACCTTGTCTGCATCATAACCTCAAAAGCCGCAACAGTAACTATGCGACCAGAGCTCGCTTTAGACCGACTACTGACGTGAGGAATACTCGATTCGATTGCATTTTAATATCAAATAGCTCTAAAGTGTGAAACAATCGCAATAAACATGTAAAAGACGAAGAAATATGCAGAAACTTCGCCAATACCTAATCTTGGCTTGCGAATTTTACAATGCTTTTGAGGACCTCAGTGGGGCGATTTATTTTTTAAGTGAAGTTTTCCAACGCCAAACTAACCTTTTCCAGGTTTGCTGAGGGTTTCACGTGGCTGTTAATTAAACGCGGGGATTATTTTGGTGACAAATTGTGTTGTGGTACTACGCGTAGTACGGACTCCTGTCTTGATTTCTTTCTTTACCACTCCCATTTGTTGGCCATGGAGCCACAGTAGCGTCACTCGAAGGTGCAAGAAATCCGGCAAATTTTGGATGTAAACTGCCGCTCAGCCTGCGTGCTGTGCTTCTCTGACGTAATTTGGTAGCCTTGCATATATTTCTTTTAGTAGAACACCAATAAGTGGTGTAAAATAAAGTTCAAGATGCAGTTCAAATTCCAAGCAGTCGCGCGAAGCCAGCCTTCTGCGCGGGGATGTTCAAATGGTTCGAATGAACCGCACATATGCGAAAGGCGTTTCTCTGGTGTCAGGGAATTCCGGATACGTGTCCCATTCCGAAATTATACGGAATGGAAAGAACTGATAAAGAAAGAGAGGGTGCAACAGGCAAAACCTCGGGACGTGAGTTATTTTTTTTTAATAAGCACTTCCTCTTCCCGAGAGTTTGATCCCACATTTTAGCCCCGTCGATATCTCGATTGAACATTATCTAGAAACATATTCTCAGTTTTAGAACCGCGGCATGACAAAGTCCGTGCTGTACGTACGGTCCGTTTCACCACCCTGACGGAAAGGCAGCTGATTTACCCCCCCCCCCCTCCACCTCTCTGATCCCCATGACATAAGTGGCTATTCCCGTCCGAACGTCATCATGATGGGCTCGCCGCCATGCCGCCCAAGAGCGACCGGTACTGGCCGTCGCTGGTCGCGGGGCGCGGGAAATCATCCAAGTGCCGCCGCCCTGTGTGGCACCCCGGCACCCCCCTTCACAGAGCCGGGCTCTGATGGCCGCTGCGCCGCTGTGCCCCGAACTACAGTATCCAGGATGCAAACGACTTCGGGTCGCGCTTCTCCGTGTGCGCCGCGGTTTGTCGAACGTCGACTTAACGTCCCCCCCCCCCCCCCTGCTCCAGTCGCCCGACCTCGAACGCGGTGCAAGGACCTCTGTCTGTCTGTCTGTCCTCTCTCTCTCTCTCTCTCTGTCTCTCTGTCTGTGTGTGTGTCTATTTCTCTCTCCCTCTTCCTCTCTCTCTCTCTCTCTCTCTCTCTCTCTCTCCTCCTCTCTCTCTCATGTGAAGCTCTCTCTCTCTCTCTCTCTCTCTCTCTCTCTCTCTCTCTCTCTCTCTCTCTCTCTCTCTTCCTCTCACACGGAGCACCCTGCGAGTGCGACAGAGACTGTGTGGATCAGGCAGGCGGCAGCCGACGGCGAGTACGCGGGGGGCACGTCCCGGCACGCCGCCGCCACATCGGCAAGCCGAGGGAGGACATCGAGGACAGCGGCAGCGGCGGGGGCCGGGCGGTGCAGCGGGTGCAGCCTGCAGCCCCCCAGGGCCCGAGGGTGTGCAGCCACCACCCAGGCCGATTCCGAACGGGCGTGTTTCGCCGCTCTGTCTCTGTCGCACTCATGGGGCGTCCATTAGGGGTGCGAGAGACAGAGCGACATGCAGCCGCGCGTCACCCCATCAGCACGCCCTGCCGGGCGAGATATTTACAGCCAGCCCCGCGGCACGGCGCGGCACGGCGCGGCATGACACGCTCTTCCGGCGTCCGCGACGGGACAGGTCTAGAGGCAGGTCGCTGTCGCTGGGGTGGGTCTGGGCCTCGGCGTCCCCCCCCCCCCCCCCCTTCAGCCCGGCCCTGTCAATGCCGCCTGAGAAGTGGACAAAAATCCACCAAAACACACGTGGGAGAGAGGGAAAGGGGGGGGGGGATATAACATATTTTTGTGCCTCAAAACATTTTTAACAATGTTTCACGAAAGAGTAGTAGAGATTCCCCCTTTCGAGAGAGAGAGAGAGAGAGGTGAGAGAAAGAGAAGTGAGAGAGAGAGAGAGGGAGAGAGGGAGGGGGGAGGGAGGGAGGGAGGGGGAGAGGCATACCCCCGCCTGCCTACACTGCAAGTCAAACTACTGACAGCCGTGACCAGGTGTTGCCTAGCAGGCAGGCGGAGGTGGGCACAGCCTTCACAGCTGTGTGCTGTGTGTTTACACCCGTGATCTCTGCCTCGCGTTGCTGGCAGCGCTGGCTGCTGGCTCTGGGGCTGTGGCTGCCGCTGACTGCAGCCAGCACGGCAGGCCGCGGGGGCCGCGGGACGATTCGGACGCCGCCGCCGCGGAGGGAACGGAGAGCAACGAGTCGCGAAACGGGCGGGCGCGGACGCTGCCGCACTCCAACGAGGTGCGCGGCGGCGGCAGCAGCGGGCGGCGTTGATAATTTTAACTCGCTGGTCAAAGTCCTGGCCAACAGATTGGCCCCTGCTGGCCGGCCCTCGAGCGTGTGTTCGAAGTGAAGGGCTCAGACAGCGTGACGCCCCCCTCTCTCTCTCTCTCTCTCTCTCTCTCTCTCTCTCTCTCTCTCTCTGCTGTGAAGCCCTGCGAGTGAGTACCCTGCCCACCTCGCCGCAGCGCGCCCCACCTGCCAACATGGGCGTCACCTGCATGACCGGGGGGACGACGGCGGAATCATCCTCAAAGAGGTTGTGCCCTCAACGAGGCGCATCGGTTCGGTTCGCGCGGGGCGGGGCGGGCGGGCCGAGGCAGGGGGCTCCGAGAATATTCAGCAGCACCCTTCGAACGGGAGCCGAGGAGCCGCGGGGGGCCGAGCCGAACGTGTGCCGGGGAGGGGGGGGGGGGGCTGAGCCCGTACTGCACAACGCTGCATCCTCCCCCCCCCCCCCCATCCCGGCTATTTGCACACTTCAAGGTGAGGACCAGGCTGCGTTCGAATAGCGCGGCGAGGCGCGGCGGAGCGGGCCGCGCTCTGAAGATCAGGGTCCACGATGGTCGACCCTAAAACAGGGGAGAGGGGACGAGCTGAGGTATTAGGGTCAAACGCTTATACGGACGCGGGGACCCATCTGCGGGGAAGGCGGGAGGGCGTGTTGTGTGCTGTGCGTGCTGCGTGCTGCGTGCTCAGCCTCCTGCCTACCTGCAGCGGCAGCGGTAGCGCCTGCGGACGGCGCGGTAGGCAGCCCTGCAAGACGCGCACGGCCGGCGGGACGGCCCGCCCTGCAGCCTGCAGGCGCCCCCAGCCGCCAGCCTCCAGCGGCGCAGCGGGCGGCACCTGCGGCCTGCGGCTGCGGCACAGCACGCTCATTCTGAAGGGGCGTTTAGCCGCTGTGTCTCTCTCTCGCACCCCTATAGAACGGCCCGTGAGTGAGAGAAAGACGATGACGACACGTCCCGCTTCAGCCTGTCGAGGTGCAGAGCCAGCAGCACGGTGCCAGAGCACCACGGATCTTTTGCGACGCCAAACTCGCCTCCTGCGGCGGCAGAACTAGGCGTGGAGTCGACCGAAAATTTAAGAACGATTTTCGGAACGTTTTGGAGGCATGAGAGCGGAAAAGTGGCCGTCACCGGTACAGCGGCCGCCTTTGCTGGTCTTCTTCTTACCCTGAGCTCTCCATAGCTTTCTACGTCGCTGTGCTATCTCTGGGCAGTATGGTTGGTCTATCACACATCCGACGGCAAGTGTGTGTGCGTGTGTGTGCGCGTGTGTGTGTACGAGTGATGACGTCATGGCGCGCGTCGGCGGCGTCGCTGCCTTGAAAATGCATGCGGCCGCAGCGCGCGCGTCGCCGGTGCAGCCGCAGCCGCGGCGGCCTTTATGTTGACATTCTGAGCGGCGGGTTGGCGGCGGGGCGCGGGGCGGCTGCCGGCTGCCGGCTGCGCTGCAGACAGACTCCGCACACCGTGTAGCCGTCTTCTCGGGCCCCTCCGCCCCGCTCTCTTATGGAGCACCCCACGGGGGCGTCAGAGGCGGCGCTACGAAAGCAGCGCTCGGATCAGCTGGCTGCGGCTGCGCTGCGGCTGTTGTTCCCGCCCCCGCCGCTCGAGCTGCGCATTAATCAGTGGCGTAGTAAATCCGAAATGACGGTGTTTTGAGGCCGCGCAAGCGGGGTGGGGGTGGGGGAGGGTTCAAAATTTACGTTCATTCCTATACTGAAACTAGTGTTTTTTTGCAAGTGCTGCTACTTACTACTAGGTGCTATTTTGCTATAAATTTTGCTAAT
Organism: Megalurothrips usitatus; assembly: GCA_026979955.1. Lineage (NCBI taxonomy): Eukaryota > Metazoa > Arthropoda > Insecta > Thysanoptera > Thripidae > Megalurothrips > Megalurothrips usitatus. Next base: position 4,095,266 of record CM049593.1, read on the forward strand.
AAATCAGGCTACGAGCGTGCTGTTTCTTTAAACATTCTAAACACGGTTTTCACGTTCATGTTCCCCATGTAAACTGAATGGGGACCCTGTGCTGGGCCATGTAGCCCAAAGCATCCTCAAAACCTCCCTCGCTTCCTATTTTCTTTCTCTAATTCTCCTTCTTTCTCTCCTTCCCCCTTTTCTTTTCTGCCCCTTCCCCCTTATCTCTCCCCTCTTCTATCCCCCCCCCTGACCGGGGGGAGAGGGGAGGGGGCTAACCCCTGGGGCTAACCCCTCCCCTCTCTTCCTACGCCATTGGCATCAATGGTAGCGCTGTGCCGCACCATGCCGTTGCCGCCGCTGCCAGCCTCTGCACACACACACACACACACACACACACACACACACATGGCGGCACGGTAATCAGCACGGAGAAAAATAATGCCGTGACGCAGAGTGCAGCTAGGGGAGGCGGCGGCGGATGGCGTCACGACGGGCGGGAGTGCGGTGCGGACGTAGTGCGCCTTTTGTAGCTCTGTCTCTATTGCACTTTCGTGGGGTACATCTAGAGAGAGAGAGAGAGAGAGAGAGAGAGAGAGAGAGAGAGGAGGAGGAGGAGAGATATCTTTGATTTTGATTTATTTAATTATGGAGAGAGAAAGTGAGTGTGTGTGTGAGAGAGAGAGGCAGAGACAGACAGACAGGCAGACGGAGAGACAGAGAGAGAAGGCGGTGTCCAGCCCCTGCCGGCTGCAGTCGACGACGCCCGGCCCGGCCAGGCCTTGCCGCCCGCCGCCGTACATGGGCATACTCATCCGCCGGCCACGGCGGGCTGCCGACTGGGCCGCAGTCCGTGTGGTGGTCGGGTGGCCGGGCCGCGCGGCGCGGGAGAGGCCGCCGCTGTGCCCCCGCCGTTGCATCACGACGCCGCCGACGCCGCCGTCGCTAGGTCCTCGAGGCCGCCGCTGAGGACGGCGCATGAGAAATGTAGCGGAACACAAAAGGCCTTGTTGGGGAGGCGGCGGCGGGCTTCGCGGGGGGGCGCTGGTGCGCGGGTCGAGGGCGCGGCACGTGGCACGGTGCGCGCGTGCGCCGCAGACCGCAGCATTCGGCGGCGTGCACTCCGCTGCCGCTGCCGCCGCCGCTGCCGCCGCCGCTGCCGCTGCCGCTGCCGCTGCCGCTGCCGCTGCCGCCGCCGCTGCTGCTGCTGCTGCTGCTGCTGCTGCTGCTGCTGCTGCTGCTGCTGCTGCTGCCGCCGCTTGGCCGTGCAGCGGCGTGTGCCGCCAAGGTCAGCGTCGCCAGGCGTCGCGCGCCGCGGATGCGTACATGGAATGGCGGCGCACCCGCTTTTTGCCGTGGCTGCAGCAGCCGCATCGCACGCGCGCGGCACGGCGCGGCACGACACGGCACGGCACGGGGCGGTGGGGGCGGGGGCGCGCTGCGGGGCGGCTCCTGTCTGACTGCCGCCGCCGCCGCTCCCGCCGCGTGTTTACGTTCCCAGCGTGCGCGCAGCTTTTATGTCTCCGGACGGCGGATACCATCTGAATTTGAAATGGGCGCGCGCGCCCACCATCAGCGCGTCCCCGCTGAAGCTGAAGCCGCTGCGAGGCGCCTTTACTACAGTCCGCCTCAAGAAATGATGCCCAGCGTGAGCTACACCGAGAAACTACAGCTTAACTGTAGTTTGTGTGCAGAAAACTGCAGTTCCACTGGAGAACGAGTGGGGACAAACTAGTTTTCCGCGCTAACTACAGTTTCAGAAACAGTGCAACTGCAATAAAACTGCAATTCATGGCGCTACAGATTGGTGTCTGCAGTTTATACTGAAGCTTCACCATAGACCCTTATTTGTTTAAAAGAGGCATCCTCTTCTTCTTTTGCTTTTCGGTGAAAGGTCGTGAAGGGTCGGCGGCGGCGGCGGGTCGGGAGTGGACGGGTGCCGATGGGCTGCGTGGGGGCTGAGGGCTTTAAGGGCAGAGAAAGGACGCGGCGTCGCTGGAAGGGAGCAGTGCAGGTCAATGCCGCCAGAGGGCGTCGGTGTTGGCGTCGGCGTCGCTGGCGCTTTGACGGCCGAAATGGGGTCGGAGGGGGTGGCGGCCGTGCTGGGGCGCTGGCGGCGCTGCTGGCGGCGCTAGTACAGCCCCTGGCCGCCCCCGGCCGCCCCCGGCCCGGCCCCGGCCCCGCCCCCGGCCGGCGGCCTGAAAGCGCCCGAGAGCGGCGGGGTCGGCGGTGCGCGGTGCGCGGTGCGGGCAGGGTGGTTCACCCCTCCCGCCGCCGCCGCCGCCTGCCTCTGCTCAGAGACGCTGGGCTTCCACTCTAGATGGACCATGACCTTGTATCGACACGGCGTGACGTGCCCGCGCCGCGCCCTTCGCCGAAAAGGAGGGCAAATTATACGGCCCAGAAGCAAAACCCGCAGCAGCACTCTGTCAAAAACGATCTTGTTTTTATGCCTTACCAATGCACGGTAAAACTACTGCACATGTATCGGTCCTCGCTGAAATCTAATACACGCATAGGACATTCGCCAATCGTATGGTAGTTTTCCTACACATGCAAGAAATGCGTAGGAGTTCCCCCAACGTATCGTAGTTTTCCTGATGTTGAAAAAATGAGCAGCAGCAGTGGGCCGCCGAAAAATGCCCAGCCCGCGTTTTTGCCACGGTTTTGTCCGTCAGTTGTGTGTCGATGTGCCCGGCGACGCAGCAGCGAGAGGACGGGACGCAAACAGCCGGGGCGGCCGGGGCGGCCGAGGCGGCCGAGGCCCGGCACGTCGAACAGGATCCGCGGGGATCGCTGTTGCTCGGAAATAAAAGGAGTCATGTGGTTTGCCGGGAGTGTACTCTGACGTGGGTGACTCACACGGTTACCGGCGGGGCTGCGAGGCGTTGGCCGCGGCAGAGTACGCCGTGTACCCGCCGTCGCCGCCGTGCCTGCAGAGCCATTCCGAGCACTGTCTTTCTCGGACCTTTCTCTCTCTGTCTCTCGCTCTCTTATGGAGCACCCCGCGAGTACCGAAAGCAGTGCTCGGGGCCGGATGGCTGCGCCGTGCCTAATGTGCCTGACGCCTCGCTTTTGCCGCGTTGTCGACCGATTTTGATTCCCGGCGCGGTCTTCATCGGAACATGAGGCGACTCATGGCGGCTCGGACCGCCGCGCCATGCGTCACCGGCCCGGCCGGCCGCTGCGCGCTGTTTGCGGATAGAGAGAGAGAGAGAGAGAGAGAGAGAGAGAGAGAGAGAGAGAGAGAGAGAGAGAGAGAGAGAGAGAGAGAGAGAGAGAGAGACAGAGAGAGAGAGAGAGAGAGAGTCAGAGAGAGACAGAGAGAGACAGAGAGAGAGAGAGAGAGAGAGAGAGAGAGAGAGAGGGAAGCGCGCTTGTTGCAATTTGAGATAAGGGCTATCTGGGCGGCGACGCGGCGGTGTCCGGTGCGCGGGAAGAACAGCCTCTCCGTGAGCGTCGCGGACCTGCAGGCCCCGGGCCCCCCACAACAGGCCGGGCAATGACTGCGGCAGAGCTGAGCTGACAATCCGGCTAAAACTTTTGTGGGGATCCTCATAACTACCTCTAGGGTGCTTCGACCGCGAAAGTTTGAACAAGAGGGGCGTCACTCAGTGCCCCGGCGGGCCGTCACTCTACGTCCCCACAGGGCGCCCCCGCGGGGCGCTACCGTGCATCCCTGCAGGACACCGCCTGCACCCCTCTGGGGCGCCAGGGGGGGGGGGGGCGATGCCCCCTCCCCCCCCCGTTCCTACGCCCCTGCGTATATTCTCCCCAAACTTTCTTTCGACGCTCAAGAATGTTGAAATTAGCTTACTCGCGTCCACGCTTTATTTTCTCCCCGCGGCCGTGGGAAAACACTTTCTGCCAGGGGCTTTCGTGAATCGGAAAAATTTCAAGAGGCAGCCGACTTGTGGAAGGCGAAGCTCCCCACCCGCGGCAGCGCGGCTGGCCGCGCCGCGCTCCCAGAGTTGTTATTCCTAGCGCGGCTCCATGGGAGCCTGCCGCCCGTGGCTGTCTCTGCCGCGCCCAACCCCAACGCAGACTAAATGATTAGTTGTCACGGCGAATTAGTTCGTTAAGTTTCAGGACAAATGCCTAATTTATTTAATGTATTTTCGTCAGGGCAAATCAGCAAGCGCCAGCGAAAAGTTTTTACAGTATTTATTATATATCATTAGCTCGAAATATTCAAAATGAAATTTACCAACCTTATCAACCAAATTTTGTGCTCCGCAGGCAGAACTATCTACGATGAAACTACAGTTTATGACTACAGTGCCGAAACTCTAACTCCACAAACCGTAGTTATACAGTTGTGCAGTTGCGCTAGTGTAGTTGACGTGTCTCAATTATCTGGCACTACTTCTGCAGCGGAACTGTATTTTTCCGTACAAAAACTAGCGTAACTGTAGCGCCGCAGTTCACACTGGAGATCCTGTAATCCCGCGGGCTCGTCAAGAATTCGACAAAGAAATCCGTTTTTGTTCTGCTCGTGCCGCGATGCGGTGAGCTTAGACCCGGAACACCGCGCTCAGTGTGTGGGTGTGTGCGTGTAGTGTGTCTGTGGATTCACCTTCGTTCACTCGTGAAAATCATTTGCAATGCCAAGCAAACGCAGAACAGGGGAGACGCGCGGGTACTCGTTGTGCAACAGAATAGAGGCGGAGGCGGTGAGAGGAAAAAACCACAGAAACTCCCCCCCCCTTCCGCGACAAGCAGCACAAATACATTTTTAAAAAATCGACAACACAAAAAAGATCCAACAGGTCTTTTTGGTCGGCCGCAGGCGGGCGGCGGCGCCTGTGGGCGCCTCTGCCGCGGTGCCGGCGGCCGCGTCGCGCCCCTTCCTGCCCCATTCATGGCCCGCGGCCGCCCGCTTCAGAGAAAGTGCCGCACCCCACATGCGCAGCGGACCGTAAGCTTTGTCACGATTCGGGCCGCCGGTATCCGAACCGAGCCGATGTGATACGACTCCCATGGCTGCCCGCCCCTCCTGCTGTTACTGTTCCCGCGCTTCCCTTCACAATCCGCCCGCCCGCCCTTCCGTCTGCGTGCCCGCCCGTCCATCCGTCCGCTCGCCCGCCGGGGCGCAGGTTACCGTGGTTACGCCTCACCTCATCGGGGACAGCGCTCCCGCGGCTGCCCGGTCTCCGGTCGGGTCTCGGAGTCGCCGAGGCCCGCGGTGACCAGAGCGGCGTCCCCGGCCCCCACCACTGCTCCGGCACGGCCCGTCACGGCCCCACACGGCCCCACACGGCCCGGCCTCGCGGCATGGCTTTGTCGAGGCGGGAATCACGTTCAGGTCAAGTTCAAGAAGCACGGACGCAGCCGGCGGCCGTCATTCGCGCTAAAAAACGCGTTTTGGTTGAGCTCCGTCTTCCTCTTAATCTGCCCCCCTCTCTCTCTCCCTCTCTCTCTGTCTCTCTCTCTTTCACACACACACACACACAACGCACACACGCTGTTAAGCCTGATTACATGAAACGCAAACAGTCCTGCTCGTTCCGTTTTAATACTGTTTTCGGTCGCCAAGTGTGAGGCGACCTCAGTTAAGGATAGCAAGGTCGTTCTCTCCGCAAGGTCACCACCCCCGGCGAGAACGCCGCCTGCCTGCCCGCCCGTCCGTCCGTCCGTGTCTGTCTGTCTGTCTGTCTCTCTCTCTCTCTCTGCCTCTCTCCCTCCCTCCTCATGTACAAGCCTATCTGCCCCTCACTCCCGTGTTCATGGACTTGCCATGAACCCCTCCCCCTCCGTCCCCCTCAGAGGGCAGCGCCCGGCATCACCCAGCCACACAAAGCCCACACGGCTCGGCGGGGCGCGGCGGGGCGTCGTCGGGAGGAACGAACTCAGCCTCATGAGACGACATGAGCGCATCGCACCGTGCAAAAAGGCAGGGCAGCCGGGCTGCGCGCCGGCCGGCCGGGGCCGGGGGCCGTGCCCGCCGTGGGGCCGCCGCAGCTGCCGCCGCTGCCGCCGCGGTACGGGCTGACGTCACGGCGTGCTCGCCTCGGTCAGGGCCCGCGGCCCGCGGCCTGCTCGGGGGCCGCCGCCGCCAGGGGCCGCCACCGCCGCAGGCCGCGGGGGAGTTGTTTGCAAACATGATAGCGCTCATCTGGGAGCTCGGGTCACGCCGAACGCCGCACGGCAGCACAGCATGAAGGTACAAGGGGTATAGGCGAGGGGCGCGCAACTTGAGACAATCATTGTACACATTTGGAGACAATCAAGCACAATCATCGATTAAAAATCTAGAAAACTGGTTAAGAACAGGGTTTTAGCCACATTATTGTCGAGAAAACGGTCGTAAAGCGCCATAAATAAGCTTGCAATTCGAAGTCTATCAAAAATTGTTGCAAGAATCGACACAATCAACACAATCATTGTACACATTGGGGCACAGTTGTGGACCCCTCGGGTATAGGGCACCGCCGGGGTCTGAACGCCCGGCTGCGAGTGCTGTTGCCTACCTACGCCTGCCTGTCCTAGGCAACATCTCGTCTCGGCTGGATGTTAAAAAGCGTTTGTCTATTTTTCGGGCAAACCTTTGTGGGGGTGTGGTCGCACCGTTGTCGTAGGGGGAGGGGGGGGGGGGGAACTGGGTGCGGACGGGCAGGACACGCTTGACACAGCGAGCCGGCGGCCGATGCAACGCGGCGGTGGTATGCGTCATGGTATGCGGCACGCCCGGCCCGGCTAACCTAACCTAACCAGGACGCGGGGGGCAGCCGGGCGGGGACCCGGACACACGGCCAGACGGGCGGCATACTTGTGAGCCGCGCCGCTCGCTCTTTTGGAGAGAGAGGGAGAGGGAGAGAGAGAGAGAGAGGGGAGAGAGAGATAGGGGAGAGACGAGCGGGAGAGAGAGAGAGAGAGATAGGGGAGAGAGAGAGAAGAGATGGTTCCCCGCGCGTGTTTTTCGAGCGTCTGCGTGGCCAGACGCATCTGAGCTAGCCGAGCCGTGTCCCCGTCAACGTCAACACCCCCGTCACCGCCGCCAGTGGCTGGCAGCGCGGCAGCGCGGCGTAGTGGCCGTGGCCGTAGCCGCGGCGGCAAGTCAGCGACCTCTTTCGACGCCGTGCTCGCCGTCCTTGTCGCACTCGCTGGCAGGGCCAGGACGACTATAAGTCCCCTGTTCCCCCCCTCCCCTCTCGCGCTCTAATTCGAGAGCTCGAAGCGGCTCGAGTGCCAGCTGTGCCTGGCCGCCAGTGCAGGCCGCTACGCTCGACTTCGGCCCCGGTCGGCTCGGCAGCTAGGCCCGCCGGCGGGCCGGCGGTGCGGCGCGATGCCCGCGACACTACAGCCACGGTCATGAGCGCTGGCATGAGGACTCCGTGGCGCAACGGTAGCGCGTCTGACTCCAGATCAGAAGGTTGCGTGTTCAAATCACGTCGGGGTCATCGGCTCTCACATTTTGCCCCGCCCGCGGCACGTGGCCGCGCCGCATCCGGTGCCGAGGCGGCGTGTTTTGAGCAGACAGCCGCAGTTGTCGCGCTGTCAGCTCTGTTCTTCCAGCTGTGTATCGCCTGACATGGCACAAGTGCCGCGGGCCTTGCCCCCCCCCCCCCCAGCCCGACAGACTGCGCGTGTAGAAAGCCCCTAGTCAAGTTTTACTGCACATCACATCGCTTCCTATCGGGTCGGAATGCGAGCGAACGCGAGGCCGGCGGCCGCGAGCCGCTGTCGTGGCTCCGCGGGGACGACAAGTGTGTCCTGAAGAGGGACGAGGGTTCCGGCGCGCCGCAGCTGTCAGGCTATATTTGGGCGGGCCGCCGTCACGTGGTCTCTGAGTGGATAATGGTCGGCGGCCGGCCGGCTGGCAGTGGCGGACCCCCCGCGGGGTAGGCCGTCCCGCCGCACACGCCCGCGCCGCGGCCCTGCCTACCCGGCACGGCGCGCAGGGCCGGTGCGCCCAGTGCAGGCAGGGCCGGCAGGGCCGGCAGGGCAGGGGGAGGACGGCTGCACCGCAGCAGCCGCGCACGGCGGTCGCCTAAGCGCCTCGCCTCAAGGCAGTTTCCGCGAGGGCTCTCCTCTCCGCTGCTCTGCGCTCTGCTGTTGCCATGGCAACGCGGCGCCGCCGCCGGCTCCGTCCCGCGGGGCCACGGGCCACGGGCAGGCCACTGGCAGGCCACGGGCAGGCCACGGGCGGGCCACGGGAGAGCGGTGCTGCTGCCGCCGCGTCACGGACCCTGCGGCCCGGCCCGGCCCGTCTCCAGCGGCTCCTTGCCCGCGGATCACTCCCCGGAACCGGTGCGCGGGTACTCAGCGCAGGTGCGCCGCCCCGCCGCCCTGCCGCCCTGCCGCCCTGCCGCCCCGCAGCCCCCCGCCCGCCCCCGCCCGCCCCCGCCGACCTGCCAACTACTCGGGGACGTGTGTCGGTGCGCGGCCGCGGCGGGGGCTCTCAGCCAGACAACACTTTTACGGCCGCACCGCGCGCCCGCACGCAGAGCGCGCAGAGCCCTGCGCCGCGGACCGATTCCGAATACACTGCCTTCTCGTGCCTGTATCTCTCTCGCTCTCGGCGAGTGCGACAGGGTCGCAGCAAAGGCAGCCGTGTTCGGAGCCAGCCGGGCGCCGAGGTGTGCCCCGGCTTATCTCCGCGGCGCGCGGGACTTGACCTGAATTAGGCAGAGACCCTGATGGGCAGCAATTGCCGCCGCTTCCGCGTCTCGGCTTGTCTTGACGCCCGCGGCCGCCGCAGCCGACGCCGGCGGGGACCCCGGCAGCCCGCGGCCCGGCCACATTCCCATTTCCCGCCTTCCGGAGAAAAGGGGGACGCGGGATCGATTTTTCCCCGGCTAGAAACTCCACCTCTGGCTGGTGCTGGCTGCGGGGCGGGTGCGCGGCGCCCCTCTGCAGCGGTGCGGCGGCGGTGCGGCCCGGGCGGTGCGGCGCGGGGAACCCCCGCCCCCCGCCGCCCCTGCCGACCCCGCCGCCCCCGCCGCCCCCGGCAGCCCCCGCCGCCCCCCGGCGAGGCGCCCCGGCCCCGGGTCCTGTTGGAGCGCTCTGGACGGGCAGCGCCGCAGCCGCCCGCCCCCGCCGCGCCCCCGCCTCGCGCTCCCCTCCGGCCGCCCTTATGTAACGCGCACGGGGGTGGCGCACACGCGCGCCGCCGCCCCGCCGCCTGCACGCGCCCGGCGGCGCACACCGGCGCTCAGCGCCACGCCGGCGGCCGGCACGTGCCGCACGCAGCGGCACAGTGCGGCGAGGCGAGGCGAGGCGAGGCCTGGTGTGGCGGGGCGCAGCGTTCGCGGGGCACATAGTGCGCATAGGATTCCGCGGAAGACACGCACACACACATACACATTCACGGATATTCCACAAATGTGCATCTCAAAATCACGAGAAATGGTTCCTTCGCCCTGTCAGTGGAGTCCCTGCACGTGGTGGTGGATTTCTGAACACGGCGCAGAACTGTCCGGCTTTCTCGCGCCTCGGCGTACACGGATAGGGATACGAGGGATGACTTGTGCCAAGTTCAATATTATTCAATCCGCCGTAACTGCGCGAGTGCTGGTTAGAGAAACACCACGCGTACACAAGGTGCTCACGGACCGCCCCCCGGGCCTGGGCCCGGGTATCCGCGGGCTGCGGTGCTGCGGTGCGGGGCTGCGGGGCTGCGGGGCTGCGGGGCTGCGGGGCTGCGGAGCTGCGGGGCTGCGGGGCTGCGGGGCTGCGGCCCGCGGGTACGCCGAATCCTGGCCTAGTTCCGCATTTGGGCTGCCGGGCTCCGGAGACGGGTCGGGTCGCCTCCTGCGGTTCGGGCGGGGCGGGGCGGGGCTCGGCGCGTTTGGCATCTTGCACCCCCCCCCCCCTCTCCTCCCCTTCCCCCTCTGACGCGTCCGCCGTAGAGTACGCCGGCGTATCCCACTTGCCCCTATTTCCGGCTGCAGCGCCCCGCGGATCGATAGTGAAGCCCCCCCTCCCCTCCCCTCCGGGTCCGCAGCCCCTCGCTGAGCCGGCGCCGCCGGGAGGGATGAGTCACCATCTGTCAACGCGACGGGAAAACGCCCACCGAGCGGGAAATGCACGTGACGCCCGCCCGCCGCCCCGACTCCCGTGTGTTCCCCCGCCGGGCGGGATACAGCGGCCCGACCCGGCTTGTGTTCTGCCTCGCGCCCACTCACTAGCGTCAAATATGTGTGCGAGAGGGACAGAACGCAACCCGGCTGTTCTTTTCTCTTGTTTAATGTGGGGGGGGGGGTCAGACCAGAACTCCGCGGGTTCGTTGCGAGAGAGGCGAGAGTTCCCCCGGTTTCCCAGCCGATCGCGCACGGCGAGCATGTCGCCTGCGAGCGCCGCGCCGCGCGAGTAGGCAGGCCGCACGACAGGCGTGCGTGCCGAGGCCGTGGCTGCCTACCCGGCGGGCGTCCGGCCCGGCACGGCCCTCTCACACCGCTGCCACGCGTTCGGTGTGTTCAGGAACAACGCTCTTATCGCCGGGCGTGATTCCGTCGGGTCCAGAGCGAGATGGAGCGACGAGAACAGACGCGGAGAGGGAGGGAGAGACGGAGAGGACAGGAGAGACAGCGTCGGTCCCGCTCGGAGCCACCCACGTTGAAGAGCTTTTGTTCGGGAACCGCCGGCAGCGACAGGGAGTCTCGGAAACCACTGTACTGTGGCCGCCGCGCCGCTTAGGCCGTCCGCACCGCATGTAGGGCACGGCGGCACCGCGGGGGAGCGCGGGCGGCGCGGGGGTGGGGAGCCCGTTTGTTTACCCCTCGGGTGCGCTGGCTGGCTGGGGTGGGCCTGGCGGGCCTCCCGGCCTCCCGGCCTCCCGGCCGTGCGGTGACCACCTCGGCCTCCCCGGCCTCGGCCCGCGGGCTGCTCGTACCGCCAGCGCATTGCCGGGAGCTGCAAACTTTAACCCCCACAATAGGTTTCTGTCCCCGGTGGGGCGTCACTCCCAGACTTTCATGAAAAGAATACGATGAATTGAGAAACACACGAAGTCTTTGGAAACAAAATTTAAGCTGCCCTGCACTTGTCGGTTAGTTTCCGAGATGTTTCCTGTTCTGTTCGGATTTTTGTATGGCCTTACAGAGAGGCTGAAGCCAGCCTGTGCTAAGATCCGTGCAAAAAATCCGATGATAAAAAAATACTATTTCGGACTTCATTCAATGAGGGTGGATATAATTTCTGGTCCAACTTTTATTTTTGTGACCAGATGTACTCAAATAAAATTCGCCCCACGATGTCAGTGCCCACTGCCCCAAAACAATTTTTCAAAAATTAAATCTTAAGAAATTATTGTTTGGAAGTGAAAATAAAGACTCTAAAGTGTCGTGCGGCTTGTTCGGTATCGGCTGCGGCCGTCATTATGCACCCCCCCCCCCCCCCATTCCCCCGCCACGCCCCGCCTGGTCCGGCTCTTATCGACCGCAGCGCCAGGAAAAGGTGGATAGCGATTCATCAAAAATGGAGGGAGCAGGAAGCGAGCATCGGAGCAGGAGCTGGATAGCTGGATATTAGGAATGGATGTGCGGCGCGGCAGCGGCAGCGGCCGGCGGTGCACGTGAGGAGAAGGTCAGACTGCAGTGCCAGCGGCGTAGCAGCGCGGCGCGGGGGCGTAGCCAACCCCGCACCGCACTTCAGCGCTGTCTCTCTCTGTCCCGCGGGCTCGGCCGAGGGGGGAAGAGATGGCGATAGAGCGGGATCGTCTTCTCCCGCGGCGCTCCATGGATCGCCTTTGCTTGCCGGTGGTGTTGCGGGCGGACCCGCCACTGAGGTCGGGTTCACACCGACCCCCGGCCGCCGCGCGCCGCGCCCCACCCCTCTGAGCACGCCCCCACGGCCCCGTTAGTAGGTCACCTGCAAGGGGTGGCTTAGGGGCTGCCCGGGGACCGCGCCGGATCAGAGGGTGGGGGGGGGGGCACATGTTCCAGGGAGGGGCGGGGGGCCGTGTCAGGATGAGATGGCCAAGCGGACAAGTCGCGAACAATCGGAGATGAGGATGGCTCCTTACGCCGTTACCCCCCCCCCCCCCCCACCGCTCTGGGGATCTCATGCCCCCTCCCCGCGCTCCCTGCTCCCTTTGGCCAGAAAGTAGGTCACTGGCTGTGCCGCGGCACGGCGGGGCCGCGCTAGAGGCTTCGGCCTGGTCACGCCCATGGTGCCTCATGGCTCTGCCGCATGGCGCTGCCCCATGGCTCTGCCTCGCCTCATGGCGCTGCTGCCGGCCGGCGCCGGTGCCACCGCCAAAACTGCTGGCCACAGGGAGCACGGGGGCCAGCCGGGCAGCGGCAGCGGGACCGGATGGATGCCGGGCGGGTCCGGCCGGGTCCGGCTGGGTCTGGGTCGGCAGATGCCGGCTACCGGCACCGGGCCCGGCGGGGGGACGAGCGGAGATCCCGCGGCCCCGCGCCCCGCGCGCAGGCCCGGTACCCGCGGTACCCGGCCGGGGCCCCGGCCCGGGATCCTAGGCCAGGCCGGCGAACGGGACGTGTGTGGATCTTGTGCGGGCTGCGGTGCCGGGCTGCGGGGCTGCGGTGCCGGCTGCGGTGCCGGCTGCGGCGGCGAGACGGCCGAAGCCAGGAAAGGCATCCCAGGGCGGCCTGTGACGTAGGCGCCCCGCCGCCGCGCCCGCCTGCCACCGCGGTCGCAGCGGTGCCGAACGCTGCTGTCTTCTCGGCCTCCCTCTCTCTCTCGCTCTCTTGCGGAGCACGCCGTGAGTTCGGCGGAGACAACGCTAACGAAAGCAGTGTTCGGAGAAAGCCGGCTGGTTCCTGAGCGCTGCACACCACTTGTGCGACTAAATTTAAACCGCGCTCCTTAGCCGGCGGCGGCGGCTTTGGCTGCGAGGCGGGCGGGCACGGCGCATGGAGCGGGCGGGCGGGACGGCCCCCGAGCACCGCGCTTAGGCGCGCCCCCTCCCACCCTGCTGCCGTGGCCTCCGGCCGGGCTCCGGCTCAACCCCAGCCCCAGCGGCAGCGGCGGCACGCGGGCGGCGTGCGGACTCCGTGACCTATATTTCAGTGGGCACCCTCCCCTAGCCCGCAGCCGCCCGCAGCCGCCCGCAGCCCATGCGGCACGGCGGAGCACCGCCAGCACCGCCAGCACCACCACCAGCAGCAGCTCCTGACCCGAGGAGCTGCACCACCACCACCACCAGCGGCCCCGGCTGCCCCGGCTGCCCCGGCTGCCCCGGTCCCCTCTCGGAATGAGGTCTGGGGTCTCTGGGGCTCCGGGGGAGCGTTCGACGGGGGCGTCACATCGTGTTGGACGCGGCCCGCGCCGACAGCGACGCGCCTCCGATCAGCTGACGTGCGCGCGTCGTCGATGCTTCAAGAACGACATTTAATTTCTGCTCGGCACTCGGCGGAATGCGCTTTAATCGCGCGCGGCGACCCATTTTTGAGAGTGCAAGGCGGACTTGGGAAAGGGAAAGGGGGCTGCAAGAGGTCCGTGAGCGGGGCTCTGTATCGACCGGCCTGAGGGGGAAGGGGGGGATTAGGCGGGGGAGGAGGGGAGGGGGCCGGAGGACAAGGGCTGGACCAATGGGGTTGTACGAGCGGGAAAGGGGGTGGGGAGGGGAGCTCGCCGGCCGGTGTAGTACGCGCTCGCCTGCCTCCCGCCCCCCGCCGCCGCTGGCCGCCGCAGCCCCACGAGCCGCTCGGGGCAGACCTGCTCACGTGCGCGCGGCGCTGCTCACCCCAACCCTGTCAGAAGGCACGTCGGCCGCACCCGCCCACGTCCCACGTGCTCTGGGGGCACGGGGAGAGGGGGCCACAGCGTGGCGCGTGGCAGCGGGACCACCGGACTACCTCCCAGCGCTGAGCCGTTCTGCTGTACCGTTACGAAACCGCTTACCCGCTTACCTGTTGTTACCCTGAAGCAGAAACAGCCCCCACGAAATACATATCTCTTTGCCAAGACAAGGACAACGATGCGCTGATGTATCGTAGGGTCAGAGGTGAGCGGTTGTGCTTGTTATATCAGGGTATTCCACACCAGCAGACAGGCGGGCTCAGACAGAGTCGTTAAGGGCATTAAGGGGCTGTTCACAAATGACGTCACGCTCAGGGGGGGGGGGGTCGGGGTGAAGTAAACGTGACGGCGTGATGGTCCTATCCTAAATGCTGGGAAAAGCTAGGCCATCCCCGTGGGGGTCAAACCAGGGCCGTAGCGAGGGGGGGGAGGGGGTTTTGGGGGTTAACCCCCCCCCCCCCCCCGAAATTCTTCAACGACTAAAAAAATGGGGAGGAAGGGAGAGGGGAGAGGAAAGAAAAGAAGGGAAGAGGAGGAAATGGAAGAGGGAAGGAAGGAGGAAAAAGGAGAAAAAGGGAGAGGAGAAGAGAGAGGAAGAGGAGCGGAGGGACGGAGGATGTGAGTTTAAACACTAAACACATAAACACGTTAATAGACCCAAAACACGATTGAGAGATTGAAGGGCGGCGGCGCGGCGCGGGGCTATGCCAGCTGCACCGCGCGCTAAAAACGTACGTATAAAACACTAAAAAGAGCAATACATACCTTTTTTCGTAAACAAATTACTGACCCGGTCTCTGCACAATACATATTATTACCCTTTTCCGCGCGCGCGCCCTACACATACGCAACCATCAATACACGAAAATTTTTGACCCCCCCCCCCCCCCCGAAATCAAGGTCTGGCTACGGCCCTGGGTCAAACATAGATCGAAACGGCGTCACGTCATTAGTGAACAGCCCCTAACGCTTGCTCGGCATGACGTCAGTTGAGCTCGCGCCTAGTTTGAACGCCAGCGCCACCTGCCAGAACAGTAACAGAATGTCCTCGCGGCACGCTGCGCCACAGTTTCCCGGCCGCTCCTCCCGCCCGGGGTTTGTTCTGAGAGGAACAATGAACTGGAAGAAAACACGGGGCGGCCGTGCCTGCCGTGCCTGCCGTGTGCCCTCATATCTGGCCGCCGTGCTATCGGGCCCGTGGAGACGGCTGCTTCCGAACACTGTGTAGCGCTGTCTCTGTCGAGGTCGTGGGATGCTCCACAAGAGAGAGAGAGAGAGAGAGAGAGAGAGAGAGAGAGAGAGAGAGAGAGAGAGAGTGAGAACGAGAGAACGAGAGAGAGAGAGAGACAGACAGAGAGAGGCAGGTACGAGAAGACAGTGTTCGCAATCTCTCTGCAGGGACCGCACTACCGCTGCGAGCTGCCTGAGAGCCGGCCGGATTCCCCCCACTGCTTGGGCGGAGCGCCTGCGGGTCCCGGGGTAGGCCGGCCCGCAGCGCACCCGCGCTCACGCAGGCGGCGGCTGCCTACCCCGCAGGCGCTATCCGAGCGCGCGGGCAGCGCAGGCGGCGCAGGCGGCGCAGGCCCTGTTGCTTGGAGATGGCAGGCGGGGAACTGCTACACACACACACACACACACACACACACACACACACACACACACACACAGAGTTGTTGGAAACATGGTGCTGCATTGTGCCTGACTTGGTCCTCTTCTAGGCAAACCATTGACAGCGGTGACAAAGGTGGTGTAGCGGACAGGTCGAGGTAGGCGACCCATAACCGCCTACCGATTGTGTATTGTGTAGGATTGTGTCGGTTGTTTCAAACCTGTCCAGGAAAAATTTGGAATTCAAGTTCTACGTGTGGCCGTTCGCTGCCTTTTCTGGGCCGAATAACGGCGCCAAAACCTGCTGCTTCCAGTCCAGTTTTTGTTCTTCTATTTTTAATCGTCGCCTGTGATTTGATTGTCTCCGAATGTGTTCCCAGAGTGACTAGGGCTGTGGGCCTTCTCTGCTCAGAGGTGGGCACGCTCTTCACGGCCGTATGTTTGCCTGCTTGTCTGGCAGCACCGGCAGCGCTGGCGGGCGGCTGGCGCCACAGGTCGCGGGTCGGCTGGGCGGCCTGCTGACCCGGCGGCGCGGCGGCGCGGCCGTCAGAGTCAGACTTGCATGTCCGATGCTTATCGGAATCGGCGGCACACACGGCGGGCGGCGGCCGCGCCGAGGGCCTCGTTGACAGAGAATGCGGCGGCGGCGGCGCGGGGCTTTTCCTCCTGACGCGGCGCGGTGAGATAAGGGTGGGATAAGGGCCGCGGCTCCAGCCGGGGGGGGGGGGGGGGCACTCTTGAGACCAGCGAACCGACTATTACGTCTATATTACGCTAGAGCGTAATAGATTACGCAGTTCAACATTGTCGGGATTCAGCCAAAAAGATACCAAGACAACCCCAAAATATGTGATATCTAAGAATTTGGGTCATTACGCCACTATTGCACACACTTTCACGCGTGCTATTACGGATAGAGTGACCCGACTATTGCGCGGCTCCAGCGGTCCAGCAGGCTGATGACGAAGTGCCCCCTTGGCTCTGTCTCTCTTGCCCCCAACGGGTCGCCCTGTGAGTGTGACAGAGATACAGAGCCACGAGAGCACTGTTCGAAATCGGTCTCCAGGCCACCTCACTTGCATGAGTGAATTGAAAAATGCAAAGTCACCGTCAAGACCAAAATGCGCTTCTTCCAAGCATAAAGGTCCAAGTGCTATGCTGTGCTATTGTGTCAGCTGGCCTCAAGCTTTTTTATGGTTGGGACAAGTTCCGTACGCCTGCAGATGAAGCATAATGTTCGTTTGGGATAAGAAACTCCCCATATCAGTTTTCGCAGAAGTCGATTTGAGTGAGGCATCCATTTTGCAGCGTACGGGGCTAGCGGAGCGGAATATTTTGACTGCGAAAGCAACGAGCTGGCCCGCTCGCGGGCACCTGCGACCCCCTCCCCCAAGTCACTCGAGACTCGTCCGGTGACATGTACTTTTGTAACGATTAAAATCGCTAACGTCAGCCCGTCTCTCACAGAGTGCGGCCGCAGGCCCTCACCGGACCTAGCAAATTGAACAACTCGCACAAAACGGAAACGCGACAAAATTTGAAGACTGCGACCTCCGTACGTTTGTTTACATCACTAACGAAGTACTACAATTTTTATCTTCCTCCGCACACGATAGGTCAGCGCAGCGCACACACGCCCGCTCAGACGAGCAGTTGAAGTCTAGAATAAGACGATAAGCCCGGCTCCTGCCTATCTGTCTACCGGAGCGTGTCGGGACGGACTAGAAACGGGGCGCGCGACACTTTCAAAATGGAAGCCCTGGACGCGCGGCGCAGCGCCTGGGAACCCCGCACAGCGCCGCCGCGCCGCGTCGCTCCGTGCACTCCGTGTGACGTCGAGGCCGCGGAGCCCAGGCCTAGGCCGGGGAGCTGCCGGCGTCTCCGTGTAATCACCTGTTCCGTGCCCGCGGCTGCCGCGGCCAGTGACGCCCCGAGCGGCGCCACCAGCAGACCTGTCTCACTCAGCACTCACCCCAATCGGAGCGTCCCACGAAAGAGAGAGAGAGAGAGAGAGAGAGAGAGAGAGAGAGAGAGAGAGAGAGACAGAGAAACAGACTGGGAGAGAGAGAGACAGGCAGGCAGGCAGCTACCAGAGCACTGCCGGCGGCGGCGGCTCGCGGAGTGTAACCAGACTTTCCCTCTCCGCGCTCTCTTCTCACGGGCTGCTGCGGGCTGCCGCCGCCGCCCCGCCCCCAACCGGTGGACATACCCACTCTGCCCCTCCCCCTCCCCATCACTTTGTCTTGGAGTGTACCCTGTACCCGCCCCGTCCCGAAATCACTTTGTCTGCGTGTGTAGCCCCTCTGTGCCCCGTTCTGCTCTCAAATCAATTTGCCTGGTGTACCCCCTCTGCCCCGCCCCGTCCCCAAAGCACTTTTTCTAGGTGTGTACCCCTTCCCTGTGCCCCGCCCCGTCTCCAAACCAATTTATTTAGAGTGTACCCCCTCTGTGCCCCGTCTGCTCTCAAATCACTTTTCCTGGGAGTGTACCCCCTCTGGCGCGCCCCATCCACGAACCACTTTATCTGGAAGTGTACCGCCTCTGTCCCCGGCCCGCCGGCCCGCGTCGTACAGCCCGGTCCAGACAGGTGCAGCTCCGCAGCTCCCGCGCGGCCGCCTCGCGCCATGACCGTGATGGCAGCGGCGGCAGCGGCCAGGCGGGGTCACGTGACGGCGACTTTGTGCCAACTCATTTGCTTCCTGCCATGAGTGCGCCGCCATACATGAGCCGCGGCCGCCGGGGCGGTGCGGGCGGCACGGCGGCACGTCTGTCTGGGCCGCGGCCGGCGGCGGCGGCAGGCCCGGCAGGGCTGGAGGAGCCCCCGCTGCCCCCGCTGCCGCCGCTGTCGCCTAGCGCTGCCGAGACGGCCGCCGCCGGGGCCGAGGCGAGGGCCGCTGCCGCTGCCGCTGCCACCGGCGGACAGCTGGCGTCTGGCTGGCTTTGTCATCCGGCCCAGAGAGACAGAGAGGGCCCAGCAGCAACGGGGCCTAGGCAGCCCAGCCAACCGCTTAGCTAAGCAGCCAAGCGTCCTCGGCCTTCCGGTCCCGTTTCTGTCGGCCCGTCTGTCTCTGTCTGCCTATCTGTTACTCTGTTTCTCACTCTCTCAATTTCAATTTGCGCCATTTTCAAAATTTCTGTTTTATGGCCGCACTTTAAGGCTACACATTTTCAAAATCATAATAAATTTGACTCGATCCCAGTCTAATTGAAAATCCACCCAAAAATATTTTTCCTTCTCCTTCCCTCTCTTTCTCTCTCTGGCTAATGAGGGCAGTAGGGTCGATGGAGCGGTGACAGCCCGCGGCATGCCATGCAAGACCGGAAAGAAAAGGGTCCCGCCACTGGCAGTATCAGAGAAATGAATGAATGGCCGAACCAATGAATGGGTGGGCAGGGCAAGGTGAGGTGTGGGTGTGGCGCTAGAGGGAGAGGGGGGGGGGGGGCTGCCGGCGGCGGGGCCTGTCAGAACCGCGTGGGCCAAAGACAATGCGTCGGTGTCCTTCCCCTCGCCGCGCCCGCACGCCGCAGCTCAGTCTGCCTCAGCCGCAGCGCTCGCAGGGCTTGCAGTGACGACAGCGCTTGGCTCCTGCACTGGCTGATGCACGCCTGGCCGGGCGGGGCCGCGGCACGCTTGGAGGCCACGGCGGGCACGGCCGTGGACAGCACTATCGTCCACCCCTCCCTCGGTCCCGCCGTCTCCTCCCGGCTGCGTCCGCGTCGGCCCGAGTCCGGCGGAATGCGAGGGCAGTGAGAGAGAAGGAGGGGGGCGTAGCGCGGTCTCCCTCCCACGCGCGGGGCCGTGCCCGGCCGTGCCGCGCTTCGCCGGCCCCTTTGGACGCGGCCCGAAGGCGGTGGTGGGGGAATGGAAGGGGGTCCACATCCACGTGCTGGGTGGGTGCGGGGTTCACAAGGTCTCATGCACGGACCCACGGACTGTCCTGGGCCGGGCGAGGGGAGGGGAGGGGCGGAGCCGGCGGAGCAGAGGCGTGGCGGGGGTGGGAGAGGAAGTGGTGGGGGGGACGGCGGTCGGCGGCGGCACGGGAGGGGGGGAGAGAGGGGAGGCGGTCTGCGCAGGCGGACGGAGCGGCGCGAGGAGAGGAGAGAGACGAAACGAAACGAGTCAGTGATCCGAGCTCCGCGAGCCCCAAAGCTCCTCGGTAGGGACCGTGTCTGTGCTGGCGTGCCTCGGGCTGCCCTGCCCTACCTGTGTAGTGTAGTGTGGTGTGGTGTGGGGGGGCTCTGTTGAATTTGTTTTGCGACCCCCCGGTGCATCCAGGAAGTTCCGCCCTGCCCTTGGATTTTCACCAGCTAGTTTGGAGCCTGTTTACAATGGCACGCCGCCCAGCCCAGCGCCCCGTTCGCCCGTCGGGGGCTTCCTGTGCGGTACCGTTAACGCTGTGCTACGTGGAGGCGGCGGGGCGCCGCAAGTGCCGGCGCGGTGCGGCCCGGGGCGGCTCCCCTTTGTGCTCGGTGGTCGCGGCCTCGGCCGGGATGACGGCGCGGACGGGGCCGGAGGGCACGCCGCCCCGTAACCTGCGGCCTCGGCCTCGGCCCCGGCCCGCCGGCCCAGCCAAGCCAGCCTCGACGCCCCGGCCGGTCTTTCCGAAGTCCGACCCGCGGTGCGGCTTCCCGTTTGGCGTCGCTCCGCGCCTCCCCCGGCCCCGGCCGCCCGCCCCAGCCCTTGTAGCCCTCATAGCCCCCGTGACGTGCAACGCCCCATCCCCCGGCCCGGCCCGGCTCGCTGCGGCCGCCGCGTCATGGGACGGCACCAAGCTTGGGGCTTTTCCCGTCCCTCCTAACCCCAAAGCGGGCGGGCGGCGCCTGTGTGTGGGCGGGTCTTTGTGTGGCCGCTGGATTTTTGTGCGGGGCGGACCTGTGGATTACGGCGCTGGAGTTGCGCCAGGTTGTGCAAACGCTGCGAGGAACGCGTCCCGCGGAGGAAAAACGCAGCGATAAGAGAGCGGCCCGTCCAAGATGGCGGCCGTTGTGTAGTCGGACGTCGCCCGTCTCGCGGCGGCATTGGCTGCTCGTCGAGGCTGTATTATACCTTCTCAGGTCCCCACTTTTTGTTCTGGAACGCCGGTTTCTGTCCGCCTTTGTGCTCAACGGGCCTGCCGCGGGTTTGAACCCTGCGGCTACGCCCGGTGCGCCGAGGCCGCGACCGCATCTCTACGGGTTCGGAGGGTATTGACCTTCATGGCGCTCTCGGAATTTTAACGGTGCTTCCTGACGTGCCCGCTTCTCCAGCCTTTGTGGCCGCCTCCTGCTCAGTTTCGCTGCCGACTTCGTCAATTTTTCCACCGCAGGGGTGTGATTTGTGGTGTTTTGGGCCGGTCTCGGGGGAAATAGTGGTCATTGTTGTGGCTCTTTGATTGTTGTCTTTGTTCTTAGGAGTTAATTTTTGTTCCCCGAAAGACTCATTTTATTATAAGTTTTCTTTCATTTATTTTAAATTTCATCAGCTTGTTTGAGGATTTTAGTACTTTGTGAAATTTTTGTGCCATTTTTATTTCGCAGTTAAATTCCTCCCACTATACCTGTGTGGCTTGATATTCTATATTTAGCAACCCATTTTCATCTAATTGGGGAACTCTGTTTCTAACTTTTGTTTTTCTTTTTTGTCATAGCTCGCACACCCTTGAGTCGGAGAGGAGCTAGCACTTTATCGTGGTGGGGGCCCACAAACGCACAACAACGGACGGCCCCAGGGGACCGGGGGGCGCTTCACGTGTCTCAGGAGGAAGGTATGTTGTGCACCTTGCATCGTGATGCTTGTTTTGAGTGCAGCATTGTGCTTGTTTTCTTTACCCTAGTGTGTAGCGAGCAACTTGCTGGTGGTTGCTGTAATGAAATGAGTTATACATGTCCCAAAGTGGAGCTAATATCTGGGAAATGCAAGGACTGTTCCTTGTAACTAGTGAAGCTTTGCCATTGCTGTTATTTATCAATGTGTTTGTCCTTATCTGTGGAGCTCTTAGAGTTCACTTCTAGTTTTCTAGCCGAAGCTTTCCCTCACCGCCCTCTCTTGAATTGTGTGTGGATGTTGTTGGCAGTATTGTTCAGATAATCGCTGAGGAAGTAGGATTCGTTCTGCTGTAGGAGGCGGGCAGTGTTGATTCATTGGTATCAAGCAACTTGAACCTCAATACAAGTTGGATGTAAGTTCTTTTGAGAAACTCACAGGGTGTCAGGCCTCCCAATTGAGTGGCACACATAAGATATTGGGATTTGAATGCTCCTAGTTAGGCAAGCTTTGCTTAAGTCTTAACTTCCTCCCATAAACAAAGCCTAGTTCTATTGGTAGCATTGCTTGAATATTCCTCCTATATTTTATTTGTGAAAACTTTAGTTTAATGTTCTTGAGTTTTTGAGACCGGTATTGTTCTGTTCCAGGGACGACACTCGCTCCCTGATCACAAAGCGACGCTGGATCCCCCCCTCAACAATCAGACGCGATGATGCACTCACCCAAGAAACCAAAAATGACCTCCTATTCAGGAAGGCAAGTCTTGAAATTGCCTGTGATTTTGTTCAAATTAAATGGAGCGCTCTGTTAATTTGAGTTATTAACCCCTTTAGGTCAGAGGAATCCTCAACAAACTCACACCGGAAAAATTCCAGAAGTTGAGTGATGATCTCCTAGCAATTCAGCTTGACACCAGTACCATCTTAAAAGGTGTTATCTTGCTGGTAAGTCCATTTTTCTAGTCATGAGGCATTTTGCCTTCACACTACACATCTGTCTAACTCTTGCTCTCTCTGAAACACAGATCTTCGAGAAAGCACTCGATGAGCCGAAGTACAGTTCTATGTATGCACAGCTGTGCAAGCGGCTATCAGAAGAAGCACCTAACTTTGAACCTGAAGGCAAACCGTGTACATTCTTACTACTCCTCCTAAACAAGTGCCGCACAGAGTTTGAAAATCGCGCGCAAGCTACCAAAGCCTTTGAGAGAAATGACGGAATTCAACTTACTACCGAGGAGGAGGAGCGCCGCACGTTGGCGAAGCGCAAAATGTTGGGAAACATCAAGGTGTGTATTCATCTCCCATTGGGAACCTCATGCATCCTGTGTTGATGAGTGGTGGTATCTAATTTTCGCTCCTATTTCAGTTTATTGGAGAATTGGGCAAACTTGGGATCTTGGCGGAGAGGGTGCTCCATGAGTGCATACAACAACTTCTATTGGACAGCAAGAAGAAAATCGTCAAGGAAGCGGCGGAAGATCTGGAGTGCCTCAGTCAGATAATGTGTACTTGTGGGAGGCTTCTGGATTCTGAAATGGCTAGGGGTCTGATGAATCAGTACTTCACTCGCATGAAAGTACTGGCTGAAAACCCAGAGCTACCGCGGCGAATTCGCTTCATGCTGCGTGATGTGATTGAGCTGCGAGCTAACAGATGGATACCCCGGAAAGCTGCTGCTGTGGAGGGTCCAATGCCCATGCATCAAATCCGTGATGATTCAGACCCACCTGTGCGCAGCTACACTCCTCCGAGTCGTGGGGACGGGGTTGGTCGCAGTGGTGGCGGCGGTGGCCTAGTTTCAAGCATGGGAATGACAGATTATTTCCGTCCTCCCAATAAGATTCGCCCTGGAGGCTTTGATGAAATAGGCTACGGCTACCCGTCGGTTGGCGGGCCAAATCAACCACTCATCTCTCCGAGGTATGGAAATGGTTATTCTGGAAGAGATGGTGGAAGAGATGGACACCACAACAACAACAATAACAACAACAATCGCGGCAACTTCAGGGGGCAAAACTTCCAAAACCATGGGAAGAACTATAATCATCATAACAACCATCATAATTTCAATAATAACAACTCTGTGAAGGAACTAGGTCCTCGTCTGAAGAAGCTGATGAATGACACAGATAACACCAACATTGAAGAGGTACAGCTTCGTCCTAGTGCCAACTCCATGCTCTTCAAGCAGACAGCTACCAAACAACCCATGCTCAACAGATCTGTTTTGGGTCCACCACCGGGCAGAACTGTTAATCTTTTGAATGAGCCAATCAATGCACCCAAGGCTCATCCTCCCTTGCTACATAAAGAACAGCCTATCCTCATCAAGCAAGTTTCTCAGGACAAAAACAAGAATGCCAAGAAAGATAAGGGCCCAACGAAGGAAGAAGTGCTGAAGAAAGTTGGTACCATGATGGAAGAATTTATCAAGAACAACAACTTAGAAGAGGCTGTCAGTGCATACCGTGAACACAAAATACCAGACAGATTTGTCACTGCAGCCCTTCACTCCATTCTTGCTCATGTTGTGGACAAATCAGGTTGGTTTGAGTTGCTTTATTTCAATGTGTTTGTACTGAAGGGTCCTGGTGTTTAATTTTCCTTTGCTTTCCAGACAAAGAAAGGGAACAGGTGTTAAATTATGTTGTGGCCCTTCGTAAGGAGAACTTTGTGACATTACATCAATTCAACGACTCCTTCAAGGAACTGGTTAGCCAGATGTCTGAGAAGGAGCAGGAGATTCCACGGATTCTTTCTCATCTGGCAAATTATGCGGCAAGGGCTGTAATTTTGGAGCTGATGACGCTTTCTGATGTGGCTGAAGTGACTGAAGGAGGATCCTATTATCCTCTCTTTATGCTCACTTTGCAAATATTGAACAAGGAAATGGGAAAAGCTGATCTAACCAAGCTTTTCAACGATAGCAAGGTGAGACCCTTTTACTTTTGCTTATGATTCAGGATTGATTCTCACGGTCGTCATTTGTGTTAAATGTGGTGCCCTGTTCCAGATCAACCTCATGTCTACACTGCCTGAAATTGACCGTACCAAGGAACGCATGTCTGAAATTTTGGATGAGAGGAGTCTTACATTCCTTTTCCCCTTGCTGCGCATCCAATCTGCCCTCTGGAAACAAATACAGGCAGATCCTGTTCCACACCAATTCTACAAATGGATCAAAGAGACTCTGGATCCGGCTCACCAGTCAGATTCAGGCTTCATCAATGCTCTCATGACAGTCCTTCTGAAGTACATCTCTCAGGTGCGTTGCTGTGCTACCTTTTCATTCTTGCTGAAGTGGTTATGCCTTTTTAAGAGCCACGGTAGTCAAACTCAGTGTCTCTTTAATTTACAGGAGTCTACACTGGCCGAGGGCTGTGACCCAAATGTTGTTCCTGATAAGGCTTTGCAAGAGAAGGAGAAAGCTCTGTTGGAGAAATACAAGCTCGTCCTCAAAGCTTTCCTACATGATCATGTGGATTTGCAGGTCACTGCTGTCTACTCATTGCAAGTCTTTTGTTATACCAACAACTTCCCTAAAGGTATGAAAGAAAGGATTGGGCCAATGTTTTGCATGATCTTAGTTCGCTTTACTAAAAATGTTGTTTTCTCAGGTATGCTACTGCGCTGGTTTGTTAACTTGTATGACTTGGAAGTGATCGAAGAAGAAGCCTTTTTCAAGTGGAAGGAAGATATATCTGATGATTATCCAGGCAAAGGGAAGGCGCTCTTCCAGGTAAGAGTCTGACTTCATTCATATTTGAGTGGCATCATGAAGCATGGTAGGTTTCTAAAAGTTATTCTTTGTCTGCAGGTTAACCAATGGTTGATGTGGCTAGCGGAGGCCGAGTCTGAGGAGGAAGAGGATGGTGATGCGTAGGCTGTGCAGTATTAAATGTTACTGGGTAATGATACAATTCTAAAAAATAGTAAAATTTGCAGTGATGTTTACAGTATCTGCATCAAAATTGGGTGGTGCAACAGATCCACTTAAAAAAAAAAAGAGGAAAACAGTTTAAAAATGTGGTTAGCATTCATTTAGTGGTCACAACATTTTATATTTCTTTCAATGAAGCTACTTTGCACGTAGTTTGGACGCAACCTTCTTGAACTGGTAGAGCAACTTCTGAGTAAATTAATGTATGAAGTGGGAGCCTGTTTTGATCATGTCTTTAATTTATACCTGATCAAATTCTGTTCATTGCTTTTCCAAGTTATGTTTAGCGGTGTGGATTAACTTCTGGGCAAACTTAAGAGCCCTGTAAAACTCTTTACTTCAATAAACAGGAAAATGCACTGTGGTCTAATTCTTTCTATACCTTTCCTCGGCATATTTATTTTCTCCCAGTTCAGAAGCAAGCGTCTCCTAGGGCAGTTATAGAATGAATGTGACGGTGTTAGTGATCATATTGAGTAATGTCAGATTATTTTTGTTGTGTGCATCAGTTTTGTTCGTCTATGTGATCATATGATTTGTGTCGTGCAGTTTTAGTTGTAGGCAACTGTTCCTTTCCTATTCAATTTTACGGCATATGTTGCTGATATTTTATGTTGCGTTGACTATTGACATATTTTTGATTGTGTTTTTTAAACATTCTGTTAAGTGCAGTTCCTTTTTTTTTTCCTTTTAAAAATTTAATGATTATAGCTGTTAGGCATAAATTCTGAACCTTTTAGATCAATTTCCCTTTATTTGTCTAGTGAAGTAGATTTTATTACTCACAATTGTCCCATTCTTGAGTACATCTTGGATTGGTGTGTGGTGTTGTTTTGAAGCAAGGGAACAGTGTTCCTTTATTTTGCGCTAAACTTAATGACTACTTCCCTCGTATTATGAACTTCATCCATTTTCTTTTTTTAATTTTTTGTTGGCTTGTTTGTGCTTCCTCTGTTTTTGTATTGTGGTTTAAAATGAAGTGTGGAAATGGTTCGTGAGGAGTGAAAGCTCGAATTTTGCTCATGTCCAATGTTTCCTGGACTGCTGCAGTCTTGACAGTGAAATGAGTACAGAGATGTTGGTGACCCTTGTTTTTGTGAATATCTTGGTCACTGAATCACCTAGTCATTTTATCATCTGTTTTAAGACCACAACTTTATTTTTCGCCCATACTATAGGAAACCGACTTCCCTTACTCTCCGGAATGAATGTTTTATTAGTGGAAGTAAGGTATGGGACCAAGGTGGGATATTCGGGATGTACATTGTATCTTTTCATTTGTTTTGTCTGTTTTAAAACCTGTCATCTCTTGAACGTTCTTCTGTGAGGAATTAGATTGGACTTGTTAGAAAAATTGTTAAACTACCTCAAGAGTCTACCTTTTTCATCCCGTTCATTAAAGCTTATCCATAGGATTCTGTATTTGTTCACGTCTCATCATATTCCCTCTCAAATTGTTGGATCTTTGTATACCTAACACCAAATAAAGTATTACTGACCACATCATACATTTCGTTTTTTTTCTCTCTCTCTCGAAGTGAAGTGCCCCCTCGGTTTCACCCCATTTTACCACCATACGCAACTAGCGTGATACCAAGTAGGGAAGGAGGGTGCCCGTGCCGGCGCGCGCGAAACGCCTGGGAGGCTTACAGCCCCTCGACGGCGATGTCAAATGGGCTGCCTACCTGTTGGGCGCTGGGTGGGCTCCCAGCTCGCATGCCGGCCCGGCTCGAACGTTCTCTTGCCAACGTTGCTGCTCTTCAGGTACTTCCGCCTGTGACGAGTGGCTTTAGCTCAAATCTTGCAAAATTCGATTTAAAAAGCTGCGATTACACACACACACACACACACACAGGCACACGGATAGCTGGTAATGGATACCTACTGCAGCGAGTCGCCTCAGCATGCGTCCACTGGGGTCCACTGAGGTCCACATGGGTCCACACGTCGCCGACGGCAGTCCGGCTGTGGGGTGGCCGAGTGCGAAGGGAATCGGTCGTGAATCGATGTCTCCCTCTCTGTCATTAACGATTTCTCACGGCGTGGACCACCAGTGCATCGGCTTATTGCATTGTTTCGTTTACGCCTCGAAGGAAGGCGTCTGCGTCACCCGCGCGCCGCGGGGGGGGGGGGGGGGGGGGGGCGCTGGAGGGGGGGGGGGGGGGTGCTGCAGGGGGGCGTGGGGGCCGCGCGCGAGGAGAGGGAGGGGCTCCCTGGTAATCCCTGTCATTAGAGGGGCGCTAAGGTGCGCTCGCGGTTCGCAGAGGCGCCGTGCCGCCGTGCCGCCGCGCCCGGGGCCCAGCGGCCGGCGGCCTGCGGACCCGTTAGAGCTGGCTGGCAGGGCCCCTCCCAGGCCCCGAGCCGCCCGAGCCCATCCCTGCCCATCCCAGCCCTGGCCACAGCCCGGCCCGTCCCATCCATGCCGCCGCTGCCGCTGCTCTGATGCTGCGTTGCTAGGCAACGCTGGCAAAGTCCCCGGCAGGCGCAGCGCCGCGCCGCGCAGACACGGGCCCCGCCGCGGGCTGAGCTTGGCGCTGGGGCTGGAGGCTGGAGGCCGGGGCCCGGAGCCCTCACTACGCTCAGCTCCGCGCCGCGCTCCGGTCCTCTCTCTCTCCCGTCCGCCTCCGCCTCCAACATGAGTCCCTCCATGAGCCTCGTCGGCGCGGTCCTCCTGCTGGGCATGGCCGCCGCCGCGCCCGCCCCCGCCGGCCCGTCCACCACCAGCACGCCGGCGCCCGCCCCCGCGCCGCCGCAGCCCGACATCACCCCGCTGCAGCCCGGGGAGGAGTTCTACGACCAGCGGCAGAACGGCTCCGAGAACTACCGCATCCACATGGACGGCATGGTGGTGGTGGTGGCGCCGCCCGAGGCCCTCATGTCCGTGGCGGGCGCCGCGCAGGGCGTGCAGGCCGCGCAGGGCGGCGCGCTCGAGCAGCAGCTCCTGGACATCGTGGCGCAGCAGCAGGCCGCCGGCGTCGAGGACAACGACGTGAAGCCCGGCAAGCCCGGCACCAAGCCGCAGCCCGCCTGCCAGGAGGGCACCCCCGGCTGCAAGAAGCGCCGCCCCGCCAAGGCGTAAGCAACCCGCACCCCACCAGGTCCCCGCCAGGTCCCCGCCAGGTCCCCGCCCCCGCCGGCCTTGTCACCAGCAGCCCCCACATGCACCACGCCGTCTGACCCGTCACTCCTCTCCTCTTGTCGCGCCGGGCCCGACTGTAATCTGGCCATTGAGTTGATTAGCCGGCCGCGCTTGTCGTACATATCAATAGCCGGCAGTCCCGATACAGTGCGCGGCGGGATTATTCTGAGATGTAGTGCTCTTGTCAGAGTGAGGGGCTGTGCACAAATGACGTCACGCTCGTGGAGGGGGGGGGGGGGGAGGAGGCGGTCGAGGTTCGCGTCGGACGGCCATTGGATTTAGTTAGCCCCGTGACCATAGGGGGCGTGGTCAAAAATTGACTCAAAAAGCGTGACGTCATTTGTGTACGGTCCCTAACACGATTAGGGACCCGCGTGGCATCTCCAGGTTAGTCCTGCGTGATCGTCTGCAACACCCCTTCCTTGTCTCTCTCTATCCGTTGTGTGCGGCAAGTCTCTTTCTGTCGACTCTCTTTCCCCTTTGACAGCCGCATTTGCCGTCCCTTTTACTCCCTTGAGACACCGTGCTCTCCGTCCTCTTCCTTCCTCCTCCTCTGTGTGTTTCTACAGGCCAATACTTTGTGTTTCCAGATTGGGTTTGTGAGACGGACTGCTCCTCAACACTCCACCTCGCAGCTTGCGCAGGTAGGCAGACACGACTTGTTGGCGGGGTTTCACTAAAATTACACGTCGTCTCCCTGCTTTTAGAAAGAGAGAACGGAATGGGATTGACGAGACAAAATTCTTCAGCTAAATTTCTGACGGCACTTGCACGAACAGTACGGCACGCCGGACGCGCGCCCCGCTGCCGACAGCAGACTACTTTGTTCCCTCCTGAGAGGCGGCTGGAGGCCGGAGGCAGCGCTCTCCTCCTCTCCCCACTCCGATAAAACACCTCTTGTGCGGACGTTCTCCGTGCGATTCTTACTTTACGGCTTGTTCGGTTGGGCTTGGTCGTCAAGTAGTGTTGTTTTTCTCGAACTGCTTTCCCTTCTCTCTCTCTCTCTCTCTCTCTCTCTCTCTCTCTCTCTCTCTCTCTCTCTCTCTCTCTCTCCCTCCCTCCCTCCCTCCCTCCCTCCCTCTCCCCTCCCCTGTCTCTCTCTCTCCTCCCTGTGTTGCGTTCCTTGGCACACCGGCAGTATCGCCTGTCCTTGTCGTTATGCTATACGACGCCCAAGAACACCGCTAGCACCACCTAGAGACACAGAGCAGACCACTCAACGTTCTCTTCTCCTCCATGTTCATTTTCTCCCCCCCCCCCCCTACCCCTTCCATTTCCCATCTTTCCCGTCCCTATGAGCTTGCCTCAGTAAAATATCTCCTAAAATGTTTTTAATAAAAAGAATTCAAACTAGCTTTGCGAGCGCTGGTCGGGAATTGATGAGGGCGCGGTGTTGTGTTGTTCCAGGCGCTCGCAGCTGCGCCTGGCCAGCCTGCTGCTGCCGCTGATCCGCCGGCAGCAGCTGCAGCAGCTGCAGCAGAACTGAGGCGGCGCTCATGACTACCTGCGATGCGACGCGGCGGGGCGCGGCCCCGAACCGCGGCCGACGGCGCCGACGGCCGCAGCATGCCACCGGATCGGTGGTGTTCTCGTCTAATTTATTCTGAAACGCCTCATTTTTTGTGGCATCTATTTATTTATTTATTGCGATTGTAAAATGAGAGGAGATTTTAGTGTCGGCGCTTCCGTCAGCACTTCCTGTCCGCTTGGCTGTGTTATCTACAAAGTGTGCAATAAACGCCTGTTTAAGGGGATTCACGGCATTCACGTGCACTTCATTACACGCCCCTCGCAATAATAAGACACCTGCCCACATTTGTTACGCTACCGTTCGAGATCGCGCCCCCAATTGCTTTTGACGGGCCGACAACTGTAGTAGTGAAGTTGCGGATCGCCAGTACAGCCGCACTCCGCACTGTACACGAGAGTTGACTCAGGATCAAATCAACAACGGCTAGTCACGGCATCAATTTTGCCGAGGCCAACAGACAGCTCTGGTCCAGTAAAAAAGGCACCTTCTGATGAACCACGGCACGCGTCTCGCAGCTGCGAGTGTGTCAGGATAGTCACGCATGTTTTTTTTTTTAACTTGTCGAGTTTTTCGAGGGAGCAGGACAAGGAGACATTCGTTTTTAGCCTCATATCCCCCTTGTCGCATTCGCGTCGCCAGAACGGACAACTCTTCTTCCTCTGATTAGAGTTGTCTAATTTATGTTACATGTTTCCGATGGTGCAAAAGAACAGAGAGACGAGAGAAAGAGAGATGGAGGGAGAGAGCGCGAGAGATCGAGAGCGAGAGAGAGAGAGGGGGGAGAGAGAGGGAGAGGGGAGGGGGAAGGGAGAGAGAGAGAGAGAGAGAGAGAGAGAGAGAGAGAGAGAGAGAGAGAGAGAGAGAATGAAAGGCTGTTATCGGCATATGACCGAGACTCTTCTTGGAATCGCACTCTGATGTCACTCGTCGCCAGCCTCTGTACTCTTGACACGGCCGTTGAACGCGACGCACCAACTGCGCCGCCGCGCACACGGGCACCGCCGCCGCCACCACTGAAAACCGAAGGGTGAGGTTTATCGCGTAATTTGGGCGATGCAGGTGTGCGTCACCTGTTTAGGGCGATGGACTTTCCATTACTCTATTAGGGAAATGAACCTCGCCCTAAAATGGAAACGTCCCTCAAACATCGCCCTTCTAGGGCGACAAACTCTCGTAACATCACCCAATTTGGGTGATCATTTTGAACCTCGCCCTTAAAAAGTATAGAAATTTGAGTCAAATTGCTCGCCCTTCTAAGGGTGAGGAACCTCACCCTGCGATTTACAGTGACAGCCGCTGCCGCCGCCTGCGGATGCCCGGGTAGGCCGGCCCGCACGACACGCGCGCCGCGGGGAGCGGCGGCTGCCTACCCCGCAGGCGCTCTGCTCCACTCTTCCGCTGCTCCACTCTTCCGCTGCTCCACTCTTCCGCTGCTCCACTCTTCCGCTGCTCCACTCTTCCGCTGCTCCACTCTTCCGCTGCTCCACTCTTCCGCTGCTCCGCTCTTTTGCTGATCCACTCTTCCGCTGCTCCACTCTTCCGCTGCTCCGCTCATTTGCTGATCCACTCTTCCGCTGCTTCACTCTTCCGCTGCTTCACTCTTCCGCTCCTCCGCTCCTCCGCTCCTCCACGTGATAGCTAGGTCACCTATCGATTGTATTACGCGTAACAGCAACAGCTACAGTGGTCACTTTTTTCCTGAAACGTTGCGATTTTAGAGCCGGACTTTGCAAAAAAAGTCGGTCTCGTCATATTTTTAACGGTGACACACTAGAGCGCATCACAACTAGAACGTATCAGAACGTACAGTCGGGTCACAAAGCTCTTCTGTCTCACTCTTCTGCTCCGTCCTTCTGCTCCGCCCTTCTGCTCCGCCCTTCTGCTCCGCCCTTCTGCTCCGCCCTTCTGCTCCGCCCTTCTGCTCTGCTCTTCTGCTCCTCTCCTCTGCGCCGCTCTCCACTGTGCTTCCGCCAACAAAGGGCCGGGGGAAGACTTCACTTATGGCGTAATGAAGTCTGGGGTTTGATGCGGGCTTTGCCGGCGCGGCCCTCCGGGGGCTCCATGACGCGGGCCCGGCCGGGGACCCGGAGGGACCGGAGGGACCCGGAGGGACCCGGAGAAGCGCGCTGCGGTTTGGGCCTGCTGCGGTCCTTGTCGCGCCCTGCAGGCCGCGCGGGCGCGCGTCGCGAGTGCGACAGAGAGAGAGGTAGAGGTGTATCACACGAAGCAGCTTGGGGTACTCACCCGAGGAGCCCCGGAGGCAGTGAGTACGCTCTTCTTCTGTCTCCCTCACTCTGGCCTTCGGATCTTAATGAGTGCTGGGGGGGGGGGGGGGGAGGCCGGAGGGAGGGAGAGAGAGAGAGAGAGAGAGAGAGGCAGCAGCAGCATCCAACGAGCAGGGCGTTGACCCGCTGACAGGCCTGGGATAATGACGCCATGTGATGAGACGCATCGCCTCTCTCTGTCTCTCTCGCGCCGCCTCCGTGTTATTTGAAACCTGTCACGTGAATTGCCATGGAATAAATGACTGTGCTCTTGCAAGTCTCCGGCATGCGAGCGGAAGGGTGCCGGCGCCGCCGGCGCCGCTGCTGCCGGCGCCAGTGTCAGCGCAGCAGGCGTCAGCTGGCGTCAGCAGGCGTCAGCAGGCGTCAGCAGGCTGCTCTCACAGACAGGAGCCAGGCCCAAGTCTCAGACTCTCTCCGAAGCTGAGCGATTTTCTATCCCTGATGCCATCCTGAACAGCAGCCCCTCGCTCACTCACTCACAATAAAATGTGTTAATCACTTTATGTTACTAAAAATAATAAGGATGTTCCGAACTGTTGTTTCAGTATTTTTAAATCGAAAAAAGTGAACTAAAAAGATAACTGTGTGACGTTTTTTTATGTCAGTGGCTTACACAGTTCAGTGTTGAGGTCAAGATTAAGATGCAGACCGCGAACCGGGTCGGGCTTTAAACCCCCGTCTCGCCTCGCATTCGGACTGGACAGGAGGGAAATAAGAAAGAAGAGTTTGTGTGAGAAAATAAGGAGACAGATGGAGCAGAGAGGGGGGGAGGGAGAGAGATAGAATGATGCGGGGGAAGCGTTTTGTGGCCGGCCCGGCCCCGGCCCATCCTGCTGGGTGCTTGACCGCCGGTGGCGAGTGGCGACTACCGTTAAACCGCACTCCGGTAGCCCATCAGAGCACTCAAATGTCGATTTCCTGCATGATTCGTACACACGTTACGTCCCGTGCTCCTCTCTCTCTCTGTCTCTCTCTGTCTCTCTCTCTTTTTTCTCCCTCTCTCTGCCTGTTCCCGTCTCTGACCGTCTCGGAGCACATGAGGACGCCGCTCATCGCTTCTCTCTCTCTCTCTCTCTCTCTCTCTCTCTCTCTCTCACTCTCACGGCGGGTCCCTGCGGCATAATGAGGGATGCTAATAAAGGGAAGCGGCCGGCGGGACGTCCTCCTCTCTTCGATCCACGGCGCACTCGGCGGCGGGCGGCGCAAAACAAACGGACAAATGGGCTCCACATCCCCTCCTCTCCTCCCCCTCGCCTCCTCCCTCCCCCACCTCTCCCCCGGGGCGGGTCGTGGAGCGAACGGAAATCAGAGCGCACACTGACAGCTGACGCTCGCAGGTCCCCCCCAGGTACCCGGTCAGGGGCGGAGCACTTCACTACACTCACACTCACTGCAGGATGCGGGCCCGCGGCCCGCGGGTTTTCGCATTACCGACGAGGCACTGCCTGCAGGGGCAGCGGAGCCAGAAAAGTAGGCAACATTGCGGCCCGAACACACGGGTGTCATGCTGGTGGTGCCTACCTCCGCCTGCCTACTCGGCGAACTAGTGAGAGCTGTGACGAGGGGCGTTGCCTTGTAGGCAGGCGGCGGAGGCAGGCAGCAGCATTACGCGCCCGTGCGGCTGGGCTGGGATACCCTCTGCCTGCTTCTCTGGTAACACTGCCAAGGCACACGGCACTCGGGCGGTTATAATCAGAGGTAGCGCACCTACCCAAACACTGCCGTCCGAGGTTTCCAAAAAGGAAATTTAAAAAAAATGCAGGTGCACATACGTTGACAAACTTAACAAGTATTTATTTACAAAACGTTATTACACTGTACAAAGAAAAACGAATAGACAGCAATATGTCGTCGTGCGGTCCGGCACTGGTTTCCACGCCGGGGAGGGAAATGCGGCTTCTGTCTCGAGTGTCGCGCGGCGGTGCTCAGCGCCGGTGCTGCTGCTGCTGCTGCTGCTGCTGCTGCTGCGTGGCGGCCAGGAGGTACGGCATCAGCAGGAGCATCTTCTGAGACGGGCTGCGGGGCACACGGCAGAAGCGCACGTTCAGAGGGCAGCTGCTGGCGCCGCTAGTGGTGCAGGCGAGACGTTTCAATTTCACGCCCTCTGGGACCGGTTTGAACCCGGCTCGAACCTGACCCCCCCGGACACGGCGTTTCGCTTGGCTCCGCCTCAAAGTTCGCCCGTCCTCCTGCCTTTCCCTCGCCTAGAGCGGCCCGGAGTGCCGCCACGCCCTCTATCCGGCGCGCCCGGTACTTACTCCTTCGGCGAGCGCACCAGGTCCTTGCAGCCGCCGACGGCCACGCTGTACACCGTGCCGACGGGGCACTTGCGCACGAGGGGGAGCGGCGGCGCGGTGTCGGCCGCCATGTTGGACGCGATCCCGTCGGCGCGGCCCCGCCTGCCGAGGCCGCCGTCGAGGCCGGCGCCCTGGTGGTGCACAGTGGGGCGGATCCCAAAAAAGACGATCGAAAGTCGAATTTTCAACTCTTTCGCAGGGATCCCGCTTGTTGACCGGGATATGGGAAAAGGTCTACACTACCTTGGTACAAAAGGGTTTAGCGCGACGAAACCGCGTTCTCGAAATATAAACCGCCAAAGTTGCCGTGTCTCTGCGGCGCCCATAACCTTTACACGTAAACCGATAACTTGAGATTTAAAGCGCATCGCGATTCATCGGCTAGAATCGTCGTGGTCCCTAGTACTCGTGGTGCAGCGCTTGCGCCGCTGGAAGAAGGCGCGCGCTCTCGACGACAATTTGAATCTCCCGCCGCCGCTGCGGCATATGGCGGGAAGCGCAGCGCCGCAGCGCCGTGACCTAGCCAGCTGGCGTTTGTATTTTCGTTTCTAGTTAGTTTTGTAATATTTTCCGATTACTCTACAAACCCAAGTGTGTGGTAACATGCTTTTCCTAAAGTGTGATGGGCGCCACACTGAAGGAAGAGTGTGATGGGATACGCCTTAGGAAAAGCGTAGCGAGGCACCACACTCTTGTAAGAGTGAGATGGGTCCCAAGCTCTTGCTATGATGCCTATGTAAACGCATGGGACCGCAGAAAAGAGTGTGGCACCAGCACACTCTTACAGGAGTGTGGTGCCTCACCACGCTTTTCCTGATGTGTGGTGGCCAATCACGCTTTTCTTTCAGTGTGGTGACCATCACGCTTTAAGAAAAGCTTGTTACCACACTTTTGGGTTTGTAGAGTAAATTTCACATAAGATTCTCAGTTTTATTATTCTTACGATGTTTTAGTTATATTTTGTTTTATATTTCGTTTTACGGGGTTAGCATGTTCCCATTGCGATTTTTGTCACGAGTTAATTGTTGTTTGTTTTTTGACCCGGCAATTGAAATTCTCTTGTGAATTATATGGTGAAAGTGTAAAAATACATTTCTCTGAGGGGTAAATTTTGTAAAAGGAGACCAATTAATAAATCGCAAATTACATTTCGATTTTCAACACCTGTGCAGTGAAAATTGCCAAGAAATTGTATTTACTACTTGTACTACTTGTGTACACGTACGCAAGTAGTGGCAGGGCACGCCATTGGCTCTCAGATACACGCCACAGGATGCGGCAGCGCCGATGCAGAACTTGAAGAAGAGGAAGACGAACACGGAGATGAAGAGGACCGTGGGCATCGGGCTCTCCGCCATCCTGGAACAGAGCGGCGCCGCGCGGGGCCGGGCAGGGAGGTCAGGGAGTGCGGCAGGGCGAGGAAACATTCACATAGAGCCGAACCACGAATCAAACTTTGGAAAATAAAATCAGAACGGCCAAACCTCGACAGTTTTGCGGCATTTTAAATCAGTTCCCATGTGCTGTTTAGCATAGCTATTAGAATTATCACGAAACAAAGAATCCCATTTGGTTTTTTCTGACAGTGTTCGTGTACGCTGTAGGCAAATGAAAAGAATCACAAAGTCGGACATGCGACACAAGTGTTTGCACTGCGAGCCGGCGGCGCCGGGCGGGCGGGGAGCCTGTGGAGCCCGCGGGTCCTGGGAGGGTGTCGGTGAGGGGCCAGCGTCGCGAGAAGTTCAGCAGGACCGTTGGCAGAAACGCGTCATTCCCAGCCATTCCCCCCGGGGCCCCTCCTCTGTGTACTCGGCCCGAATGCTGAGCCGGGGTGCGCTGCCAGGCTACGCCGGGCTGTCTCTCTGTGTGTACGTGCATTTTCGCTTGAGAAGTGCGAATAATGAAACCCGCGCGCACACACAGATACCCCCCCCCCCCCACACACACACACACACACACACACACACACATACGCACACAGGTTCTTCCGGTTTCTGCCGTGGACCGGCGGCGTCGTCCGCGGGCAAAGCTTATTGCGCTTTCTCCGCGGCGGCGCGGCGTCCAGTTCCAGTCCAGTCCAGCCGGGTCGGGTCGGGTCGAGGCGCCGCGCCACGCCGCGCCACGCCACGGCCGTTATGCGAGGCGTGCACGCTGCCGACCAGTACCGGGCCGAAACCACGCAACTGCCACTCCCGGCTGCAGAGCGATTCCGGATACGGTCCCCCCCTCTCTCTCCCTCTAATGGAGCACCCTACGGGTGTAACAGAGACAGAGCTTCGAAGGGGCAGTGTTCGGAATCAGCCGGCTGGGCGGGCTCCCTGCCCGCGGCGCGGTGGGTCAGGCGTCAGGCCGGTCGCGGCGGGCGGGCGGTGGGCTGCTGGTCACGTAGATGACGACGCCTGACCGGTGTTGCCAGGAAAGTTGGCAGAACGTGGCCCAATAAACACGGCCGGTACGGGACGGGTGTAGTGCTGGTGCCCGCCCCCGCCTGCCTGGGCAATCCACCAACAGCTGCGGCCAGGGGTTGTCTGGCAGGCAGGCGGAGGTACACTAACGCAACACCCATATGGGGTTGCCTCCTTTTTCTAGCAACACTGGGCCTGACAGGCTGATTTTCGAGCACTGCCTTCGTAGCTCTGTCTTTGTTGCACTCGTCACACTAAATTCTTCTGTACAATTTTGTGCAGAATTGCGTACGAATTCGCACGTAAATTATGTACAATTTTGAAGATTTGTTCACAATTTCGTACAATATTGTACACAACAACGTACGAATTTGTACGTAAGCTGCGTATGCACAAATTCGTACGCACTTCTGCACAGAATTGTGCAGAAGCATTTAGTGTGTGGGCATTCGCTCCGAGCAATCCATGAGAGCGACAGAGATGACAGCAGTGTCCGGGACCGGCGGCGGGATCTGGACTGAGGGTGGGTGAGCGCGTTGCGGACCGGGAGCCGTGGGACGGGGGCACTCCACAGGGTGCATCTGACGGGTCTAGAGTGGGAGGGGGCGATGCAAGGTGACGGAGAGCGAGTGAGACAGAGAGTCCCACCTAGGCGCACCCGACCTACCTACACCCGATGCTGATCGGGTACAGCTTGTCGGAGGCGGGAGCGGGATCGGCGGTCACTGGCGGCGGCCGCCAGTGACCGCCGGTGACCGCCCTTTCTCTCCAGGAACGAGCCCGTCTAGTTTTGGAACGTCTCCGCGCGAAACCGTTAGGAAGTGTCTGACGTCAGGCGGCGGCGGCGGGCCGGGCGAGGCGGGCCGGCGACAGCCTCGTGTTCGTCACACAGTTTCGAACGTCTGGCGCGAGCAGAGCGGGTTGACATTTCATACGCGAGGCAATAGAAAGTCAGCTGACCCGCGGAGCCGCCTCCCGGACCCTGCGATAGTCTGTGGCACGTGCAACAAAGGAACGGACGCAGACAACAGAGTCTGAATCCTGCTTTGGGCGTCGGAAGTATCCGAACCCGCGGGCGTCAACAAAACTGCGAATAGCAAACCAGCAGGGCGTCCGGACATCGGTGTCCCGCGGTGTGTCTCTGCTCTGCCGTAGAAAGCGAGATGCAGAAAGTGCAACACACCGCCGCCGGTAAACGCACGCACGCGCTCACACACACGCCACACACTGTTTACCTTGCTGTGCTCTCCTGGAGAGTGTGTACTGGAGTCGCTCTGGAGAGGCAGTCGGCCACCGACTGGGCTGGAGTCCAGCAGCGATTGGGCGGCAGCACTGCGACGGCAGCAAGCGGCGAGCGAAAGTGAGGGTCGGGGTGGGGGTGGCGGGGCCGCGCGGGGGCCGCCGCAACACCCCCACCGGCACCGCCGCACCCCCTCCAGTAGGCTTCAACCCCCACCCCCGCGCCCCGAGAGTCTTCTCGACTTAGTGGTCCTCGTAAGTGTGGCAGGAGAAACCGTGGACCACTCTGTTTGACCGGCGTTTTGTGCCCCCACCTCCACCTGCTCATGTGTTTTGCATAACGCCTGCCGGCAGACTGGGTCAGTCTTTGGGCCTCTTATCCAACTGTTGTCTGGCGCGCGCCGTCGGCAGCGGCTGCGAGGTTCGGCCCGGGGCCGGCCGGGCGAGTGGAGGAAGAGAGGAGGTGGCGCCAGAAAATGCGCAGTTTTTTTTTTGGCGAAACGCTTTGCAGTTTTTATTATGAACAATAAATAAATAAATAGTTGAGAAATAAATAAGGGCTGTTGGCGGCGGGGCGCTCAGAAGCGCTGGACGGCGTCCACGCAGACTCCCTCCTCGTTGCGGATCCGCTCGGGGCCGCACTCCTCGATGCCGGTGCCGATCAGGTGCACCTTGGAGGCCTCGGGCGCCTCGAACTCCTGCGGGACACCAAGCAGGCCGCTCAGTTTGAGTTGAGGGAGTTCGGCACGGGCGAGGACAGCAGCGCGAGGGGCGAGTCACTCGATCGAAACGTGTACACAGAAGGATTTTATGGGAATTTTCTGGACTAGCGCCCACTATTCGTTGAAATTAAGAACTTTTATGGCCGTTTTGGCTTGATGACACATGATTACATTAATGATAAATCTGACCCAGAGGTCCGGTCAGGTTAGAATCGGCCTCGTACTTTATGCGCGTCCCCTTAGTCTCCCATCACTCCCCCATACCAGCTTGCTGCTCTCCGGTTCTATCTGGTTGGTTTCGACGGCCGCGGCGGCGGCCTCCACGGGAGCCACGATAGGGGCGGCGGCCGCGTCGGCGGCGACAGCGTCGGGGGCGGCGACGGCCTCAGGGATGGCGAGGATGATGCTGGGGGCGGCGATGATGGGCTGGGCGGGGGCGGCGGCCGTCTCGGGGGCGGCGGCAGCCTCGGAGGCGACGACGGCCTCCGGCGCGATGATTTCAGCGGCGGGGACGGGAGCGGCGACGGGGGCGCTGTCGGCGGCGGGGGCCTGCTTGTCGCCGAGGGGGCCGGGGGCAGCGGGGTGCATGGGCAGCAGTGCCGGGGCGGGGGCTGGGGCGGGGGCCACCTCCGGGACGGGCACGGCCACCAGCATGGGGATGGCGCCGGCGCCGGGGGCGGGGGCGGGGGGCGACCTCAGCTCCACCACGGGGGACTGGGCGATCAGCACCTCCTGCACGCTCAGGGCCTGCGGCAGGGCGAAGCAGATGTGCAGGCCGTTGGCGGATGAGGCTGGCAAGGCCCGCCTCACGTCGCAACGCAACTCTACCCGCGTCCGCCTACCTGCACTTCAGGGTGGAGCTTGGCGAGCGGCGACTGCAGGATGGCGGCGGGGATGGCCACGGCGTTGAGCGGGGACTGCACCGAGCGCCCGGACTTGACCTCCTTCACCTCCTGCGGAAATAACCGAGTTCGGATTCGATAGCCGTCGGGGGCGGCGCGGCAGAGTCAGAAACCTTGTGAGACAGCATGGATGTCCAGGAAGATGCATGCCATTAAGTGTTTGACCTTTGTGTCAGGTGCCTACAAGCGTCTGACAGTGGTGTCAAACGCTAACAAACGTCTGACAGTGGGTGTCAGACGCCTACATCAACCACTAACGTGTGACGAAGTGTAAGCGTCTGGCCGTCGGCCGGCTGCCGGCAGCGTACCTGGTCCGGCTGGTCCTGGTCGGCCTCCTCGCGCTGCTTGAGCCCCTCGGCGGCGGACACGACGCCCTGCGGCCGCAGCCGCAGCGGCACCGCCTTGGAGGCCAGGTCCAGCAGGCTCAGCCCGGAGGAGCTCAGCTGCGCCGTGGGCGACACCACCACGAAGAAGTTCTGCAGCCGGGCGTCCACGTTCTGGTCGCCGTCCTGCCGCTGGTCATACCTGGAGCGGGGGAGGCGGAGCGAGGCAGAGCAGCAGTCAGTCATGTGTTCGTTATTTATCTCGTCTGAGTCATGTCATGTCGTGCATGACATGTATGCACCGTGCACACACGAGTAATGCAGACCCGTCTCGAACATGACTTCCTTGAGTCACCTTCAAAGGAATTATGCCAGTACGACGTAATACAGTATCATTTAACATAAACATACTGTACGTTGATGTATGCTGTAAGTATGTTGTGTGATGCTTTATTTTCTGTACAGTCGATATCTGTCTTTAAAGAGAATGTATTTTACTCTCCCGATTGATAATTTGGTTCGTGACGTATAAGAATGAAACACGCTGCTCAACCCACATGCCACTCAATTTAGAGGGGTCCGCACGCCTTGTTGTGACACATCAAAAACAAACGAACGATGACACTCATACACACACACGTACCCACATACACACACATACGCTCTGGCTCCTCCCGTTCATTGCCACCGGAATGCTATGACGAAAGACTCTATTTATGGGCGCCCTCTTTCTCTTGTTGCATTGAGTTCGAGAGGATGACGGGCGATAACAATTATTAACTGCGACAAATATTTGAAACATCTTCTCGGAAAGGGGATGAGTGGTGGTGTGTGTGTGTGTGTGTCGGAGAGAGAGACAGAGACAGCGAGAAAGAGAGAGAGAGAAACAGAAAGACAAAGACAGGATATTATTTTTTGGAATAAACTACATCGGAGCATTTTATTGAGAGAATTGAAATGTGTGTTCTTATATATATGATTTTCAAAGGAAAGGGGAGGGGAGGGCGGGCAAGGCCCTGCCGGCCCTGCCCGGTCCCGGTGCCGCTGCCGCTGCCGACGTGCCGCTGTCGTGCTGCCGTCTGACGGATGCTGGCCGCGCCGGCCGAGACGGAGATAACTCGTGCATCCGCTGCCTCCGTCGTCTCCGACCTGTCAATGTCTAACTCTGACAGCCTTGCCAGGGGCAGCGGCCCCGCGGTGCCTGCACTGCATCATGGACAGCGTATTTGTTTCGAACAGCACCGTTCTGCCGCCTCCCCCTCCCTCCGCCGCCTCCACACGGCAGGCGGCCGCCCGGCCGGCCGGGCTGATGTAGGTCACAACGTCACAGCCGGCACCTTCTGCCTCGCGCCCCGCGCATCTTGCCCTGCCTTGGCCCCTTGGGGCTTGACCATGGACCTTGAACTCGGCCGTGGACATCCGCGGCCGTCAGCCTCCGGGGCCTCCGTGGCCTCCGGCGACTTCCACGTCGGCGTCCTCTACGGCCAGCCCGGCCTCGGGTGCCCCGGGTGACCGCGGCCACCGCGCCTACTCACCGGATAGGGGAGGCGCTGCACTGCAGCAGCAGCAGGGGCAGCACGGCCAGGACGAGCGCGGCGGACTTCCTCATCGTCGGGGTGGTGCGAGTCGACTGCTGTCCGCGGTGGTCCGTCGTCGCCGCGTTCGCGGGGCCTCGGCGGGGACCCCGGCTTCGCGTTGCTCTGCGGGGGGGCGGGGCGGAGCGGCTCGGGTCCGCGGGGGGCGGTGCAGGCGGCCAGGGGCAGGCCACGCCGCCCTACGCGCGGGGCGGGGGGCGTTCGCCCGTGTTCGCCCGCGCCCGCCCCACCCCCGTCCCCCTCCACGCGACGGCCGGGCACGCGTTCTCGCTGGAACGGGATGTTCACCTATATTATACGGACTCAGGTTCAAGTTCTGCGGGTCAGGGCCGGGTTCGAGTCCGGCCGGGTCCACCGGGGCTACCCAGGCGGCGGCTGCCCGGTCAGCCTGACTCCGCGCGGCGCGGCGCCTCGCCTCCGTGACCCCCATCGCCGTGTACAGTCCGCGCCAGGAGCAGAGCAGCGGCCGCTGCCTCCTCACCGCGGAGCTCAGCGGAGCCGCTGCAAAATAAAAGTGTCCCCACGCTCAACGGCAATGGGCAATTTTGTGCTTGGGTTGGGGCCGCACCCTCGAAATTGTATGCCTGAGTCCCCTATGTCCCCTAGAATACCGCACGTACTTAAATCAATCATCACCCTAAATATGGATGCACGAATGAAGCATACGCCTTGTATCACGTTAACATTCTCGGGGAACTCTTGATTCAAG
The DNA here is from genome assembly GCA_026979955.1 of Megalurothrips usitatus. Classification (NCBI taxonomy): domain Eukaryota; kingdom Metazoa; phylum Arthropoda; class Insecta; order Thysanoptera; family Thripidae; genus Megalurothrips; species Megalurothrips usitatus. The sequence goes on from CM049593.1 coordinate 4,137,395, forward strand.
TATACAATTTTGAGGGTGCGGATTTGAGCAAGTTGCAAAATTGTCTTTAGATAAGGTTGTGCCTAAATACGGCTCAAGCTCAAAGACAAAACTGTTGTTTTTCATTTGACACGAAAATCGCCTGAGGTGACTAACAGCGATCGCCATTGATAACGATGTGATTACCAAGGCGGTGTACACGCGATTACTGAAGTTGGCAACGCCTCGAAGTGGCTCGTCTAGCAGCCGCTCTTGGCATGCGCGTATTCTCATCAACCGGGGGCGCCAAGACGATTCGAAACAGTTAGGGAGGTAGGGCGGAAACCTTTGACCTACCTCTTCTGTATCAGCACAAAAGCGCCATTATTACTAGCTTTCCTTGTCTCTTGTGTGTTTCCTTTCTTCTTCTCTTCTTTTCCTCCCCCCCCCCCCCCCCTCCTTCCCGGTTTCTTTTCCTTTCCCGCATCTCCCCCTTTCCCGTCCAACCTCCCTTTTCCTCAGCGGGCAGGCGCGGATCCAAGGAGCTCCCCGATGGACGCCTGCTAGGTAGGCAACATACGTAACATTCCGCCTGTAAGTAGGCCAAAAAGTGGTACATCACCCCCCACCTTGGAATCGCTCCTGGATCCGCTACTGTCAGCGGGTGTATCGGCCACTACACCGAGGCCCTCGTCTTAGCGCCCCTTGCCGACTGAGGGGCTGCTCACAAATGAACCACCCGCACCTCCCAGTGCATGTAGGATAGGCCCGCCACGTGAACCTCGACCCCCTCACCCCTCTGAGAGAGTGACTAACGGCAACCTTCTACCACCTCCTCTGCTTGTGGTGAACCCCGTCCCCGTGCATCACACCGCTCATCATGGGCAGCCAGGGCAGCGAGCGCCTGCGAACCCGGAGGTAGGCAATGCCGCCGCACAGGCAGGTCTGACGGGACTGCCTACCTTGCAGGCGTCCGAGTGCGCCGAGGCGGGGAGACCGTCATGACTAGCGAGACAGAGAGAGAGAGAGAGAGAGAGAGAGAGAGAGAGAGAGAGAGAGAGAGAGAGAGAGATGAAGATAGAGGCATTTGCATCTGAGAGAGGCGTTCGCATCAGATAGAGCGAGAGGCGACTCGGAGCAGTGCACCGTGATGGAGGGTGCGGGAGCTGTTCGGGCTGGTCAGGGCGGCCGGTGCCGGTGGCAACGGGACCCCCTCCCCCCCTCCTCCCTTCATCGCCCGCCATGAGCGAACGGAAAGGCGGTAGGAAAAGCAGTCTGAAGAGGAAACTGGACCGGTAGGCCAAGTTGGCCAAGTCTCTGTCAGATAGCGACCCTGTCGGACGACTAGATAAACAATGTATGTGTGTGCCTGTATGTGCGTGCGTGTGTGTGCGTGTGTCCCACTGGATGGCATAGTTAAAGTGGGGTGGAGAGAAATCGATGCCAAATTTGCATTTCGGCACGTTCTGTGTCAGTATTCGACTAGGAGACGTCTCTCACGTGACCGTCGCACCACGAGACCCAAATGAAACGCAGTCCGCGGAGAAATTTTTTCGATTGACTATATCACACTTCATCTACGTTTCCGACGGTTCAACTCTCTTCATTTTTAGAGGCAAGAAAGTGTCCTTCACATGTTTTGGGATTAGGATGTTATGCTTTCAGACTCGTACGAGCCTTATATATCCTTTAGGATTCTGTTTTGAGCCCAAGCGATTACCCCTCTGCGGCAGAAGTATATTCTCCGCTGAGACGCGGCGATGAATGTTGTAGCCAAGGGAGTGCACCTCCGGTACTCTTGGTAGGCTCTGCGGGTATTTCTGAGGTAGTATTATGGTACTCCGGGGATTAGTATTCTCAAACTCCCAATAAGCGACGAAAAAAAATTGCCTCTCCACCACTTTTTCCACAAAAACACAAGGATATTCCGAGAATTTTTCGAAAGTATTTCCATGTATTCTATGAGTATATATTCTTGGTACGGTGATTTTTGAAGTTGCAGACCCTAGGCTGTAGCTTGTAGATGGAGGGGGAGGGGATGGGTCAGTTTGAAGAAACATCCTCACTTCTGTGTCACAGTACCGTCTTTATTTTCCAGTTTGCGCTTTCCAGTCCAAACATTTTCATCGACGGGTCACGTTATCACATAACACTTAGAGCACTACCTTTGCTGTTTCGTCTTCATCGGAAGCGAGTCCCAAGGGTACCATAAGTGTTCGCACAGCACGGTGACGAGGTGCAGTAGGGGACCGTTCACGAATGACTTCACGCTGCTTGGTCCACTTTTTTTTACCCCTTAGTCCCCGCAACCGTCACGGGGATAACCTAACACTCCCATGCCTCGCCCCCCGCCCCAATAGCGTGACGCCCATTGTGAACGGCCCCTGGGTGCGCTGCCACGCGGACTGAGTCAGTGAACACCGCCGGAAGATGCCCCGCACCCCGCATGACCCCGGAGTAGTGTCTCCGCACTAGATCTGCGCACGATCCTCCCACCCCTCCCCTGCCAGCCCCGCCTCCCGTCGGGAGCGGGCCCGTCGGACCCTCCACAGATCTAGCCAGTGCCGCCCGCCCGGCCAGAGAGGCCCGCGCTCGCAGCCACTGCACACGCTGGCGGAGAGCATTTCTCCAGAGGTCAAAACGAAATCAGTCAGTCATTTCTGCGGCTGGTGCGCCGCGCGGCGACGCTACGCCGCTGCCGTGGTCCCGGACGTGGTCAGCTCGGCCGTCTTGGAGGCCACGGCCGGGGGAGCTTCCGGTGCGACGACGGCCGGCGTCGACGGCGACAGCGAGGGTGCGTCCGGGGAGGCCGGCGACGCGGACGCGGGGGCTGACGTCTTGGCCGCGCCGGGCTTGGGCTCGGCGGCCGCGAAGGCCGATGTCTTGGTCGCGTCGGGCTTGGACTCGGAGGCATCGGGGACCTCCGCCTTGGCCGTGTCGGCCGCAGGCGGTGCCGTCTCCGGGAGGGCGGCGGCGGCAGCTGCTCTGACGGCGGACGCCATCGGCGGGGACACGGAGATGACGGTGATCGGCGAGGACGCCGCGGCCGCCGCCATGGCCGCCTCGGCGACTGCGACCGCGACGGCGGCGGAGGGTGACGTGGCAGCGGCGGCGGGCGCCGGGTGCGGTGACGAGGCAGCGGCGGCGGCGGCGGCGGAGCGGCTCGCGGGCCGGCGTCCCCTCAACGAGTACCTGGAACACGCCGGGCAGTTCGTGAGGCAGCGCGCCGACGCAGTCAGTGATTTGTATTTTCGGGGAGGTGAAATGGAGAGTGGCAGACGAGTCCCGGGAGGAGGGTGGGTGGCGGACGGATCGGGCTTACTTGAGCAGCGGCCGGCGGTCACGGCGGCAGCGCCCGGACGCGTCCCGGTGGTAGCCGGCGCCGCAGCGGCGGTGCGCCACTGAGATCTTGACGGGGGTGGTGGCCTTGGCGGGGACGGCTGTGGGGGCGGCGGCAGTGGCGGCGGCAGCGGCGGCGGCAGCGGCGGCGGCAGCGGTGGCGGCAGCGGTGTCTTCCCTGCCCGTGCTGGCCGCGGCCGCGCCCTGCTTGTCGGTCGCGGACCGCTCCAGGGCGGCCGGCGTCCCGGGGGAGGCGAGGCCGGCGCTGCGGGACAGAAAAGCGGCAAGGTCAGCCGTCGCGGCCAGCGGCTCCCCGCCATCTCCCCCCCCCCCCCCCTCTGACGAGACCCACGGCCTCAGGAGGGCCCCCACGGGCTAACTAGGACTGTCCCTCATCGCTCCCATAGATTTTCACGAAACGTTTCAATGCCAAAATAATATAATCGAATAAAATTCTTAGTAGGGTTGAAGCAACGAAGGAAGCACAGCACGCGCGAAAAGCCCTCGAAAAGGTCGTTAGATAAACTGAGGAAATTTTCGTCATTTTTAATTTATTTTTCTGAAAGAATGGTCGATCATGGACGGGTTAGGAAACCCACGGACAGCAAGTCTTAGCTGTACGCTATTTTCTGAAACATGTTTTATTTCCTGTTCGCATACTTAGCTAAAATCCAAACCAGAAATCGGCAACGAGCCGAAAGAGGACACTTGAACCCAAGATTGTTCCATCCATGTCTGGGGAGTGACACTGACGGTTTTGAGGCGGGGGCAGCCCGGGGCAGCCTCGGTGCCGGCTCGGTGGCGGCTGGGCTCGCGGTCTCATACCTGGCCGCGGTCTCCGAGATCCTCAGGCTGCTGGGCCTCTTGGTGGTGCCGGCGGTGCCGCCGGTGCTGCTGCTGGGCGGCAGCGCGGCCGTGGTCGTCGCGTTGCTGCCGCCGCTGCCGGGCTTGGCCGGCGGCTTCTCCGTCAGCTGCGAGTAGTCGTAGTCGTAGTCGCCTCCCGCCTGGAACCAGCGCAAGAAGACATCCCCGTTGGTAAACACGCCGCGCTGCTCTGCATCGCTCTGCACTGCTTCGCATGCACGCGGGCCACCCCCGGCATGCGGTGCGAGAGAGACGGTATGTGAGTTGTGAGCGCGGCTCGGGCGGCCGCGGGCACCGCAGCGGGACAGGCGCCCTGTTGGTGCGCCGCGGGCAGGCCGGCGCTGGCCGGCGCCTCTCCTGTCCACCCCCTCCCGCTCCCCGGACCCCATCGCTCATCAGCCTGATGGCACCACCGGCAGCGCCTACACGACGACGGCTTCCCGTCCCGTTGCCGCCGTCGCTGCCCCACTCTGTCGGTCCCGAGTCCCCGAGGGCCCGGCGGAGCCGCTCAAACCCTAACCGTCGACATGAAGGGCCCCGTGCACGGGTGCTGTCGGTGAGCACGGCGACGAGTGCGGCGCGGTCTTGCCCCGGGTCTCCGGCTGGTCCGCTGGAACCGCCGCAGTTCCCCGAAACCCTCTCCAGCTCCAGCACACTCCTTTCCCAGTTTATGCCCCGGCAATTAGCCGCCCCTGGAGGCCCTGGAGCCGCTGGAGCTGCTGGAGCGGCAGATGCCGTTGCCCGCACATCACATCCTCCAGCGTTGAGCTCTCCATCCGCCGGCGTTCAGCTCTCCTCTCCAGCAGCGGCCTCCAGCGGGCTGCAGGACCGCTGCCGGCCCCGTCCAATCCGATCCGATTCTGTGGAACGTTATCGGGCCGAGTCCAATCTAATGGGAGCTTTCGTGTTCTCGGGCAGCGGTGGTAGCGGCGGCGGTGGCGGTGGTGGTGGCGGTGTGGTGTGTGGGGGCGGGGCCGGGCGAGTTCATTGTGTCTGCGGACCGCATCGTGTTCTGCTCGAAAATTAAAATACTCTCATCCCCCCCACCCCCATCTCTCTCTCTCTCTCACTCTCTATCTCTATCTCTATCTCTCTTTCTCTCGCTCGCGCACACTGCAAGGTGCAACGGGTGTGAGGAAGACAGCAAAACAGTAAGTCCTGCCCTGGTCGCCGTGGGGATCCCATTAGAAGGGAATGTCCCCCCACCACGCCCCGCCACGCCGCGGCACTGCCGACACAGGACGCGCACACGGCTTCTAAATGAGAAAGGCGTCCTTTTTCGAAACTGCAAGCGCATTATATTTCATTTCGCATCCACGTTTTAATTGGGTGCTTTGTATCGTGGCGTCGGCGGAGGCGGAGGAGCGCCTGCGGGAGGCTGCGGTAGGCCGGCCCGCGGGGCGCGGGCGGCGGCGGGGTGCCTACCTTCCGGGCTGACAGCGAGCAGCGAGCCGAGTCGCCGAGGAGTTTTAGCGTTCTATCGCACGCGGAAGACTGATGAGTAGTTCGCACGGAGAATTTATTCGTTACTTTGGGACAAGCACGACATTCTTAGTTGAAAACTGAGCGTTCCGTGGGGGCAACCAAGAATTTGTAGGGGTAGAAAATTCTTACAAGGGGAGTCGATGAAGTGTGAATCTTCTGATTTTGTTCAAACTTTTGGTGGTCGAAGGACCATGGTTGGTAGGTATGCGAGATCCCTCAGAACTTCTTTGCTTTTCACAGCCACGCTAGCCGCTGCGCCAGCCGTTGATATGGGAGAGTGGGTGCCACGCTGAAAAGACCACGCAACGGCGATGCATAGCCAGTCGCTCCGGTGGCATAGCACCCTCAAGTGGCTCCCCGGTTCCCACATCGACCAGTAAGAGGGGTAGCGTGGTGCATAGCGCGGCCGCGCTGCGGATCGGTGTCCTGGATTTGATACCGCTTACACCGCATTTTTTTTCGAGGTCGACTGATGCTCGGATTAGTCCACCCAGCTAACATATTGCATACTCCAACTTATGTTTCGGGTGTGCTGGCTAAAGCCATGGTGTACATCAGCAAATCTTTTATCTTACCCACTGACGGGTTTAGCTGCCAGAGCGTACATTTCGGTTGGCCCAGTCAAATTTTAGCTGGCACAACGAATACATTGGCTGTCCGCCTGGCAGCCAAGAAATTAGTTGGGACAGCTAATATTTTTTTCCGTGGAGATCTCAGTTCCCAAAACTTAAATATCGTGGTTCCGAAATCAGAAAACAAATTCGTTATGCAAACTATGTAATCATTTTTTTCGTGCACAAAGAGAAGACTTTCTGCCCCCCCCCCCTCATCCCTTCGCACATGTCTCGCCTTGCCTCTCCACAGGTGCCAGGTGCAGCGTAATGAATGCAACGGGCCTACGGGGCTGCGGCCCGAGCGAATCAACACCAGCAGACAGAGACCCAGGGAGGAGCGGATCCGAGAGACCCGGAGAGGAGCGGAGAGGAGAGAAGGGCAGCGGGAGTCCGAGCACGGGATGTGGCCGATGGGATGGGCCCCGAGGGTTCGCCGCCCGCCGCACTGCCATGAGCTCCGCGGGGCGGGGCTCGGCACGGCAACACCACAACAGAAGTCCCCCTGAACGGCCACGGCCGTGTGCGAACTTTATTTCACGTGTCGCCTTCCGCGGTGCGGTGCGGTGCGCTCGCACGTCCTCAGGATATGACGGCTTTTTTTGTATCCTTTCTCTCTCGCGCGCTCCCTCCCTCCCTCCCTCCCTCCCTCCCTCCCTCCCTCCCTCCCTCCCTCCCCCCCCCCCCCCTCTCTCTCTCTCTCTCTCTCTCTCTCTCTCTCTCCTAAGTGTCTTTTTATCCCCCACGACAACGTTTGCATTCTCAAAATGGAATGCCAGCAGCATGCGCGGCCACGCCACGCCACGCCACGCCTCGCTCCCACCCCAACACGTCAACGTCCAAGTAGCAATGTTTTTTGTTTTTTACAGAAAATTTAAAACGTCTCCATCGTTGTCGTACATCATAAAAAAGTGGTCAACTGTGAACATGTGACATCGTACCGGGACCTGGGCACCGCAGGCACCGGAGGCCGAGACGCCCTGCCGCTGCCCGCGTCGCCTCAAATTGCTCCGCGCGTGTGTGTGTGTGTCGTCCTCCCGTCACGAACTTGGGCGGCGACGGCGACAACCAGCTTCATTTTATTCAGCCCGATTTTATTTATCGCCTAACGGAGACACGGAAATGCGAACCTTGGCAGCCGGCGACGTGGACGGGTGCCCGGGACGGGGGGCCGCAGCGAATCTCTGCCTCTCTTTCTCTCTCCCTTCGCCTTTCTCAACCGGTTTTTAAAACACACACACACACACACACACTCACATCCTGTTTGGCGCAGGGGATGGCACTCAAATGTGGGCTACGAACACACCAACACACATACACGAGCCATGTCAACATACCAGGTGATTCAGAAACGCCGCACTTTTTCTTGGATATGCAATCCCGCAACGCACTATCTCCGTCGCTTTCTGGCTCGGCCGGACGCGTGAGACAGAAAGAGACGGAGCCACTGCGTTGCGGGGTTGCATAGGTGCGGCGTTTCTGAATCACGTGGTATATCTGACTGAGTGCGGGGGGGACGCACGTCCATGTGGAGTGCACTGCATCGGGCGGACTCTGCACGGCCAGGCCACGACCGAGCGCGCGTCTGTCTCTCTCGCACTCGCGTGGTTCTTACGAGTGGACAGAGACAGATAATTTCGGTTATGGGACCAAGTCCGACCCAAGACCGACTACGCCCGCCCGCCGCAGCACACTATCCATGTGTCCTGTCCATGTCCGTCCGGGGGCTCGGCTCGGGGGCGCTCCCCCCGGCGGCTCCGAGGCGCCGGCTGCCCCGCCCCCCCCCCCCCCCGGCCCCCCTGCCGCCCCTGCCGGCCGCTCCCCTTCCCTCCCTCGCCCCTCACGACGATTATTATTGGCTGTTTGGTTTGAGGGCTGTTTAGCCCGGTGATGTGTCCCGCCCCGCAGAGCGCCGCCGGAGCGGCAGGGACGGCGAGGAGCGGAGTGCTAAAGTGACCGGCACGTCCTTTATTACGGGTCATTCCGGGAGTGGCGCTGCTGGTCCCGCGGGCAGCGCGGCTCCGGCGGCTCCGACCGGCTCCGGCCGCGGCGCTCCGGCGGTGGTCCGGGCCGCGAGTAACACGGTTCTCGGCGGGCCCCGCGGCAGCAGCGGCAGCGGCGGCAGCGGCAGCCTCCGGGCCCCCGGGCCCGGACAGAGCCGATTTGCACCCAAAGCATGAGGGCAGAGTCATGCCGCGGAGCCGCCTGGAGCGTCGCGTGTGCAAACACCGCCTTGCCACTCGCAACGGAACAGCGGGAGGTGTGTGTGTGTGTGTGTGTGTGTGTGTGTGTGTGGTGGAAGAGAGAGAGAGAGAGAGAGAGAGAGAGAGAGAGAGAGAGAGAGAGAGAGAGAGAGAGAGAGGGGGACAGAGAGAGACAGAGAGTGGGGAGGGTATTCACAAATTACGTAACCTCGGGTGGAAAGGGTTGTACATGATATGCATAAGATCGTACACACTCGTATATGGTTCGTATCTTGTTGTATGACCCTGTATAAGTGTATACGTTTCGTAAAATTATTCCCTTATGGTCCACATAGTATGAGTATTTTCTCTCATACGAAGTATATATGATAATGTATACAATGATAATGTATACAAAATAGGCAATGTATACGAACTTATGTGGACATACACAAATTGTACATGCTTCATGTAATAATTGTATACGAGTCGTATACATGTTGTGTATGGGCACATACCCGTATACAAGTTGTATATAAGCCTGTACATGGTTCGTATACAACTCGTTTATCCACGGGACGCCCCCCCCCCCCCCTTGCGCGGTGAGGCGAAACACTCTACACGGACTGCGCGGGCGGAGCGCCTACAGGGTAGGCAGCCGAGGCTCGTGCGCGCACCCGGGCCGCGCGGGCTGCCTACCCTGGCGGCCGCAGGCGGCGTGCCCCGCCACCCGGCCACCCGACCTTCAGAGCAAGCCGACCCCGTGGGGGCCGCGGACACTGCGGACGGAAAGGCGAGGAACTCGTCCCATATAGCGGTGGCGCGAGAAGGAGCGCTCTAAAACGGTATGCTTGATTCAAAGCAATGTTTCGAACGGTAACTCGAGATGCTTGGCGGACTCGATTTTCGGGTGAAATATCAGGCATTTTGGCGAGCAAAGGCCTCCTCCTCGCCCAAATTTTGCCTAGAACGCCGTCTTCTCTTAAATTCGAGCGAGAAAATGCCCTCACCGAGTTCCTCTCCTTTTTCATTCTCGATCTTGTATTGTAGTGCACGCGGCACGGAGCACTGAGTGGCCGGCCAGACAATGTAGCCAGGCCGCTGCAGGCTGCGGGCCGCGGGCAGCACCGCCTCGGGGACTGCACCGCCCGGCCCGGCACCCTCCGACCTCCGCTGCTCCACGTACCGCCGTGCCGCGCCGTGGCCATTATTTGGCCCGCAGCCTCCGGGAGCCTCCGGGAGCCTCCGGGAGCTGCCGGGAGCTGCCGGTGGCGCGGGCCGGCGTCGGCATAGGCGAGCCCGGCGGCCACAGCAGGGCCCCTTCTTTTGTTATCCGAGCCCCGGCGCGGCCCCGGCGCGGGGATGTGGTATGCGAGTTACAACTCCGAACCAATTTGCGGTGGCTGTGTGGTGATAGCCCTTGGCCAGGGGGCCGGGCCCAGGCCGCGGGCAGTGCCGGTCCGGTAGTGCTCGTGAAGCGGCAGGCAGATGAGTCATTGCAGATCATCCCACCATCATCGCCGCCCTCTCGGCGGCCGTGGTCAGCAGATCGATTCAGAACACTGTCTTCTCGGGCCTCCCTCTCGCTCTCTTATGGAGGACCCCACGAGTGCGACAGAGACCGCGCTCCGCAAGTAGTGTTCGGAGTCAGCCGGCACATGAGACCGCGCCGCGCCGCACCGCGGATAGGCCCGGGCCCGGGCCGCACGATAGCTCGGCCCCTCTGTGTCCACTTAAATGGCTGTATTCCTTCGCATCGCCAGCGGTGAGGCGCGGCCGGGCCGATCTCTCGGCGTCCGCGAGGACCAAAATAACACGTTTATGAAAATCCGATTGCCTTATCCGATCCTTTCCAAAAAGCGGCCGCCGAACCTACTTTCCCGTAGGCAAGGTCACTGTTTGTCTCGGCGGGGCGTTGACCGGGCCGGGCCGCTGCAGACGGAGCAAGCGGAGGCGGGCCGCGCCGAGCACACCCTGGCCTTCACCCTGAGACACGGCTACTCCCACCGCGAGGTCCACGGCGAGCCGAGTTCGGCAGCAACACTGATCACTCACCCCCAGGCCGGACAGCAGGCTCTCGTCCAGGATGGCGTAGATCTCCACGTCCTTGAGGTCCACTTGCACGTTCACATTGCCCGTCTGCCGCTGGTCGTACCGGACGGGGGCGGGGGCGGACGCGGCCCGCGGCACCACCACCGCCACCAGCAGCGGCAGCAGCAGCGGCAGCAGCAGCGACCGGCACGGCAGCAGCGGTGGGAGTAGGGAGAAACTAGGCGCCATCATCACGATGTCCTACTCTGCAAGTGGGTCTGGCCTGGTCCTTCTTAACACCGCACCGCACCACACACTGAGCCATCCGAGCCGAGCGGCACCGGCAGGGCACCAGCAGCGGGAGTCCTCCGTGCTCCGGGCCGGCAGGGACCAGCGGCCCCGCCCGGCCCCAGCAGGCCCGGCAGGCCGTCAGGCTGGCCACGGAACGGCGGCCGACGCGGCTCCACCAGCTCCTCTCCGCCGCCGCCGCGCCGCCGCCGCGCCGCCGCCGCCGCCGCCGCCGCCGCCGCCGCAGCAGCAGCGGCAGCCCCGCGGCCCGCGCCGCCGCACGGGACGCCGTACCGCCCCGGGACCCACAGGGCCACAGGGGGCCCACGGCCCCTCAGCTCAGCTCCGCGGAGGGTGAGCGCTGGGCTCGGGCCGCGGCCAAGGGGCGGCCACGGCCATGCCGCAAGGGCAGAGAAGGCCGGGCTTGTCAAAGAAACGCCGGCTGCGTAGGCAACCACTCGTGCGTGTACGCGCGTCGTGTGGGACGGCCCACCACCCCACCCCGGCACTCGCTGTTGCCAGACAGGTAGGCAACCACGCGGGTGTGCGTGCACGCATGTCGTGCGGGACGGCCCGAAATACTTCGTGCTGCCAGAAAGGTAGGCAATAGCCCAATCACCAACGAGCCTACCTCCGCCCGCCCCGCCCACTAGGCCGTGACGTGGGGTTGCCTAGTGCACCTAGTGAGAAGACGGGCCCCACTTTTCGCCTAACTTACCGGAAATACTTTGAGACAGAACAGAATCACCTACACCTTGCAGTTCAGAGAGGCTCTTTATGTCTAAAAACAGTTAAGGGAAGAAAAGCTTAATTGAAGATCAATCAATATCCTCTGGCAAACCCGGTGTATTACTTATACGCGGATTTCCTTTAAGGTGAGAATGCTGGGTCATTCAACAAGATTGTTTAGACTATTGAGTATCGATGTTTTATTCCATGCCATATATACATATAATACACTTACTACACTGTAGTTATAGTAAAAGGCAGTCGTTGATCAACATAGAGGAGGAAAATTCAGCAAATATATAGCTTCGGCTTAGCTCTGGTAGGCTTCATAGGCATTCAAGCAAAATCTCAAAAAGATGGTGGCTACTTTACGTGCATTTCTCGTTGCCTTGTATTGAAAGGAATAAATTGTGATGGAATAAACTCCCGTTAAGCCGCACACAAGTGGGGATATTAGTCAAGCTGCCTTTGACAAAGTGCAAAATTGAAGTACCTCCTGGCAGATGTTAAAGTTATGGAAACAATTTGGGGCTAAGACAAAATGAATGTCCTATTTCCTTGATAGATATTACAAAAACAAAGAAAATGAGTCAGATCGTAGATGGAGGTTCATAAGACCGACAAAAGTCGACTTGAACATCATCTACGATGAAGAATGGAGAAAGACACTGGTATATCCTCCCAAACAGCGAGAGAAGATGACATAGCCATGTCAACCTCAGGAGTAGGTAGGTACAATGAATAAAAAATTGTCAATCAAAAAAATAGAAAATATAGTTGAATTCAGAACACAATGCGTGATACAATCAAATCCATAGCAGTTCTGGTATTACAAAACCATGTAAAAAATACAGATTCAAAAAACAGACCTCAACATCATGGGAAACAAACTGTATTGTCAAAATCATTTAACTTCACATTGCTACAAATAGAATTTTATAATATTGCTCTTTGTTAAAGTCAAACAAATCAACAAAACATATCATTCAAAAATGTTAAAAGGTTGTTACATTGAAACATGAAGATTTTATTGCATTAGTTGGGAAGCAAGAAGACTTAGCTGCCATTGCCCCCATCAAATTATGAGATTACCAAAATATATAACAAAGAGTATAAAAAAATACAGTTCAACAAGTAAAACCCATAGATTTATTGCAAACATGATAAAAAGTATGATATGCAAACCCAAAAAGTGGGCATGTGCAGTACAGTTCTAAGACATGTTGTGTTCTTTTCATTGCATTGGATCAGCGGAATTGAAATTCAGCTGCTGGTATTTCCCCCCATCAAATTACGAGATTACCAAAATATATAACAAAGAGTATAAAAAATACTGTTTAACAAGTACAACAGCTAAGCTCAACACAAACACGATAAGAAGAATGATATGCCGCAGTTGAAGAACAAGACCAAAAAATGGTCTTGTGTGTTGCAGTTCTAAAACCAGTTATGCTTTTTATTCATTAAAAACCCAGAGAAGGGTTTTCACATCACATTATGTCATATCTTAAAAATGTCTTCAGATGCAAAGCAAGACTAGCAAATCAGGAAAATAAATCTTCTACAAGTTCTTAAAATGAATGAGGAACACCTCAAAACCAACAACTAAGTTTAACAGTAATGCATTCACATTCAAACCCTCTACGAATACTTGACACGAGCTGAACAATTCAGAAATGTAGAGGACCACATAATTCATTTAAAGGCTGAATGTAGACAGATGAGAACTGTAAATAAATAGTACAGATTGCTCAGAAGGCAACATAAAAAGGCTCACAGCAGAAAAAAAAATGTTAAGAAATGTGCTTAGTCAATTACATGCAATGAGTTAAATATAACACAAAACAGATCCAACATACAGTTCAAAATAAGAAATCTCCATCAAATAGAAATTTCAGATCTGATGTAGAGATTACAGAGGGTAAAAGAAAACAAGAATTACAATCAAATCAGGTAATAAAATATCAGATGCTTTGACTGCAGACCACACTGTGACACATACAACACGTAGATTCACCTACTAACAAAATTAAGTATCCGAACAATTCAAGAATATTAAACACTTTGGTGAATGTTTATAATATTGTACACATTGGTAAAGAATTTAACATCGATCTGTAGGTGCAGGCAAGTTTATGAAAGTGTTTTTTTGTACCACCTGGTGCCAATAACAAAATGGTTTAATAGGCAGTTGGGGAGACAGTTTCAGTGGTTGTAGTCTTTTCTCCTTGAGCCAGCTCTCCAGACTTAACAGCATTGAACTTCAAGAAGGCATCAAAGCCATAAGCCACCATGGCACAAAAGCCAAAGAACTGAAAGATTGAAAACAAAAATCATTTGACATGTCATAAACAATTAACAAAACAATTGTTAACTGGATGGAACCAATCTTAAGAAACTTACAGCAGCAACTCCAAATGCCTCATCCAAAGAGGCATGCCCTGCAACTAGGGCTGCCGCTAGGAGGTAGAAGAATGTCCACAGGGCGCAGAACCCAAACTCCTGTAAAATATTCAATATTTATAGGACTTTAAACCACTTCAAAAAATAACAAATATAATCAGCATTTTTTCTAAAATAGATTTTATGGGGGAAAATCCAAGTTGCGGAATATGCAGCATACCACTTTCAGCCATGGGACTTTGAAGAATTTTTCAATCACATGGAAAAGGTAGAACACCAAAAGAATTCCGGTAAACCAGAATCCAACCATGGCCACTGTGTTGAACCAAGAACCACGTGAGTTGATACCCCAATGAGACACAGTGATACAAATGAAGCCCAACAAATTAAGAATCTGTAAAACAAAAATTATGTATGTAAAAAAGGAGTTAACATGCTGTTTTTGCTCAATGCCATAACAAAGTTAACTAAAATCATTAATGTACATACAATTTGAGCAGCTTTCAGCATGCCTGGCAGGGTGCGTATGTAGCTGGGATCAAATCTGATATTCGGAGAAGTCACAATGGTCTCGGTTGTGACCGTCGTCGTCCTGCCGTAACTTTCAGCCATGGTTAAAACTTCTCACTTTTGTGAGCTCTCAAGTTTCTTCACTGGAACAAAAGGAAAATTCCGTTTAAGCACGCATTTTCGCAGCAACGGTGGGACCTGACACCATGTACACAGTGCCTGTGCAGGAGGCCCCCAGAGCCGAGCTCACTGGAATTGTTATTTTTTCTACTCCGACCGTTCGGTGCTGACGGGGAAACAGAACGCATCCAGGCTACACAACGCCTGGCCGCCGCGCACTGCCCGCCCGCGACCCACACAGCACCAACCACCTGGTGCACCTGGGAGCGGCAAACATAACCTCAACGCGTCGGTGGAGCGAGAGCGAAATGCGTGTACGAAACCGTACCGAGGTGGGCGTGTACTCCTGAACCACGATCCGCCACACGCCAGCCCGACCACCTGCCCTCCGCTCCCGCGGCCCCGGGTCCCCGTCGCACGCCCCCGCCGAGCCCCGCCCACACAGGGAGCGCTCCCTCTCACCTTAGCTGCTCCCTGTTGTGTCCCCAAAGTGCAGCGGAATGCTAACGCTTGCTAACGCTGCACCCAACGGGAGGCGCGGACACAATGCCCGGGCCGCCCCCCGACCCGCCCCCGCTGCCACCTGTGGCCCTCGGGCTTGGCCCAGGTCCAACACGGGCTTACCTAAAAATACTGGGCGTGTTTGGAGTGCGGCTCGAGTGACACCTCTCTTCCCTGCTTTCCGCTCTTTCGTTTGGCTTCACGCTCGCTCGCACCGCACCGCACCGCGCCGCGCCGCGTCGCCTAGCCGCCCCCTCCCCCGTCCCCCCTCCCCCCTATCCCTTCCCCTTCCTATCCTATCCTTCCTCCGGCCGCCGCGCCGCCGCCGCGGCCCGCGTTCCGCCCCTCCTGCGCGGGCTGCGTCCGGGTAACGGCCGCCGTCGTGGGTGTCCGTCCTTGTCCGTCGTCTGTAAGCGGTGACAGACCCGACGGAGACGGAGAGTGTGGACCGGGCCGCTCCTGTTTTCGAGCGCAGCCCCCGGTCACCACCGCCCGCCCCGCCTCTTCCCCCGCACACATTTCCCCCAGATTTCGTCCGTTTTCAGTGGCAATCAGGGTTCCTAGTTCCGGCGGGACCGCCGTGGACGGAGCCGATGACTCCCCGCGGAGGCAGTACTTCCCCCCGGCGACGCCGCCGTGGCAATAGAAGACGCCCACATCAAGGTGGACTGGGCCGGGCTGAGCGGGTCGAGCGGGCTGAGGCTGTAGGTCATTATGGCGCGTCGATTCGGCGGTGACATCACCTCTGGCGCTGCATATTGCATGACGCTCCATGGCATTCCATGGAGGGTCGGGCCGGGCTCCCCTCATGGCTCGAGGAGGCTCGCCTGGACAGCCTAGGCAGGCCGTGTGCTGGCCGTGTGCAGGCCGTGTTTTGGCCGTGTGCTGGCCGTGTTCTGGCCGTGTGCTGGCCGTGTTTTGGCCGTGTGCTGGCTGTGTGCAGGCCGTGTGCAGGCCGTGTGCTGGCCGTGTGCTGGCCGTGTTTTGGCCGTGTGCAGGCCGTGTGCAGGCCGTGTGCGGGCCGTGCTCGGCGAGCAGCGCGGCACACACAGCCGTGACACGGCCGCCGGCACGGAGGTCACGGCGTCGTCGCTGCAGCGCCATGTTCCGAACCGAACATTTGTGAACGCGGACCTCTCTCTCGCTCTCCTACGGACCGCCCCGCGACTGCGACAGAGGGACAGAGACGGGGCTACAAGGGCAGTGTTCGGAATGAGCCGGCAGCGGACCGCGGCTAGCCATGGCGCGCGTGTGGAGACACCGCAGAAGACTGATTCCGAGCAGCGATTCGTTGCTTTCCTTCTCTCTCTCGCACCAATGGCTCAACCCGTAGAGTTGCGAGTGAGATAGAGCTGTGAAAGCACTGCTCTCACTTACCCCCCTCCCTCGCAACACACACACACGCGCACACACACATGGGTCTTGCCCGATGCTTAAGCCCCATACACCTTGCTTAAGCCCTTAATGATTAAGTTTTGCCAGCCAGGTTAAGTCTGGTGGATAGTCTCTGTTTGGGTAGTTGGGGTTTGGCCACTTTCTGTGCACTCTCGTCGAATCTGACGAGAGCACTGGCACCGCACCAGACGGGACTTGCGTCTCCACACCTGCCTCGCCTCGCCTCGGCTCGGCTCGCAGTCCGCGGTGCACTTTGAAAAGCGGCGCCAAAAGTCACTTCCGCCTCCGGGCCGGAAAGGACTGGGGTCAAGTAGGGAATGGAAGACAAATGAACAGCACCACAACAGTGGGAGTCTAACCTCGGGGAAGCACAAGGGACTGTGATGTTTGTTTAGAGTTTGTATCGGAGAGTTGCACGGTTCGAGACTCCGGGCCTGATTCCGTGTCCTGTGCCGCCGCGGCTTACACGCGACACCATGTTGAGGAGTGTCCTGCTCCGGCGGGCCTGTGCGTGGCCCACCAGGGTGGGCGCGAGGTGTGCCCGGCCAGCCTCCAAAGTCTTGGCAGACACCCGCCTCCAGGTCCAGACCCACCAGTTGAGGTGGATGAGCAAATCCCTCAAGAGCAAAAATCCGAAAGAGACGGCACTGCCCAAGCCTCCTCTTCTGTCAACGGAAGAAGAGGATTTTCTGGAGGATGTTGTACGTGAGGAACTGTCCTTAAGTCCAGGATCCGTGGGAGGTAGTGATGAATTTAACAGTGGGCTTACAAGTGGCGCCTTACCAGAAGCCCCAGAAATGTCTTTACCTGAGTTACCTGATCTTGAGTGTGATGAAGCAGATGAAGAACCAGTGGAGGATGTAGACCCAGTGCCATTTATTCCTCCAGTTCAAAAATTTTGTAAGATCAGCAGCTCAAAAGATTGTAAGCAGCATTTTTGAGTAGAAAATAGTGGTCCTGTTAACTCAAGAAACTTTTGCTTGATTTCAGTTTTAAATACCAAACTTCTTGCTTCATCAGAGTCCTCTGATTTGAGTGCCACTGGGGGACCATCACCACCCTTAGGCCTGGCGGGCTTGAACATTGATCCGTCACTTGAGCCAGTTCTTGAAGCATGGGCACGAGCTATCGCACCAACTCCAGCAGCGGGCCCTATGCCTCTTCATGAGCTGGCTAATCGAAGCACCAAGATTAAAGAACTTGTGAAGCTTGGAGTAGACTTCTCAGTGATTGTGCAAAGACATGGCGATCTAGAGCGTTTATTGCATCGGAATTGGGAGGACTGCATTAAACCTCAAATTAGGTACTCGTCTGCAGGATGTGTCTATGTCATGCTATCAACTCTATTTTATTTTTTATTCTTTAAGTTTTTTTTAAAAACATTGTCCAATTTACAGATTTTTGGTTGATTGTGGCATCAATCCAGATTTTCTTGGCACGCTATTTACCAGGAATACTCCAATTTTGTGGACAGACAAAGATGACATTCAAGTCAGACTGAACTACATGCAAGCTAAACTCTTCACTAAGGATCAGATTAAAAAAATTATCAACAAAGCCCCCTTTTGGTTGACTTTGCCGTAAGTATGCTGCCCTTAAACAATTTTAGTACTTTCTCATTATATTTTTAGCAATTTGCTTGTTTGTCTTACAGGACCAAGGAATTAGACAGCCGGCTTGGCTTTGTTCAGAGAACATTCAAACTCTCAGGTAGTGATGTAAGGCTGGTTGCTTCTAGCTATCCGACTGTTATTTCCAGCCCAAAATGGACTAATTTTGTTGTAAGTGGCAGCCCAATCAACTAAAGAAATGTGTTTACACCTGGTCTTTTACCATACATATGAGTGAACATCTCCTTTTCAGGACACAACAAAACTCATGGACCGTGAATTAGGTTTTTGTGCTTCAGAGCAGAAGAAATTGCTCTTTACAAATCCACAGTGTTTTCTGAGTAAGTACTAGTTATGTTTTCATGACAGCAAATTTTCCTAACAACTGAATACTTAATCATTTTTTCCCAACTTCCTCAGGACCGTCACTACTGAGAAAAGCTTTCCAGCTTTGTCACAATGAAATAGGTCTGAGTCACACTCAATTAGCTAATCATGCAGCTCTTCTAGTTAATCGTGTGAATAGAATGAAGCCACGTCATGATTTCTTGAAGTTCCTAAAACGAAATATCTTTGATGTTGAAAATCCCTTATATCTTTCTCCTGATTGGCTGTGGCAAGGAACCACAGAGGAGTTTTGTGAAAAGGCTGCAAAAGCCACAGTAGATGAGTATGAAAATTTTTTAAAGCTTTCCATGTTGTGATTGATGTGTTTTTGTTTAAGATTTAGGTCCAAGAATAGTCCTTTAAAACTTTGGATTAACTTTCCTTGAGTATCTGTTGGACAGTTTTGTCTACTTTGTAATAAATGCACGTATGATTTAAGTAATACCTTATAACTTCTTTAATCACAGACAAAAACAATGAGTAGCTGACATTCTTATCTGTTTTACATACACTATACATGTTGGGTGGTAGAAATAGTTCAAGATAAAAGTGATAAAAGTAAAATTCATGTAAAAATAATACTGGGCCTAATATAGCTCGCTGGAGGATAAAGTGGAAAATTAATTAATTCAAGAAGGAGACTAGCTAATCTTGCCAATCTCTATCTTTTGCTGGATTGCCCGGTATGAATGGTACAGTATTCCATCAATAATGCTTGCCACTGTGTAGATACCACCAATGATGGCACAGAGATTAACCAGAAAGTGACTAAGTGGCCTGCAATGGGAGTAGGACGGCATTAGATTATTTGATAAGTGGGATCTGCTAAATCCAACGGAAAATCATGACAGTATGAGAATGTACTGTTAAAAAAAAATTACTTACTTCTCTTTTTCTGTATATTTTACCATCATGGGTGATAGCTCATAGTTGAAGAAAATTCCTGGCATACCGGATTCACCATGCCCCATAGACACGACCTGGAAAGCAATGATTGATGTATAGCAAGTAGATAATATTGAAACGACATATAATATTGACCTACATGCGACCATAAAACCGGTATTACACGAACCTTTCTCCTATCCACTTACCTTTTGGTGCTTTGTAACAGAAAACTGGTTTGTTTGCAAAACGCTTCCATCTCTTCGCACGTAAGTTGTTGGAACAATCTTGATGTAATACTGAAACATAGTGGCGCCTGAAGAAAAAGAAAACAATCCATTTAAGTTTTCGACACAATTAGCAGTATTTTTCACAATACCTAGCACTTCAAAAACTATGGTCGACAGATTTACCTAGTCTCATGGGACAAAATGTGATTGCTCCCCCCCCCCCTCCTCCTCAAAAAAATTAGGTTGATTTAAAAACAAAATTTAAGTTTGCTATCCCATTTTGAACGGGATTACTGTTCAATTAAAACCACGAGAGTTACAGAGTATGGAGTGTTGGACGTTTGGAGGATTTATCCGCTGCCATGATGGCTACCCTGCGCACCACAGTGTGATAACAGGGGAGGCTGAAAGTAAAAGTTAGGTTCACCTCCGCACCTTTCATAGATCTTTCTGAACTGGAAGGTTCACTAATTGCAGAGTTGATAACACAGGGCAGTACCTGCAGATTTCAAACGACCGAACTGTACATTCAGCGCAGTAATTCGTTACGCAAATAGCGTGAGCCAGGAACGAACAACCGGCTAGTGGAGGTTAGGGTCCGAACATCGATTGTAGTGTTAACGCACTACGAACTTATTCATTCCTAGTAGCAAAGGTAGGTGTCCAGGATCAAATAATGTTATCCTCCTTGTACAATAACTTGAAAAGAAATGCCCGAAGGTGTCCTGAGAGCTGTCCCCTATCTCTCGTAACAGTTTTCAGACTGCACCCTAATTTAACTAATTAAAATAAAAACTGGTTACTTCTTTCTCCACCACTAATCTGATCATAGACAATATTCTGAATTAATGTTTGTTAATCTTTTAGAGTTGAAACAGAGCCAAGAATGCCTGCAGTAGGAAATGTGTACGGTGGGCAAGGGCAAGGTCCATCCTGCTTTGATCGTATGAAAATGGGAGCCATGATTGGATTTTGCGTTGGCATGGCATCAGGAGCTATTTTTGGTGGCGTCACAGCATTGCGGTATGTTTCGATGTCAATAAAAATAAAACCCATTCATGGAGAACACAAATTTCGCAATATCAAACCCTGCATTACATTCTTACAGATACGGTCTGCGAGGACGGGAGCTGGTCAACAGTGCAGGAAAAGCAATGTTACAAGCAGGAGGCACATTTGGGACATTTATGGCTATTGGAACCGGCATTAGGTGTTAGGTCAAGTTATGTGTTATGTAAAATGTGAATTAATTTTGAAAAATATTTAGAATTATATTAAATTTGTTTTCACTCAAATAAAATGAAAATCTGAATATATTCCATTTATTTGACTTTTACACTTACCATCTGGTGTAGTTACATAAATTCCATCGATGGGGTTCGTCTTTCCCTGAATGTTCAGACCAAATGACAGGTGTCTGATTGTATGGGTGGTGTTGAAAGATGATGCGGAGAATGGTTGAACATCATGTACTGAACAGAAAAGAACAAACTTACAGCTTTGAATACAAAATGTAAACAAGTTCGCTAAGGTGATCATCATACCGTGAACATGGTCAATCAAATAACTTCTCCCAGGTGCGATATGGAAGCTGCCTCCGACCTGAGAAGGGATTCCACAAATACCGTTAGCTTTCGCAGAATTAAGCAATTAAGACTAGCAAATAAGTAAGAGGTAAAAAACTGCCATATGCAAAAAAATTTGCATCTACATACCCTGTTAACCTCAAGGTATCCATAAATTTGACAACCTTCCTTAAAAGCTCCTTTGGCTGCAAGTCGTGATTGGTCATTTTTACATTGCTCTACATCATCTGGATCTGGGAACTTCCATTGCATTATCCTGTATGCTTCCCTTACATCTTCACAACTATTACAACACCTGCAAAATACGTACATTTTTATTACTTCCACATTTCAAGCAATCTAAGGTACAGGAAATTAAACAAAAACCAAAGAAAACATGCCATTTGAATGGATGGAAATGTCAAACAGATAAAAAGACCTACTTGATAACTTCTTTTGGGGCTCCATAGCAACTTCCACATGTGTCATTCTTTTTTTCTAAACTCTATAAAATTTTTCAAAGAACAATAAGAAAAATGCTGTGAAATTCATTTAACTTGAACAATATATCATTCACTGTATATCACACACCTTTGTAATATTAGAAGACTCTGTAGATGTCTTCACTGATGTACTTGTCTGCAGATCTGGAAACAGAAATTCATATAGAGCCATTGCATAATCGGAGCATTACAAGCACAGTATTCAGGTGAAACGCACTCTCTTTTTGTGGGTCTTCTAATGGTTGACCAAGTAGATCCAACCTCCTTTTGTATACATTATGGTCAATATGAAGATGATGCTCTCCAGCTGTGTCCATGGCATCCAGGGATAAAACTGTTAAGCAGAAAAAGAACATTAGGATCATTCAAATTTTCAACATTGATGATAAATAAAATAAAAATTTAAATATTGTTCACACTTGGAAACTGGGATCAATAGATTTGTAAATACTTACATGGACATGAAATAGTAGGCATAACAATATCCAAATTAATGCGCAGTTTGGGTCCTCGTGAAGTATCAACAAATAGATCCTCGGTGATGCCTGGAGTCATGTAGTCCTTTACTTCCGCATAGAATAGCACCAGCATACATCCCACACTCAGCAATGTGACTGGAGTTAAACAAATGGGTGGAAATAATTGTAGATACAGTATTGGTACAATTTCAATCAAGAACACTTTGGATAAGGAATATGTGGCCATAATGGCCTCCGACTTGTGGATAAAAATCAAGAGGATTGGACGACTGCATTCAGAGTATATTTCCTTTAACATGGAAAGACGAAAAATACGCAAAGGACCTGGCAAAAGCCTCGAGTTTACGGTCCCAGCTTTTGTCGTGTTGTCATTAATTAAGCTAACCTAGAAGGGCGAGCCGACGCCGCCGCACGCTCACTTCTTACCTAGGCCTCCACCAGATGTCTTTACCCTAAAGTCTTCGATCGTCTTGGAAAATGAATCAAACCGTCGAAGGGCATCAAAATTCTTAAATACACTCATGATTCTTTTCGAATAATTGTTGATGCTTGGCACTTAAATGTTTATGTTAGCTGCGGGGTGTCAAGTAGCAGTATGCCTAACTTGCTGCTTGCGAGGTCGTACCTCATGCCAAATTTTCACACCGAGCCATCTGCTGACATCAGCAGATGCCCCCTCTGTAATAAATTAAGATTAAATAAGAAGGTCTTGCATCGCGAATAACATGTGCTCTGTTTTTCAATGACGACCCCGCAATGAGCAGATGGGTGACTGTTATTTACTGTTCCGAAGTTGTCGAAATGTCATCTCGTCTGCTAAAACAAAACACATGCAGCGATTGAGTACAAACGTGTCCCGGTCCCGGTGTGCCAGCTAAGGTCTCAGCTGATCCCAACAGCTGTCGACCTATGTACACCGAAACTTGGGAGCGGTGCAGTTGCAGTTAACACGAAACGCCGCAGTTTACCCGGATTCGTACCCGGAAGGGGACCCGTTCCGGCTCAGCCGCAAGCCTCCCCGTGGACTCTGGACTTCCCTGAATGTGTGTCATAGACGGATTTCCCTCCACTTTTTACAACATTTGAAGTAGGGTAAGCAGGTCCATGCGTTCATTCATAGGTAAAATCATTGTGGTGCGAACGAACCTAAGAACCGAAAGGTAACTGTATGCCCCAACTACACGTTGACATAAGGGAAGCACTTTGGAAATCACAAATAATACTAGTTTGTAATTTTGGAAGCTTTACCCGAGTTTATTGAGAAAGAGTTGTAGCATTAATAAGTGAATATTGAAATTATACAATTGACTCTAGGCTCAGGAAAAAGGACTCTTCGTGCCCTAATCGCTATTCAGATTTTTTCTTCTGAGAATTCAGGTTAAGAGAATTTCTGAGTTTGAACAGAAATTTAAAACTACAATTTGTATTTAAATTCAGAAATTTTTTAAGTCAGTTATTTTGCTATAGCGAATTATGTGATGCCTCTCACTGTAAGTGCACTGTAAGACACTGATATTAACGTCAAAGACATTTAGTCTTACAGTCTTGTATCACAAACTGTCTAGAAACGATTAGAAACGAACCCCTGATTGATCGTAGATTTACCACAAATAGGGAAAATACTTATTGTTTAGGGATGAGCAACAACAAAAACAACTCCTGCCTCGGCTTCACCGCGCCACAGCCCGTCGCTGTTCAATCCGCGCATACCAACTATGGGGGAGGTGGTGGGAGGAAAGGCTGACCAGGGAGGTTGGGAGAAGGGGACTGGATATTACACTTCATTTCCTCAGAATCTCCTGGATCGGAAGGAGGGAAGTACCAAAAGAGATGAATTAACTTAACATGGGAGAAATATAAACGCGTCATTGCGCGGTGTTACGTGGTATTACCAAGGGAGTGGCTCACTCGGCGAGTCGGTAGGGTACTTGCCAGTCAAATTTTCAACTGTAGACTTGAAGATGCAGAACTTGTCAAAAGTTTCACTTTTCTTTCCAAGTTGTACTAGGTATTGCAGCGGTATCTTTCGGATACTACGGGTACTACACGAGTATTACAGGTCATAGGGGTATTTAAAAGCTCGACAATTCTTGTATTACGGAAATACGGGCGGTGTTACAGTGCTACTACGAGGTACTACAGAAGTACTACAGGAAGGCGTGTACAGAGTTCTCCACAAGTGAAGCACACCCCTCGGGTATTACAAGGCAGCCTGCACTGCACAGAGTATTACGCCAGTGAATACCCCCGCGTCGCATAGGTTGCCTAACTCGCAGGCGGGTCTACTCTGGTCGCAGACTGCACAGAGTCCCGGGGAGTCCCAGGTCGATCTGGCACCTTTGTTGGAGCTCCCAGAGGTTCAAAATGTAGATATCGAAGCTTGATGATTCTCCGGCCGCGTTGTACAGTACACTCTTGGCTCTTGGCTGCGTCCTTCTGGTTCGCCTCACCCTCAAGGTGTATCCATGCTCTCATTCTGCCGTGCCGGCTTGTCCGCAATCCCAGACGGCAAAGGCACTCAGAGCCAGTTTCCGGCCGAGCCGAGGTAACGTTGGTAACGTGATGGTGAAAGCCGGCCTCCCGGCTGACGGCCAGATCTGGCGTCGCTGGCGCGGCGGGGCTCGGCGGAAAGGACGCGGGAATAAATGGGGCTGCCTTGATTTGAGAGGACGCCGGAGTGGCTGCTGTCGGTTCGCCCCGTAATTTGCATTATAAGAATTTTCCATTACCGAACGACGTACAAGTTTCTATACATCAACGTCACGGCCCGACTCCGCACCGGCGAGGCGGCGGCGGCGGCGCTCCGCAGCGCTGCGAGTGCGGTCGAGTCGAGGGAGAAACAGCTCGGCACGGCGTCAAGGCGCGCCGCGGCCGGGGTTGTTGATTGAGGCAAGCGCTAGGCTTGGGGATGGCGTTCGCAAAACACGTCACCTTTCTCTACATCATTTAAAAAAATAAAATAAGATTGATCCGTCATGCGAAAAAGGGGGATAACTAAAGAAAAACCTGGTATATTTATGAGAATAAAAATCTGATTTCAAATGTTTCTGTGGCAGTTGAAACGATCTTCTTTATGGAACTGAATTTGTAGGACAGAAAGGGAGTTATTTAATCGTGTTTTTATGTGTATAATTCGTCTAGTGACGGAGTTAGTGGAGTTATCGCCTGAATTTGATTGGTACTAAAGAAAATGGACATGTTCCCTTCATACAGCCAAGCATATACACGGCGAATTGAAGCCTCCTGGAACAGTGAGGTAAAAATTAAATGGTGAGTCGCATTCAAAACGTTTCTCAGTCCTGTAAATACGCCAGGTGGAAAAGGTAAATCGACTTGTCTTATTTTTCCACCTTGCAGAACCCCTTAAAAGGGGATAAATGTACTTTGCACCCCCTTGCACCCCGTTATGCCTCGTAAAGCAAACCAAATTTTTAGCGCAAACATTTTAGAAACTTGATGACACCGACCTAAAGAACGTTTGCCAGCCGGAACCATATTTGTGGTATATTTTGAATGCACCGGTTCACGTGGATCAATTTCAGCCCGCGAGGTTGTGCGGTAAAAAATAATCCTTTCTTTCGAAGGATCCTTATGGTGGCTCTACACCATCCTTCCAAAAAAAGAGTTCTCTTTTGCCGTGAGTGTACATTTTAATATCAATAATAACATACTGCACCATTTTTTGGGTCCGAGCGGAGCGAGGAGCCCTTTGCAGCGGCTTTTACACTTTTTCTGTCCTCCTCCCAACCATTGTTGCCGCTCATAGCCTATGAGTTCGCTTCCCATTATAACTATCCCTAGGTTTCTATTTTTTTCCATTCGCCGTTAATAACTATTGCATACTTTTTAAAATAATATATTTTCATCAAATAAATTACAAACTCTCATTGAAAAAATCCTATAAGCTCAGATCCAAAAATTCAAAGTTTAAATTACAAGGAGTTCCCACTCTCAAGCCTCTCTAGCTCGCTAGCTTCTACATCCCTCCCCTCTGCATATTTTTACTTCTCCGTATTACATTACTACTGTATCGGACGACCTTTTCCTACAATATCGGTGTAGCCGCGCTGTGTAAAGTGTCGAATCGCCGGACAGATAGACACCGGTTCGAACCGAACACTTTCTTAATTCTACGTTCATAAAATCGTTAACCTGCTTTTAACGTTGGAAATCCTGTCCCCCGAGGACCACTCAGCGGTTTTGGCGCTGGAATTGGAAACTACCACATTCTGCAGCTGGCCGCTCCGGCCTCTGTAACAGAGGTAGCGACCTGTCTCCCACGGACATCCTCCGGTCGGCGGTGGGCGGCGGGGCGGCGGGGTGGCGGCTTCGGTAATCAGCTGTAATCGGCGGTGCAACACGTTGATTACCGCTGCGGAAATGAAGGTTTGATCCTCTGGGCGCCGCACATAATGTCTTCTGGTGCGGGCCGGGGAGGGGGCAGGAAGGTCTTTAATGGCATTTCACCACCGAGAGAAAAAAAAAGGTCACAGGAAGTGGCGTTATTGGACCTGGAGGGCTGAGAGTACATCAGTGACGGGCCACTGCTCCTGCCTCCCAGCCTGCTCGAGAGAGCGAGCGAGAGAGAGAGACAGAGAGAGAGAGAGTGAGCGAGCGAGAGAGAGAGAGAGACAGAGAGAGAGCGAGAGAGAGGACCGCCAACGGCGCAGACAGCGCAGCGGTATGTGCGCCGTAGTCTACATTTTCTGCGCATCCACGCAGACTCAGAAAGAAACAGCCGCTTCACCGAAGTCAACTCGTCAGACACTGCATTAGACGGCGAGCGGGACGCCTGCGTCCGTCTGCGGGTGTCGGGGTAGGCATCCCGCACGGCACGCGTGCGCTGCGGAGGGCCGCGGCGGCCTACCCGGCAGGCGCCGCGCCTGCCGAGCGGGTCACAGTAATCACTATGTACATTTTGAAGTTCATATTTGTGTAAAACTGCGTTTGTTGTGTATTGTGTAGCAAAATTGTCCGCAACTGCGAAGGTTTATTTTCTCGCAGGACTGCACAAATTTGCCTTTTGTAAATTTTAGTACGAGAACATCACAGAATTCCAAACTACATACAAAGTTGGTTCTACACATGGTGTTGTACTAATTTGACACATGTGTGAAAATTCTCATATAATATAATGGTACATAAGCTATGAGCGCACAGATTTTCATGTAGTTATGTACATAGCGACCATAAGAGTGGTGGTGTGGCCGGTGTCACCTATGCCACGCTCTCCTCGCCCCGCCGGCCCCGCCGGCCCGGGGCTGGGCTGGGCTGGCTGGAGACCCGACGCCTCCTCTCGCTCCGCTTCCGGGGTGGGCGGCATGAGGAATGGCTTCCGGGATTTGTCTGGCCGGCAGCGCGGGATGAGCGCTCCCTCAGCATCTGCTCTCTCCTACTCTCTCTCTCTCTCTCTCACTCACTCTCTCCCACTCTCTCTCTCTTCCGCGGCGGGATAAGCGCACCACGCAGCATCTGCTCTCTCTCTCTCGCTCTCTCCCGCGGCGGGACGGTTTCCGGCCCCGGAGTGCCTCCTGTCTCCTTATTTCGCTTACAGAAGCGGCCCGTATTACCGGCCGCTATTACGTCGCGCGATACCCATGTACTGTCGCAGTCCGATCCACTTCTCCACCAATGCGTTCAAAAGGATTGCAGGCCATTAAAAAACACGTGGTTATTTTATAAAATAGAGAGAGAAATGGAGCGGTCAGTCTCTGGGCAAGCAAGACAGGGGGAGGGGCGGAGTTTAAAAAAGGACAAAACTAACACCATGGTTTTTGAATCGAGGGGGAATTCCTCTATGCCGTATTGTGCAATATTATGAGTATTATAAGGTACTATAAGAACTGCGTTGTATTACAAAGCAGATTTTTAGCACAGGAAACGCCCCGTGTAGTCTGGAAATATATTTCTATCTCAAAGTATGTAAAGATTGGCATTTGACCCAAGAAGTCAGGCCTAATGGACGAAGTCCATCGTCTCCCGTATGAATGGCCACTTATTAGCTAATTGCCGCTTGTGCAGTACAGGCTTAGAGGCCCTCCATTTTGTGGCGGCATTAGGTTCGATTGCCAATTCTATAAATTACAACTCGAGGTACCAGCCACCTGAATTTCTCTAAGGAACTTTTTCACCGAAGCCCGCTGGCTTGTATCTTGTATTAGAGTGGGCCCCTCTCTCCCCACTCTCTACGACTCTACCTTGTATATGTACCGCGCTCGGAAAGCGTTCGAGCTTTACAGTGCTCCTCAGCGGGGGCCCCGTGGGGGGCCGTCGGAGCATTTGGCACTGTCTGCTGGCGACGAGTGCGGGACTCTTCGTGGCCCACTACCCTCGCTACATTGGCGACGAGTCGTCTAGGAAGGGCCTAAAGCTTATTATCTCCACACACCCTACTCGGGCATAAATGGAGTGGAAGGGCCTGTAAGTGTCTGCGCTAATGCGCGCCCCGCCCGCGCAGGCGCGCGGCCGCTCAGCCTGCGCAGCCCAGACCAAAATAAAATGGAATAAGAAATTTTTGGCAACAATCTTCCCTATCGATTGTACTTTATCGAGCTTGAAGCGCTCAGATAGGCAGCCCCGGCCGCAGTGCGGGCGGGCGCCGCCTGGGATGTCATGGCGCCATGGCGCGCCGCAAGGGGAGAGAGGGAGAGAAAGAGACGGAGAGAGAGAGAGAGAGAGAGAGGAGAGAGAGAGAGAGGGAGAGAGAGACGGAGAGAGAGGGAGAGAGAGGATGCAAATGCCCTGGAATAAAAAGAGATAACGAGTTTTTGGTAATTTAAGTGCTGCGGAGTGGAAGCGGCCTCCGGAGGCGCACGGCGCGGCGGCGGCGGCAGCGTCGGAGGGCGTGGGCCCCTCCCCTCCCCACATCACTTTATTTCTCAATTTCTGGTGAAGGTGGCGACAAGGCGGTAGGCGAGAATGAAAGGCCAATGCCGTCGATACTCGGGGGCTGCGTCCGGGGCGGCGTCCGCGGGGCTCCCGGGCGGCTCCCGGGCGGCCGCGGGGAGGCCGGGCGGGGTGACAGCCGACGCGGACGCGGCCCCGACCACTGACACGCGGCGGCGCTGCCAACATAATTAAAATGACACCGAGATAGACGGGTCGGGCGCCGCCGGGTGCCACCGCTCCAAGGTTTTTTTTTTCTCTCTTTCGTGTTCTTTTTCTGCCCGAGGCAAACCATTAAAAGTGCACATGAACGACAAAGAGTGCTCCACGCTCTATCAACGTCGTCCGGGTCGACCCGGCCCAGAGACCTATTAGGGAAGGGGGGGGGGGGGGGTGAAAAGCAATGGAACTTACGTGCATGCCGAAAGCCAGCCAAGAAAGCGCGTGACGGGAGAAAGTGAAATAGCCGTCATGAGAAGGTGTGCTCCCTGCAGAAGACTTAATAGTCTCCAAAAGGTTTCTCAAGAAGTTCCTGTACTTCGACGCACTCCGTACTGGCTATTGGTGAAGACCAAAATAATTTAAGAAAAGCAGGACCTTACAATGACCTTCCCGGATTTTGACGGAAACCGTCCCAGGGGATACCGTTTTCTAGAGAATAACACAGGTTTTCTGACTTGCCGGGACCCTTATGTAGGCAGAGTCCACACTAAATGTCTGGAACAATTCTATATATGAGCTGGAGCCGGATTTAATCTCAACCTAGTCTGAGGTTACTTTGTATCGCCTCAAGGACAATTTGTACTGCTCAGCTACAAAATTGTGCTCAGATTTGGTTTTGCTCAAATCCAGCCCCAGCTCAAGAACACGATTGTCCTTTGTCATGTAGGGTGTTTCGCGGGCCGGTATTTGAACCCGAGCGGCTGCTGGCTGAACACGCCCGTGAAGAGATTGGTTTGATGTCCATACGGACAGTTGGAAGCAAAACAACCCGCCAGGCCACCGCTCCGCCTGCAATGGACCCGGTCGGCAACCCGTCCGCTCAGCCGCCCTCATACTGCGTGCCTCCCGGGCGCCTCGACAGGTCAGGTGTGGCGGTGCAGCGCCACCGCCACGCAGCCCGGCCAGCAGCCCACTGCAGACGGGGTACGCGACAAGCCAGCCGCCGGCCCGCCCACCTCAGATAGTAGCTCTTGAGCTGCGGCTGGACTTGAGCACAAACAAACGCGTGAGATAGAAAGAGACGAAACTCTGTGTGTTGGCTGATTTACCAGTGACATAGAAAACGTGGGGTTCCTGTCCCACCCGGTCACAGTCGCGACGTAGGAGGAACTTTGTGTCTTGTGGCTCATTCGACCTCTCAAGGAACACCGCGAGCTTCAGTCTCATCGGGGAGAGGGTTTGCAGCTCCCGAAGTTCCTGTGCGAAGAATATATTCTCATCCAGAATACTTCCGAAGAATTCTCGGAATACCGTTGCATTTATCGTTTCATATAATCGACCCTAATGCCTATTTTTCTGCGTGTACTGGTAATTATAACAACCCCTGTCTACAGCAGTCCATCTGCGAAGTGTGACTGCACAACTTTACTTTGCCTCGCACCTGTGAGTCACAGGCTGTGACCACCTGTAACAGACAGGTGTGCGGTCACAGTTTGCAGATGAGCTGTTATAGGTGGGGAGTATCGAAAATTTGAGAAGATTTTTCGCGGGAATATCATAAGACTGCCTCGGGAATTACTAAGTGCGTAGCAAGAACACTAAAGTCATAGCCTCAAGTTCATTAGCTGAAGTGACAAAACTGACTGGAAACAAAGTTATTTTGGCACCGGTGCTAAAAAATTGCTGTACATGCATTTCAACCTTTTTGACGTAAAACAATTACTCTCAAACAAGCATGCTTGAATCATGAATTCGTCCCCAAAAATGTTGAAAATCCGTTGGATCAAAAACGCATTAAACGTTATGCTTAAATCATGCAGCATTAGCGGCATACTTGATTTTAGCATATTCGACTTTCTTAGGGACAAATTCATGTCTTAAGCATACTGTTTTTAAAAGAGCGGGTCAGAAAATCCTTTTTTCCGTGCATGTACCGCTCCACCGCTGCTGAGGCGGTGCGTGTCGTGCCCAGACCCCTCGCCCCGGGCCTCCGGGCGCCTCTCAGCGCGGCTCGTGCCGCACGCCGCCGCACGCCCTCAACCGGCAACCGCAACAAAACGCCCTCAGGGTCGTGTTTCCCTCTTTTCCTCCTTTCTATGGGGGGCGGCGGCGGCGGTGGGGGGGAAGGGGTTGCCGGCAGTAGGCTAGCTTCCGCGCTGCTCTGTGTCGGTCTTTGACCCCGCGTGCACCCTTCGGGCTCTCGTGCCGGCGCGCCTCCGTGCCACGCCCCCTCCCCCCCGCCCCCGCCGCCCGCACCACCCTCACGGTCGATGCCGGCCTCGCCCCACCCCGAGCCTGTTGAGCTGGTTGCCTAGCCCGCCTGCGAGCCGCCTGTTGCGCTGCGGGATGCCTACCTCCAGGGGCCATGGCTTGGCGCCGCCACCCCCCGCAAGGGCACGGCCGCTGCAGCCGGCTGCGGCCGGTGGGGGGCGCCCCGGAGCGGACCACGCGGGCAGACGCAGACTTCACACCGAGATGCTGGACACACACGCACACACACACACACACACGCTCACACACAGGCACACACACGACGTATGGCCATGTTCGACTTAGCCCTAGGTACGCCACAGGAATCCTAAGTTTATCTGCCCCGACAATAGAATGTTCTCACGACGCCATGCCGCGTCGGCAGCTCGAAAAATGATCCATATAAATCTTAATTATAAAGGGTCGATGAGGGAGCCCGCGGGAGCCCCGGGGGACGCCGCGCTCCGCTAATCGCCGCACCGACGCTGCGCTGTTATTCCTCTCTCACTCCCCCTCCCGGGCAGATGCAGCCCGCGGAGGTGTCTCTGTCACCCCGCGGGGGGCGTTCGACTCCAATTGGGTGCGAGTCTATCGTGACCGTGGCGCCGAGAGGCGGGGGCTCCGGCACCGGGTCCAGCCGCAGCCGAGGGGATCGTGGGCGGCCAACTCCAGTCAAGGCGGATCTGCGGCCAGGCTCCATGCGGTGATTTTCTTGAAGAGGACTGTCTCTTCTCGGACCTTTCTCTCTCTCTCTCTCTCTCTCTCTCTCTCTCTCTCGCTCTTCTTCTGGAGCGCACCACGAAGTGCGAGAGCAAGTCGGCGCTAAGAAAGCAGAGTTCAGAATCAGTCGGCAGGTGTCACTTCTTACGCGGGCTCGGATTCCTTGGCTCCGCAGTCAGTCAGACAGTCAGACGGACTTACAGACAAACAGACAGACAGAGCCGCGCAGCCAGACAGCCGGCCGACGGCCTTGCGGCACGTGCCGGGGTGGGGAGGTAGGTGGCGAGGCGTACGAGTGCAGGGAGGGAGCCGATTGCGGAAGCTTTGCAAGTGAGGGCGGGCGAGCCGGGCAGGGCAGGGCAGTGCGGGGCGGGGTGCGGCGGGGCGGGGCGGGCGGGGGGGCGGTTGGCCTACATTTTCATTTGGCGTGAAGGGGAGCGGCCTGGCCAGGCGGGACGGGGTGCCGGAGCCGGTGGCGCCGAGGAGGGTGCGCGCGGCAGGCCGCAATAATTGTCAAGGAGGCCCGTGTGCGTGTGTGCGTGTAAGTGTGCGTGTGTGACCCGCCGACGCTGCGCTCCTTTGTGGGCGCACTTAATCGGCTCTGTACCAACATCGGCTTTAGACAAATCCGTGCTGCCTCTATTGACCCCGCGTGGTCCACTTACAGCGCGCTAACAGATTTTCAGGAGAATGAGTTATTTGAAATAATTATAACAGTACGCCAAGCCAGCAGGAGAGAGGGCCGTAGTGCCGACCTGTTCGGTGCACAATACACTGGCGTTCTCGCTACGACAGAGGTCGCTCCGATCCGAGGAGACAAGTCAGCTTGGTTACCCTCCTTACAGCCAGACTTACCCGGATTACTTTTCGGATTACCCGGCGATGACGTCTCGCTTTGTGTTCCGCAAATTTTCGACGCCCTGTATCGCACTGTATCGTCATGGGACTAACCTAACCTCCCCATGCATTTAGGACAGGACCGGCAGGCGGACCCAGAAATACTCTCCCGGAGCATTGCTGCGCCGCTGCGCCCTGCGCCCCGTGCTACGCCTACGGCCGGGCCGGCCGGGCAGCCGGCTGCCGGGGCTCAGGGCCGGGGCCGGCTCCTGCAGCCCGGCCTGGCGGGGACGGGGTGGAGCGCGGCGCGGCGCGGCGGCCGGGGCGGGGGTGGCGGCGGCGGCGGCTCGGCGCGGGGTTCGGCCGCGTATCGATCGCGCGCGCATGCGCGGGGGCCGTGCCGGCGCCACAGTGGCCGCCAGTCGAGAGTATGGCGGCGGCGGACTGACAACTCAGGTGGAGCGTCCTGCAATTCCTGCGACGTCCTGCGACGTCCTGGAGGCGTCCTGTGACGCCCTGCACACGTCCTGGCAGAACGTCCTGCGGGGCAGGCGGTCGACGTGACCAGGAAGACGCAGGCCGAGCAGGAAGAGGAAGGCGAGCCGGCAGCGGCGGCAGCGGCGGCAGCGGCGACCACCACCACGACCACCACCACCACCACAACCTCCGCCCCCACCATGCCCGTCCTGGAACAGCCGCAGCTGCCGCCCGCGGACGCCCCCTGGAGCCACGCCGCCGCCGAGTCCTGCGTCACGCCGGACAACGCCTGGAGGTGAGTGCTGTCCGGTGTCCCGCGTGTCGGACGCCCCGGACGTCCCGGTGGCCGCTGTCAACAGTGTCCGTCCTCCCGTCTCCCGCTGAAGTGACCTAGTTTCGAGTTCCGCCGTCGTAGGCGGTACCCGGCCGCTCCTACCCGGTGTTGTTGTCGTTGTTGTCTGGTCCAGCGCCCCCCGGCCCCCGGCCCCCGCCCGACGCCCGCGAGGGAACCCCTCCAGGGGGCGTTGCGTGTCGCGTCGCGGGGCCTCGTCTCCATGGCGACGGGAACCGCTGGAACCACCCTCCTTCTCGGCGGAGAGGAGAGAGAGTGGGGCCGGTGGGGCCGGTGGGGCCCGTGGGGCCCGCGGGGCACCCTGTCTCGTCACCCCCGCCGGGCCGTGGCGAGCCGGGGCCACACTGCAGCCCGGCGCTGGAGGCGGCGGAGGCTCCCCCAGCTGACAGGCCTGGCAGGACACGAGGGGGAGCGGGGTCCTCGACGGGGTCCTGGGCAGCGTCAGAGTCCTAGATAAGGCACTTGCCCTGGGAAAGATTTGTCGGTTGGGTGCTAGCTAGGGTTCTCGACCGAGTCCCCAAGGGCCAGCCCGGGACAACGTTCTGGCCAGGGTTCCAGACCGAGGCCCTGCCAGGGTCCTGATCGGGGTCCTGGCCAGAACCAGGTCATAGACAGGGTCCCACACAAGGTCATTGACAGGGTCCTGGTAAATGTCCACGAAGAGTAAAACGATTGTAAGTTTGCGGCGTTAGCAGGTGAAGTGCAATCGTGGGGTGTTTGAAGTGACTTCGAGTTGGTGTGTGTAGTTATGGAGCGGCAGAGTGTACCTTACATCGTACACGTACTTTACGACGTCCGTTGGACGTGCCTCGCGTCACTCTGCACTGCACAGTGCCTCCTAGAGCTAGAGAAGTGCGTGGATCCGGTGACATGATTGCAGACCGGGCCCTGCAGTCTGCCGCCTCAGAGCTGACGGCAGCCCACGGTGTTTACAATGCCGCACTCAGCTGATATCCCGTGACGTCACTGCCCTCATCGACCTCCCCTCCCCACCTGCGGCCGCCCTCCCCTTCTCCGCCTCCCCTATCGCAAACCCACCCTCTCCGACCCTACCGCCTCCCTACCCTACCGGCAACCAGAAAGAATAAAGAGTAATATATGAAGAGGAAATCAATTACGACTGCCGTTCGGTTGGCCTTACTGCTCTCTGGGGACGAGTACCAATCCCTGCCGGAGTGTCACAACCACAGGAGTGGAATACAATGTATGGGGGTGGCCACACCGCCCTCCGGCGCCGTTCATCAAATATGTGTATACCTCACCAACCAAACCGCAATGTTCATCGTTACCCTTTTCCTGGGAGGGGGGGGGGGACAGAGAGAGAGAGAGAGAGTAGGGCGCGGGACGGAGGGCAGGAGGGAGGGAGAGAGGCCTAGCACCGTACCGGCAATACTCCACGCTCTTCCCGCGGAGCCGATGAGCGCCCTTAGGGTTCAGTTGGCGATACTCCCTTCCAGGGATAAGCGGTGTTAATAAAATCCGAACCACACGTCGTTAGTCGTGAGTGATCGAAAAAAATATGATTTTTCTGCGTGATTATTTTTGTGGTTCGTCGGAATAAAAGTAAGTTGGTCTCGACCTTGTCTGCGTCTTTCTAACCGCGGTAACTTCTAATATCCGAGGTGAAAATAAATTCGGATAAAGTCGAGCCGCTAGGAAGTCCGGATCACCGACTTTGCCACCACAAGCCGCTTAAAAGTCCCTGGCAGCGTGCGTCTCCCCGGGATCCATTCCCCCCCCCCCCCTTTCTACAGCCGCTGGTGCCGGCGGCAGGTCCCTGACTCAGCTGCTCCACGCCGTTTCCTTGTCTCTTTGTCACATTGCGAGCAATGCGACCTGCAATCAATAACTGTCCAGAGCGACGTGTGTAACATGTGCCCGGGCATCTGCCTGCGGGCGCGCGTGCCACTGAGGGAGGCTTCACGCGCCGCGCGCCACCATGCGGGCAGCGACACGGAGACCTACCCCGTGCCCCACACACGGAAAAAATGTATGCTCGACTCAACTCACATTGTACGGTGGTAACTCACGCACGAAACTGGTCAGTTTGGCGCGGTTTGGCACAGCGGCTGTGTTTATTTTGAGACGAGCAACGACACTTACTTACCTGAACTGAAAATTTGTTGGGGCAAACGATCGGCTTCCGTGGAGAAATCTATGAGGAGCTCAAATGATAGTGAATGAAGTTTTAGTAAAATTATTGGTCTCTGATGCAGCTTACTTTGCTGCCCCAATCATATTTCCTTCTAAATCTCACACTAAATCTCACAATTATACCAAAATCGACGAACAAATTGGTTGTGTCAACCGAATCTCTGTCTTTTCCGCCAGTGATTCCAGGGTTTCTTATGATGATTGCTGCAAGAATGCCCCAAGCATGGCCCAAGCGTCAGACTGGAAGTTGCGAAAAATAAGTTATTCGTCATGAGCTGATATTCCGAATGACACTTAGTGCCCTGTTATCACACGAGCGAGATGTCGTAACCACTCCCAGTACTCCCATGCCCTCCCAGGACCCATTTAACACTGCTGCTGCACACGCTCACAGAACTCATCGCCCTCCAGGGGTAATCCGCGCACACAAGCATGGCGATCATCATGGCGTAACGAAAACGGTAAATGGTGAAGATCTAAAGTTATCAGCGGTCACTTGAAAAAAAAAATTAAACTGTTCAAATGACCAAGAAAATACATGTAAAAAATTGACCATGAATTAGTTATTATGACTATACAAAGAAGCACGACGAAATTTCACTTTTTTACAGTGGTTTTGTTGTATTGTAAGTGCTGTAATCGATCGTAACATCACATGATAATGAGTCGCATCGACAATTAATCGTTGGTATTCAGCAGTAATCACTGCCGCTTGTAATAATGATACACTGTAAATCGTAGGGTGAGGTTCCTCACCCTTAGAAGGGCGAGCAATTTGACTCAAATTTCTATACTTTTTAAGAGCGAGGCTCAAAATGATCACCCCAATTGGGTGATGTTACTAGAGTTTTCGCCCTAGAAGGGCAATGTTTGAGGGACGTTTCCCTTTTAGGGCGAGGTTCATTTCCCGAATAGAGTGATGAAAAAGTCCATCGCCCTAAACAAACAGGTGACGCACACCTGCATCGCCCAAATTACGCGATAAACCTCACCCTTCGGTTTTCAGTGTAATCGTAGACACCATAACACATCGAGTCGCCAACTCCCTGCCGGAAACCCTTCACGACTGAACGCCATCACGATTTGTAATCGCCGCCGTCGTCACCCACATCAACACAGCCATCCCGTACCTCAAGCACCCAATCGAATCCTGCCTCTTTTCCGCTAAATTACCCGCCGCTTTGCGTCTTCGAAGGGGGAGAAAAAAAAGTGTAACAAAAAACCCACCGTGACTCGCAGCACCTCCGTCCGCAATTTCTTACTTTATTTCAACGCCACCCTGACAGCAGCCTATTCGCACCTCTCATCTCATCCATACCTCCTCCGCCGTAATCTCGGCGTAATGGCGCGGCGAGGGAGTTGGGGGGGGGGGGGGGGGTGTAGGGAGCACGAGGCGGCGAGGCACGGAAATCGGTTTACCATGAAATCAGTCAGGAGCTGAAACACTGCTCCCTCTCCCGCCGCCAGCGCAGCTCCCTGCTGCCTCCACCTCTCACCCTTTTCCATCCTGTAATGTCTTCTCCGATATGCAGTGGTGTGGCGTGGCGTGGCGCGGCGCAGTGCGGCCCTGCGGCCCCGCAGGCGGGGCGGGGCGGGGGCGGCCAGCCCGAGGCATCCATCCTGGGCAATCCGCCATCGTTTCCACATTTGTGCGCACAAAACTCGCTCACCTCCACACCGGGCCATGGGAGTGAGAGAGAGAGAGAGAGAGAGAGAGAGAGAGAGAGAGAGAGAGACAGCGACAGAGGAGGGCATGAGGGAGAGAAAGAGAGCGGGGGTATGTGTGTGAGAGACAGGGGAAAAGAACGTAGGAAGAGGGCGCAGGAACAACACTATATGATAAACATAACGATTGGAATGAGGGCCAGGGCGAATGCTGCCGTCCCCGCCACTCGAGTCGACCCTGCGTTTTTTTTCAGTTGGGGCCTTCTTGTAATGAGCGGAGCGGAACGTTTGAAAAGCGGGTTGAGAACGAGGGGACAGCTTAGGAATGTAGTAGCAGCAGGATTACCCCAAATTTTCCTCGGATTAATCCGGATTTCCCGTGAATTACCCCGGATTATTCGCCATTTTCTTTAAACAATTTCGCATTACCTGGCGGTAATCCGGGCCGGATTACCCCGCGGATTACCTTCGGATTATCCCGGGTTTCAGGGCGCTGCGTAGGTTTGAATTTCGCGCACCCTGTGGCGCGATGAAAGTTCGACTCTGGGTGACTCCGACGGTGACCACCGGATTGCCGAAGCAGTTGTTACCCCCTCGTTGAGAATGAAACGAAGCATTTCCGCAGACGCGCGCGCTGGCAGAGAAAATGAAAACAAAAACAAAACAAGATTAGCGTGTGCCCGAACCGGCGGCGAGTTCACCCCGCCTACCTGCACGCGAAACAATAATAGTGGTTTATTTTCAAAAAAGGCGCAGCCACGTATACTAGCGAGGGACCCAAATCTTTGGCGGGAATTCCAAAAAATCCGGCACGGCAGATAACAGGTGCCCGACCAGGCCACAGACGTCAGCTTCCGTGTTCAAATGTTGTAGATGCGGCACAATAGCTAAAAAGCTAATATTTTAGCTTCACATGATCCAAATTTTAACTGCGTCGAAGTTCCCCTTTTTCTTGTGCGTGATGAACTGAGCTCACGTCATATCGACTCCAGCCAGATTGTCCGACTGGAGTGCGCAGTCAGGGCAGGGGTATCTGTAATAAGGGCAATTTCACCGTGCATACACGTCAGCACTGCGAGCCAATTGCAAATACCGGATTTGGAAAATCCGCGACTCGTAAAACACTGCGATTATTTCTCTCAGAAAACATCTTGTGGCAGTATGTAATCCATGCCTCCCCTTCCGCCCTACTCACTCCCCCGGCTCGGGCGTGTCCCCCCCCCCCCCCTCTTCTTACCTTTCCCCGCCCCCATCCCCCGCTGCTGCCCCGCGCTGCTGCGGCGACGCGGCCCTTAAATGCCCCCTGTCCTGAAATATAGCCACGTCATAACAAAATAACATGTGTGCCAAATGTACATTTGAAGGCCCTTGGGATGATGCCTCGTCTTGCAATATGCCGGCAACAATATGCCCGCTGGCTGCCTGGCTGGCCGGCTGCTGCTGGCTGGCTGCGTGCCGGGCTAATGTGCCGTCGTGGCCGCGCGCCGTGCGTCGCGTGCTGCAGCCGGAGGAACCGGAGGAGGTGGAGGAGGTGGAGGAGGTGGAGGATTCGGCGGAGTTGGAGGAGCTGGAGGAGCTGGAGGGGCTGAAGGAGCTGGAGGAGTCGGAGGAGCTGGAGGAGCTGGAGGGGCTGGAGGAGCAGGATGGGCTAGAGGAGTCGGAGGAGCATGAGAAGCTGGAGGAGCTGGAGGAGCCGGAGGAGCCAGTGGCGTGCCCAGAGATTCTGCGTCCGAGTCCGGAGTGAGACGGAATCGCACTGCGTGCCGGCTGAGTGAGAGAGACAGAGGGAGGGGCGGCAGGTAAACAAATCGCCCCTCCCTCTATCTCTCTCGCTCGCCCGGCACAAAGTGCGATTCCGTCTCACTCCGGGCACGGACGCAGACTCTCTGGGCACGCCTCTGGGAGGAGCTGGAGGAGCAGGAGGGGCTGGAGGAGCTGGAGGAGTCGGAGGAGCAGGAGAAGCTGGAGGAGCTGGGGGAGCTGGAGGAGCCGGAGAAGCCGGAGGAGTTGGAGGAGCAGGGGGAGCCGGAGGAGCTGGAGGAGCCGGAGGAGCCGGAGGAGTTGGAGGAGCAGGAGGAGCCGGAGGCCCGAGAAGTCCGGCCGGCCGCGTGTCACTGGTGACACACGCGTCGTCCCCCCGTCCCCCTGTAGGAACCCCCTAAGCCAATCTGTCAGTCTACGCACAGTAATTGCTTGTGTACATTTTAAAGTTCATAACGTGTGAAACTGCGTCCTTACACAAGCCTCATGAATGAAAATTGTCTGTAACTACGACGAATTATTTACTCAGTTATGCACAAATTTGGCTTATGCAAAATTTTGTACTAAAATACTAAAGAACTCGCACGTAAACTACATGCGTTTTCGTGCACTCATAACTTTGTACAAAGTGTATTGTACGTATCTTATTGTAGAAATTTAATATAAGTCTGTTGACATTTTTTTATAATACAATAGTAATGGTGTACTTGTACCTTAAATGAATTTCTATCAGAATTTTTTGGGGTTAGTAGTAGCAAGCGGCAGAAACAGCCCATTACAGTCTGAAACTATGCTCCCCACCGCACTGTTCGGGCTTCAGGTTCACTGGAATCAATGGAATGTGGCGGGTTTCTTCAACAGAACCTGTTAGTACCGCAACGTGTCTAGTGCGTGCCCATAGAGCAAAAATAGGCCTATGGGGACCTCATGAGACCTACAGTTGTAGTATAGTGATTGGCTTAAAGCAAAAACTTAAGATTTTGGCATTTTTAATTATATTTCTTTGGGCTTCAAGAGGCCAACTTCAGTCAAATATTAGCCTAATGCACCCATCGGGCACCCAACATACACATCACAAAATTTCTTGCCTGCTGCCCCGTTTATCTCGTCAGACTAAGCACACACACAACGTTTAAGTGCCTGAGTTTTTGAAATAGGACCATTCTATGCGTTGTCTGCGGATTGGGATGCCGGCGGTAGGGGTGTGCGGTTCCCGCGTTCCCGCTCTGCGCTCTCCGCAGAGCCAGCAGAGCTCGTCGGGTTGTCGGGCGTTTAGTTCTCCGCCGCTGAGTCCGGCGTGGTGCCCCACAAAGTCGCCACAAAACATTCTCCTCGGCGGAATCAGTACGACCTTGGGTCGCTGCGGTGGAGAAGTTCACTGGTGGAGGTGTCGGTATCGAGATATCGAAGCATCCCCGCGGTGGCAGACGCCAAGAGGCAGCGCACACTCGGCCCCGGCCTGTCGTCACCCGTGGACGCGGGGTATTAACGCGGTGGGTGGCGGAGACTCTTCGGGTCAGAACTCGCGAACCTGAACATCGACGGTGCGAGTCCGCGTTCAGAGCATTCAGAAACTCACTGACTCCGCCTTCTCCCGCCCCCTCCTTTCTCTCTCCCTCCGCCACTTCTGCCGTTCTATTGGCTTTTGACCCGTCTGTACGGGCCCAGTCCTGTATTCTCAAACTGTCGGTGTCTTCCAAAAAAATAAGTCATAGTGGCCGATATGACACGACCTTTTCCCTAATACGCAAGGGGGTCCCGAGATTTTCTCGAAAGTCCTAAGTATTTTGGATGAGAATATACTCTTTGCTACAGGAGTTCCCCGAGTTGCAGACTCGGCCCCTTCCTTAATCCCCTCAGTCCTTTCACCCCCGTTCCGAAGTGCAATCGACGATGCCCTATCGAGCACACATGCACTATAGTGCATTTATAAAGGAGGAACGGAGGGAGAGGCAAAGAGAGAGAGAGAGAGAGAGAGAGAGAGGGGGGGAGTGAGAGAGAGAGTGTGTGGGGGGGGGGGGCTAAGGCAATAAGGAGGTCGCTGCAAACCCTTTCTCCGCCGGCCGCCGCCCAGTCATCCCGATGATACGGCACGATTAGACGCGTCATCTCCAGCGCATCTCCGAGTGCCACGGTGTGTGTGACGGCCACTCACACGGCGGGTAGGAGCCCCGCAGTGCACGCGTGCCGCGCGGGCCGGCCTATACCCCCCGTGTGTGGTCCACAAACTGGCTACAATTTCGTACGTATGTACTACTTTGTACATACAGTGTTCCTATTTCTTACAATTTCGTTCAATTTTTAAGTAGCTACACGTAAATTGTACATGGCCCGGCTCAAGTCATGATTATGTACAAAACTGTATGTTATTCTACGTTCATTTTGTACACAAGGCAACGAAAAAACATAATTGTTCATTGTTATGTGCATAAAAACACGTTTTAGTGTGTGGCATTTGCCTCAACTTTCCTCACGCCCTAAAGGAGCGTACCTTAAGAAGAACCATGCTACTCCAGGCCCCTAACTCGCTTTACAAAAGCCGTGACCTTTATCCCACACCTTGGCACGAACGCACATCCTTAGTGAGGTGCAAGGCGTTCGAGTGGCTAAGAGTGCTTCTACAATGACTGCGACGCGCGCCCGTCCGTACCTACGTCCTGCGTCCCACACTCGTACACCATCCAGTAAACATGATGTCACTCACATGCACTGGGTGTTCATGGCTATTGTAGTTGTGTAGGATGCGAGGTGTTGGCTTGTAGTACACCCTCAGCGTTAGCCTGGAGTCGAGTTGGGAGGTGACAAGTGAATGCAAACGTCAAAGGAACGTCCTCGCGTAACTCCTCGAGTTTATAGCGCAGCCGCAGCTTTCCAGCGGGCTCGGCGTCGCAGTCCAAGAGGCTGCTGTGGCATTCCTGGCGATACGGCCGTAGTTCGTGGAGTCGGCCTCAGCCAGACTCACCAGTCTCAGTCGGCCTCAGCCAGCCTCAGCCAGCCTCAGCCAACCTCAGCCAGCCTCACCCCCCCCCCTCCCTGCCGGCCGCCCGTCGCTCAGTGTACTGCACCAGACTCCATTAGTCTCGGCGTCCAATTACTCCACGTGAATGCAGCCCAAACTCGACCCAATATCAGCCGCCATCCGACTCTGCAGGAGTTGGCCTGCCGCGGTCGGGTGGGGGCGTGCTGAGGCGGACTGAGCCGTGCTGAGGCAAGTGCTGAGGCGTGCTGAGCCGGGAGGGGAGGGCTGATGTAGCCGAGGGGCTGATCTAGGCTGAGGCTCGGTGCATGGCGGGGAGAGGGGAGTGGTGGTGGGGGGCAGGCAGGGCGCACGGCCTGGCTCTCTTATCCTGATGTTTCGTTGATGAATTCGCAGCGGACGGGGAGGGTAGGGAGCGGCAGGGAGAGTTGGCAAGTGGGAGGGCGCCTGACGTTTCAGCGGGACGGGGAAAGCGACGACGGCTTGCCGCGGCCTCAGCAGCAGCAGCAGCCCCGCTTCTGCTTCCCGTCTTCTTCTCGTAGTCACCTGGGAGCCACAGCAGCGCTAGCGGACACCGTAGGGCTTCAATCGT
Organism: Megalurothrips usitatus; assembly: GCA_026979955.1. Taxonomy (NCBI): domain Eukaryota; kingdom Metazoa; phylum Arthropoda; class Insecta; order Thysanoptera; family Thripidae; genus Megalurothrips; species Megalurothrips usitatus. The sequence continues at coordinate 4,180,303 of CM049593.1, forward strand.
GTCCAGTCGAACATAGAGGAGGAAAATAAACATGGGCTCGGCCTCGCCCGGAGTACCGCGAGGTAACCCTGGCTCAAGCCCTGGCTGCACTCGCGGCCGCTGTCGGGGGCCCAGCCTCAGCGCGGCACACGTCCGCTCCGTGCTGCAGCTGCAGGCTGCAGGCGCAGCAGTCTCCCTACTCGGCCCGCAGCCGCCCCCCGGCCGACCGGTGCTGCCACCTGGCGCCCTCCCCCGGCGGTGGCGGTCCGCGCCTCCCCCGTCGGAGGGCGCCACGGGTGGCGCGGGCAGCACGGCTCCCACCCCCCCTCCCCCTGCCTGTCCGCCCCGCCGCTTGGGCTCCACCCCGTTCGCTGCCGCCGCCGCGCCGCCGGCTGCAGATCTAAATTGAAATGCTTGTCATACGAATTAATCGCGCCGGTTCATCCCCAAAACTACACAATGGGACCGGCCCGGCCGGGGGAGTGGCCGGCGGCAGAAAAAAACGGGATGACAGGCGATCGCGATCGTTGTGGTCATTTACCATTGTTAGTTTGTTTACGTTCCGAGGTTACCTTACACACGCCGAAATCGGACCGCCTGAACCAATATCCGTCTTCACACTTTTCGCGTTGACGACTTCGCGCGGGACCGAACTCGCGTGTTCGTCACAGATAGGTATTTCTAATGTCATCCATTCCCGCGCTCTCATCTGAGTTTTAGCATGGCTTTGCGGGGAGCGGTCCAGCGGTGGGGAGTGTTTCCAGTGTTTTCTCTGCATACTACACCCAGAAAAAACGTTTCTGTTAAAGTTTCTTGTAAAAATTTCTTGATCCAGTGCTCATTGCGGGCATAAAAAAAACAAAGGAAACATTATTCTTGAACTGATACGAGAAGTCTTTGACCTATGCAAAATATTCTCAACTGAACACACAAATACTGCACTTGATCAAAATGTCGAAACAAATGATATACATCAAACAAGAAAACCTCTTTTACTGACTGTATGAGTGGGTTTCATTAAGAAGTATCGTCATGACATTATGAAAGTATAATGATACATCAGACTGAGCCGCGTTCGGAGAACGCAGTCGACCGCCCCCGCTGGCTTCTGGTCACATTTCCAGGAATGATTACAATTATTTTAGAATGGCTTCCCTGAAACAAATGGCTGGAATTCATGGCAAATCCATTGTTTAGTCATTTTAAAACCAGTCAATTTAAATTGACAGAGTTGAAAAAACTTCAAGATTTCGCTTGTTATCGTCTGAGCACGGTGAACCAAAGAGAAACATACCTTTTTTAAACTAAACGACGTAGAAATACGTAGAGCGACTTTTGAAAGCGTCACTTAAAAAGAGCGATAGACATTTCTCTTTAAAAGCAACATTATAACATGTCGCTCCGTCCTTCGCGGGCAACGAATTTCGCACATATCGCTCTTTTTAGAGCAACAAATCTTTAACGTTGATAGGGGTTAATGTTTCTCTCTGGAAAACGACGAAAAATCTGAGGCAAAATTCCGCGCCCTGTCAAGAGAAACCAATGTCTCTGTAAGATTTTACAGCAGTGAGTAGGCGGAACCGCATGTAACCGGTTCCGTAGAACGCAGCGTGGTTACGACGAGGGCGCTGATGCACTTCACAACCCGTTTTGTACCTCTGGAATCGATGGGTGCGGCGACGTCGCTGGCAGGACCATAAAACATTGAGCGAATGCGCCGCGTCTCTCCCCGCGAGGCGGCACGGTCGGCGGCACGCCACGGCAGGATACGCCAACAGTCTGCGGCCACACACCGCCTTTTGCATTATAATCGTTTCCTCCCCATATGTTATAAATTTAATCAATCCTATGTCCCATGTCCCTACGTCCCCATCTGTAATAGAAGATGCTAGGGCGCAAAATAGTCATCAGTTTGTTTTCTTTTTTTTTCCACAATTTTCTTGGTTTTGACGAGAGACAGCGGGGCTGGTCTGCTTTTCCAGGATGGGATGGCTGCTCATGTCTCATGACCGGGCCTATTATTTTCGATTCATCTCTCCTCGTGAATGTACACCCCCACACATCCACACCCACACAGAGACACGCCGCCCACATATCCCCATCCGTCCGTCGACGGGCAGTTTTTTTTTTTCATTTTATTTTTATAAAGCGCCGGGGGACAGCGGCGATTTTAATTTTCGATAAATCATTCCGGGCGTGCTAAATGCCGTCGACTTGAGCTGCATCATTTGAAAACGGACAGCGCGAGCGCGGCGCGGCGGTGTGGTGTGGTCTTGGTTCGCACGGAAGGCGACCGAAACCTGGCTAAATCGCGGCCACGCCAGTCGAAGGAAAAATAATGAAAGAAAAAAAACAACAACGTAATGTTGGTGTGACAGCGACGTCACGGCACATGACGTCGCGTCACATGACGTCGCGCCACACATCGTTGTCCTCGGCTGCACTGCTAACGGCATCTCGTCTCCCATTGCAGGTGGACGTGGAAGCTGAGCGGCGCGGCCGGTCCGGCGCCGCCGCCGCCGCTGCCGTCGACGCCCGAGGACCTGTCGTCGTGGCGGTGGCGCGTGCCCCCGGTGCTGCCCCCGGGGGGTGACTGCCAGGACGGCGGCGGCGCGCTCTGCCTGCTGCAGCGCGTGCAGCAGGCCGTGGAGGTGGAGCAGGCCGGGCCCTGGGCGGGCCGCCGCGTCCGCTTCTACCGCCGCGTCTCGTACGGCTCGGCCACGGCGCGCATCGCCCGGCCCCTCAACAACGGCCGCTTCTACTGGGAGCTGCACCTGGGCGACCGCATGTACGGCACCGCCATCATGGTGGGCGTCGGCACCAAGGCCGTCCGCGGCAGCACGGCCACCTTCAAGAACCTGCTCGGTGAGTACGGCGAGTCGCCGCGGGCAGCCGCGGGCAGCCGCGAGCCGCGGGGCGCGGTGTTTACAGGCAGCGGCCCGCGCCGCTCGGCGCCGCACCGCGCCGCAGCCTTTATAATGCAGCGCCTGACCTGGATCAGCTCCCCGGCGTGGCCGCGGGGACGGCGGGGACCTCGGGGACGGCGGGGAAGAGAGAGGAATGCGGGGACGCCGGGGACGGCGAGGACTGCGTGCTGTCCCGGAGGAGGCCATTAGGCAGGCCACGAGCCAAGCCATGAGGCAGGCCACGAGCCAGGCCATGAAGCAGGCCATGAGGCAGGCCATGAGGCAGGCCTCGAGGCAGGCCATGAGGCAGGCCACGAGGCAGGCCATGAGGCAGGCCACGAGCCAGGCCATGAGGCAGGCCATGAGGCAGGCCATGAGGCAGGCCATGAGGCAGGACGGCAGGGCACCGCTAACCATCGATTATTGGCGTCGCTCATTACTGAGTGGTCGAATAGCACAGCAGCAGAGAGAGAAGCCTTGCCGGCCGCCCCTCTCGCTTCGTCACGCCGCCACCGCTGCTGCCGCCGCCGCTACTGCCGCTACTGCCGCTACTGCCTCCGTCGCTGCCGCCACCACCGCCGCCGCGGGCCGCGGGCTCCGGGCGTCCGGGGCCCGGTCTGGTCCGGTCTGGTTCGCCAGCAACTCGCCACTCTTTGCAAAAGAGATCCCACGCCGTCGGGGGGCAGGATAAGGGAGGGGATGGGGCGTTACGTTGGTTCGTGTACGACCGATGCATGGGGCACCGCTTGGCGTTACGTGTTTCGTGCACAGACCCCCCCCCCCCCCCCCCGGCAGCGCGCATGGCCGACTCGGGAGGCGCGGATCATGGCGCCCTCATCGGAGGCAGCAGCAGCGGCGGGGCGGCGTACGCGACGCGGCCGCGGCGTGCGCGTGGGAGATTTTAAAATTCTTTTTAGGAAATGTGTATTGTGTCATTCGACAAAGGCGAATGGGAAGGACAGCGAGAGAGAGAGAGAGAGAGAGAGAGAGAGAGAGAGAGAGAGAGAGAGAGAGAGAGAGAGAGAGACATGGAGAGTGCGATGGGGAAGGTAGTCAGAGAGAGAGAGAGAGAGAGAGAGAGAGAGAGAGAGAGAGAGAGAGAGAGAGAGAGAGAGGGGAAAGGAAAAAAACGATCGGCTACCGCCACGCCATGCGGATGGTCTGGGAGCGGAGGGGAGGGGGAGGATTCGAAGAGCCAGCAAAGAGAAGGGCGGGAGGGACGGGGAGGAGGGAGGGTGGGAGGGGAGATTCCCTGCGAAACTCACCACGTGCGACTTGTGTTACCCCACGGAGAGAACAAATCCGGCGGCACCGCTGCGGGGGGAGAGGCGCGGGGGGTGGGGAGGTGAGGGGGGGGGGGGGGGGTGCTCGAAGGGCGGTGGCACTGGAATGATGGCCACAGCCTTCCATTAAAAACAAGGCCAGGTTCGAGCCGGCAGAAAGTGGCAGAGGGCGTTCGGGTGGGGCGAGGCGGGGCGGGGGGCCGGGGAGGGACAGGCAGACGACACAGCGCGTGCACTTTTGCGAAGGAGGTGTGGGGCTGGCGGTGAGGGCGTGGAGGGCGGGGAGGGCGGGCGCTACATGTCCGGACCATTACAAAGCGCGCGGTCGGCGGCTGCCGAGACGGCGGGACGCGGCGACGGCCGCCTGGCAGGGCGCGGCCCGACGCTCCCTCAGCATTTCTCTGGACCCGTCCACGGATTGAGCAGAATAAAGGCGCGCTTTATTTGACTTTTCCTTATTACAACACCGCGGCGTCCGTCGGTTCGTGAGGCAGGGCGTTGCGGTGTGTGTGTGCGCGCGCGCGGCGCTCGGAGCCACGCGGCCGGCGCGGCCGCAGCGCGGCGGGCAGCGCCAGCGCCGGACTGAGGGAGACGCACGCCTCAGTGATCACGGCGGTGCGAGAGAGACGCCCGCGGACAGTCCCGGCAACTAAAACAGTCGAACAAAACGCTCGCGCACATTAAGTTAGATAATCTCGGATAATCTTCCAAGAGGCCGAACAACTGCTCTGGCAAACGGCGGGAGGCGTTAGTGAAGTGACCTTTCTCAATCACCGCGGCTGCCGGCTTGTTACACAGAACGCCCTCGTCGTCAGCAGTGAGACACGGTGTCGTGAGCCCGCAGCCCCAGTGTCACGTGCACTTGTTCCCCCGGTATGTGCCCCCCCCCCCCCCCCCCCGGCGGGCTGGCGGCGAACAGAAGGCTGGCTGGCTGGCTGGCCGGGTTCGGGCGGTTCGGCTGGAGCCTCGGCCTCGGGCCGCTCGGTGCGTCTTGCGGGGGCGCTAACTATCTTGCAGCAGCCAAACTATGCCGGCAATGTGCCTTACGAGACCGGGGATTTCCCTCCAGCCCTCAGACCTTTACCTCAAGCCGAACCTCCCCGCCGCCGCCGCCCGCGGGCCCGCGGCCGTCCGAACAACTATCAATAAACTTAGGCGGCAGCACGCGAGAGGAAAAATCGAGCGCGATAGAGATGATGGGACGCAGACGCAGAGAGGGAGAGAGAGAGAGAGAGAGAGAGAGAGAGAGAGAGAGAGACAGACAGACAGACAGACAGACAGACAGACAGACAGACGGGGTCAGGCAAACAAACTCTCTGGAAGTTAAAACCCCGCTGACATGACGAGGACTCGGCTGCGAATTGACTCGGACCAAATCAGTATACCGCTATTCTGCGGCGCCGCCGGTCGGCAGGTACGCAAGACCAACGCATTCCGTTCCCTGAAGTCACCCCTCCCTTCGTCCTTGTCCCTCTCGCTGCTACGTCACCCCTCCTCCCTCCCTCTCCCCTCTCTCGCTCTCTCACGCCCTCTTTCCCCGAAATTCATTATATTGTGAGACTGCGTCCGGTGCCCTCCTCTGTTATTGTAAGCGGCGGGGAGGAGCGGGTGGAGAGCGGCGCGGCGAGAGAGGTGGGGAGGGAGCTAGTGAGGGAGGGAGGAGGGAGGGAAGGAGGGAGGAGGGAGGGAAGGAGGGAGGAGGGAGGGGGCTGGAGAGGCGTCGGCGGCGGGCGGATCCCTAATTATGCCGCTCCACCTGTTGACATGTGTAAGACTCTGCCCCTTCCCTTGTTGTCTGCAGCTCTTTAGGCGGCGCGGCGGGGGCTGTGTATTCACGCTGAGGGTGCGGAAAGAAATTAGAGGGGCAGGGAGAGGGAGAGGGAGGAGTGAGGGGGAGGGGGGAGGAGTGAGGGGTAGGGGGAGGGAGGAGTGAGGGGGAGGGAGAGGGAGAAGTGAGGGGTAGGGGGAGGGAGGAGTGAGGGGGAGGGAGAGGGAGGAGTGAGTGGGAGGGGGAGGGCGCGGCGGGGAGTGCGTCGCCTCACGGTGCGCTCAGCGCCTGCGGCCAGCCGGGGTGGGCCAGCCCGCCGCGCACGCACGCACGCGCGTTGCCTACCCTCTGGTTCGCAGGCGGACGGGGCCGCGCGGAACTCGGGCGGGACGACGACACGGGCTCACATGTAGAGGCGAGAGAGAGAGAGAGAGAGAGAGAGAGAGAGAGAGAGAGAGAGGAGAGAGAGAGAGACAGAGAGAGAGACAGAGACTGACTGTGACTGCGAGAGAGACAGAGAGAAAGGCGGCGAGACAGGCGGCGGGAGGGGCGGCGCGGAGAGAGGCAGGTATTTTATGCGGATATCACAAGATGACCGGGTCGGGTCGTATACCGTGCGATGCCGGCGCCGACGGGAGGGCGGGCTCAGCGGCCCCGGCGGCCCCGGCGGCTCCAGCGGCCCCAGCGGCCCCAGCCCGCCGCTGCCTAAATGTTTGATCGATTTTTATTTGAGTGCCGCCGCCGGAGCATCCTCTGAGACGTGCAGCCCTGCCGCCCCGCGCCGCCCCTCGCCGCCCCCCGCCTCCCCCCGCCGCCCCCCGCCGCACCCGCGGTCCCCCGCGCCCCCCACCGCCCCCTGCGGCTCCCGCCGCCCCCGCCGCCCCGCGGTTCTGGTCGGGTAGATTAGGCAGCGGACGACGCCGAACGGCCCGGATCCCGGTGGCCGCGCCGCTCGCTTCGCACCGACCGCGCTGCATAGATGGCGCGTCCGGACGGCCAATGACAAAGGGACACACCACGGGACACAAGACAGCACGGGAAAAAAAGAGCGAGAGAAAAAGAGAACGCGGAGAGGAGAGAAAGAGAGGCGAAATCCGGCGGTACCGAACGCGCATCTGCTCAGAGAATTAGCGAGCGCTACACGAGCAGGCGATCGCCTGGGGGCGACCGTGATGCTGCCGATGGAACCGGCACCCCCCTCCCTTCCTCCCCCATCTCCCCTCTCTTTCACCCACACTGGCTCAATGTCCACCCCTCTCTTTCCTGCCCACTCTCTTATACGCCGTACCTCTCAACGACCCTACCCCCCTCCCCCCCCCCCCCACCGACTACTATATGCCACGCCACTTACTCCACACCGATAAATAGCCAACGAAACGCAAAAAAAGGGCCCCCTTTTTTTCTTTCCTCTGGAAACATTTTCCATAGAGGACGGCTATGTGGAAGCACAGGAATGGCTGACATGAAAGCAAAGGATATAGTCGCGGGAAGCTCGCGATTTAGCCGTTAGTTAGCGCTGAGCTTCAAAATTACCGCCTCTTAAACATTGTTCTCTCGGTCTCTCTCCTCTCTCTCTCTCTCCCTCTCCCTCTCTCTCCCTCTCCCTCTCTCTCTTCTCCCTCGCTCTCTCTCTCTCTCTCTCTCTCTCTCTCTCTCTCTCTCTCTCCCTCCCTCTCTCTCTTCTCCCTCGCTCTCTCTCCCTCCCCCTCTCTCTCTCTCTCTCTCTCTCTCTCTCTCTCTCTCTACCTCTCTCCCTCTGCTAATTAGTATATATCGACATGATCGCCCGGGTATGCTGCTGCCACTTTGTTGCCCACCTTCCCCCCACCGAGAGGAACGCTAGGCGAGCGCCATGAACATCAAAGCGTCTTCGCATATTCTCTATGGCAGCGGCCGCCGCCGGCACCTTCCGCCCCTCCCACCCCCTCCCCTCCTCCGCGTCTTTGCGCCTCTCCCCTCGTCTCCCCCGCCGCTGTCTCCCACTGTTTTTGCGGCGGCAGAGAACGAAACATTTGTATTAGTTATATCGGAGGAAAATCCGATCCCTCCCCGCGTCTCCCCGAGCCGGCCGGCCGCAGCCCCGGGAGCAGCCGGAGGTGTTTGTGCCGCGCTGTGGGCCGCGGGCCGCGGGCCGCCGGGCGGCGTGACGCGGGTTCGAGTACTCGCGGCCGCTACCCTATGCAGCCCCCCCCCCCTCCGCCCTTCTCCTCCCGGGGGGGGGGGGGAGACAGCGACGTCAGCAGTGTGTTCCCCGCTACAGCGAGGCCGTCCAATCAAGCGGCCGCGGCTATTGTGATTGGTGAATATTTCAGATGTCAATAGAAGGAAAACGCGACGGCATCCATCCGGCCGCCACTCCATCGCGCGGAGCTGTCTCGGAGCACTCGCAGCACTTGCAGCACACGCAGCACTCGGTGCGCTCGGAGCACTTAGAGCACTTGAGCGCCGGTGCAAATTCGACCTCGAGTTTCATTAGCTAAAGTATCTGTCGTTGCTTAAAAATTGTGCAGAAATTTTTTTGATGTACAGCTCGCTTACCGCGGGCCTGAAAATCCTCTCTTTCTTTTTTCGTGCGTAGCACTCGGAGCTCGGGAAGCACTCGAAGCATTTGAAGCACTCGCAGCTCTCGAAGTTCTCGGACCACTTAAAGCCCTCTGGTACTCGGAGCGCACGCCCCCGTGCCGATTACTCGAAACTCACCCCGACGGTATGATGATCACTTTGGTTTCACGCCGTACTTTTGGCCGTCACTCTTGTCGCCCTGCCGGGTGGGTTGGGTTGTTGGTTGGACACTGGGTGAGAAGCCTGGGTGCGCGGCGCGTGCGCGGCGCGTGCGCGGCGCGTGTGGGGCGCGTGTGGGGCGCGTGTGGGGCGCGTGTGGGGCGCGTGCGCCGCCCTGGCCGTCCCTCCCCAGGCTCCCGAGGCACCGGGGCAGGCGCGGCAGGCGGCGGAGGAGGCTGCAGAGGCCCCAGAGTGCTGCCGCGAGCTCCCCGGTGCCTCCCGGTGCCTCCTACCCGGCCCACGGTCCGCGTGCGGGTAACAATTTGCGTTTGCGGAAGCCTTGCCTCCTTACGCCCCGTAAGTTGCCGCACGGGGAAAGGCCGGTTAGATCGCTTCCACACTCCGCCCGAGGCGCCACACAGCTAATCCGTGTGGAGGGATCACAGGTGTGTGCCTGTGTGCGTGCGTGCCCGTGTCCGTGTGTGCCTGTGTGTGGGTGGGGCGCGCGCGCGCGGAGCCCAAACGCGTGCAAAACGCGCGCTGTCAATACCGTGCCGCGCGGCGCGCGCCCCCAAAGCGGTGCGGAGCGGGCGGCGCGGCGCCCCGACCCGCGGCATCAAAGAGCACAGCTCGAGTGTGCTGTGTGCCTTCAGGTAAAAACTATAGTTTTTCCGCGACCCCCCTGGCGGTAGTTGCGAAGCCGTTTGTCGGTTTATAAAGCGCGTGTGTGTGTGTGCGCGCGTGTGTGTGCGTGTGTGTGGGCGTGCGCTGTGCCGCCAGGCACCGTCCGCCCCTGCCGTTGCTACACTAATTCCTCCTGCTGAGCCGCAGTCGATGAGCCACACCACACCGTGCCGCGCCGTGCCGCGCCGTGCCGCGCTGTGCCACGCTCTGGCGCGCATTGACGACCCATCACCGCCCGGCGCGCCCCGCCCCGCCCCGCCCCTCCACGCCACGCCACGCCCGGCGGTTCAGTCCGCATTGGTGGCGGCGCGGCCCGGCGGGCCGCCGCCCCCGGCCTGCTTGATCTCCCCCCCTCTCCCTCCTGGCCGCCCCCAGCCAGCCCGATCCACACCAATTGACTCATTATCTCATTAGGGGCCGCTTTGTTTAATATGGTATTTCTGCGGGAACGAGTTAGTGGTTCCTTCCGGCGGCGGCGGCGCGGCCCTCGCGGCCGGCACTGGGCACACTGGGCGGTGCTCGGTGCTCGTGACGGGCGTACGTGAGCGGCGTGGGGCAGGCCGAGGCGTGCGTCTGGGGACGGGGCGGAGGCAGGCCGGGCCCAAGCCAAGGCCCAAGCCAAAGCCCAAGCCAAGGCCCAAGCCATGGCCCAAGCCAAGGCCCAAGCCAAGACCCAAGCCAAGGCCCAAGCCAAGGCCCAAGCCAGGGCCCAAGCCAAGGCCCAAGCCAAGGCCCAAGCCATGGCCCAAGCCATGGCCCAAGCCAAGGCCCAAGCCAAGGCAGAGCCGACCCGAGGCAACGGGCCGCGGCCGGCCGCGAGCAGCAAGTGTGTTGTCTCGACGTCCATTCTCCTTTGTCACCTCTCGAAAGCGAAGGAGTGTGTAAGGACTAAGGACAGGACTTAAACTTTTGTGTGCGCTTGTAGCGCCTCGAGGCACAACACCGGATAGCGAAGCTAAATAATATTGTGGAAAAGAGATGTCGGCTCACTTGTGCTCCCAAGAAGGTTGTTACAGGGAGGAGCCGCGTGTTGGTCCCGTTCTGTCTTATCTCATAGCAAACCTATTTTTTTTCCTCTAAAAAAGGGCATTTCTCTGTTGTCACATGCTAAATGCGACTCGGGCGGCTTTTCCTCTGCCAGCGATGCCGCATGCCGCGCACGACGTGTGCCCCGGGGTCCGGGCGGCACGAGGACGGGACGGGGCCCATTCAGGTTGGCCCAGGTTGGCCCCTCTCAATCTCCTTTACCTTGCTCGAATCTCGTTATTTTCGTTTACGAATATTGGAATATCGGAGGCAGCGACGGGAACAAAATGTGCATTGTGACAAAATGCCCTCCCGGCTGGCCGGCCTAGCGGCCCCCGGCCGGCCTCCCGCCGCAGACCCCTCCCGTGAATCGTATTGGCCCGGTGACATTCAGTCACAACACCTGTTGGATTCTCCCTCCTGCCCCCTTCCTCCTCGGACTTGGAATCCACGAGGGTGCAGAGATCCGCGGCAGAGTGCAGAAGAGCTTTATTGGAGGCCAGCAGTGCAAGTGCCAAAAACTACGACGAGGGGCGATTGTGCTCACGAGTTTCATTTTAGTTTGTTTAGTTTGTGTTGGGAGAGAACGGCTCATGTTTTTCAAGTATTCCAGGCTTATTAAATACCAAAATTTCAATAGCTTCCGAATCGTTCACCTTTAAAAATTTTGCTCCTGTGTCGTAATTTATAACGAGGCCATACCTGCAACGCCGCGTTATCCAGGAGGTGAAACATTTGCCGCTGTCCAGGATATGTACAGAATGTGAAATAAAACAATCATCAGATGGCAGAGTTCTTATTGTTTCCATTATACGTTACTACGTTAAATAGTATACAAAGTGTGCCGTTGAGGGCACGCAGACAGCGTTCACAGCTGTCGATTACAAAAGAGAAACATAACGTATACTACGATGCACTATCACACCTTTTATTAGCTATTCACAATAAAGTATCTCTATGTATATTTGACAAATTATTCCCTCAAGAATTCTTGAGAGATGGAAGACTGATTCAGGGTCCATTGACTAGGCCCAAACATACTTAAGTGCTCAGAAAAATCACACAATATAACTTAGCTCATGGCACTCTTATTCACATTGCCTCTCACATACATTCACAAAGTAAAGACCACACATTCACAGTCATTTTCAAAGTAGTCATTAAAACTCACTGTCTTCTGAAGAATCACACAACAATAGATAAAATTAGTTCACAGTTGAGGCTCTTGTTCACACTGTTCACAGTCAGTGAGGTAGGGAATGTGCTTTCACAAATACAAGTTTCGTAACATGAGGACCACCACGTTGGTGCCGGAACATAAAGCAACATTTAAAAAAATAATAACGAAATTGACCTAGAGATCATTTACATATTGGTTAAGCACGAATTTCAATGCTGACACATTGGGAACAACTCTTCCTTATATTTCAAGATGAGAAAGTGATATGTTTTAAGACGATGCACAAGTCAGGAAAAAAGAAACAAACTTTCCAATTTTCGGATATGTTATGCAAGGTAAAACACAGTCAAAATAGTGCGATATGACGTCAACTGAAATGTGGAACAACGATATGGCACAGTTTTCAAGATCAATATAAATAATCAGAAACAATAACAGTGATTTCTTTGCAAACAAAACAACATCAACTCAATAAGGAAAGACAACAACAGGCTTGGCTAAAATATTAAATCGTGCCACGGCTGCCAACCGCGCGCGCCAAATAAATACAACCATCTGACGCCCTCAGGAGTTTTAACAATTGAATCTCGTTAGGTTGGTAGTGCAAGCTAATCAGAGCCGCCCCTCTCCTCTCCCGCGCCGTGCCGCCGCGCAGCGCGCTGTTTTGTCAAATTTATTTCCATTTTTTATCGTGTTTTAATATCTGCGAATATAATACAGCTAATGGAGCTCGCGAAACAAAAACGGCCGTTGCGGCGCGGAACAAGGCAATGCTTGTTTGGCAGATATCCAGCCCCACCACCCCACCGTGCCGCCCCGGCAGCCCCGGCAGCCCTGGCAGCCGCGGCAGCCCTTCGTTTGCCTCGGGAACGGCTTGGAGGGCCCGGCCCGTATCGCCCTGCCCTACGCCCCGCGAGAATCTCACTCAGCACTATTCGCCCCGTGTGGGCGCGACCGCGAGCGCGCGTGCGTGTGTGTGTGTGTGTGTGTGTGTGTTTCGTCCCCTCTCTCTCTCTCTCTCTCTCTCTCTCTCTCTCTCTCTCTGTCCCTCTTTTACCTTTGCAAAGTAAGTGTTCTGAGAGGATCAGAGGCGGAGATTCCTAATGCCGAAGATAGCATATAATAAGAAGAGAGCACAGACGGAAATCACACACACACACACAGACGCACACACACACCACCCCGCAAGTATTGCACTGAATATCAAAGCAAATTCTCATTTAATAAATGGGCCCGCCGTTGACCCCGTCTATGCATGAGTTCTGCGCTCACTAATGACAGCCAAAACGGGGCACGAATTGCATCATTACCGCCGACAAATCCAAGCCGTTCTGAGACGGGGCCCCGCACCAGGCAGCCCGGCCGCCCCCCAGCCCCGGCAGCCCCGGCTCGCCCTGGCCGCCCCTCCCCGGCTGCGGTCGCCTCCAATACTCCCGCGGCCCCCTCGGCTCGGCCTGCGCCCCGCTGGCTGCGCTGTGCGGTGCTGTGCTGCTACGACGGGACAGGTTTCCGGCAGGCGGCCCCGGCCGGCAGAAAGGCCCCCCCAAATCACGGAAGGTATCCGACTAGTCAAGAAACACACAGCGGCGCGCGCCCGCCGCCCGCGCCTACCTCGCTGTGTGTCCTAAGAACCAAAAAAATCTAGAAAACGTTCGAGGCCATCACGTCCACAACGTTATCACAGCGTTTGCTTTCCTTTCCGTTCGCGTCTCCCTTCGGGAAAATGGGAGGAGAGGGCGGGGGAGGGGGGAAAGATGACCGGCGTAATCATCGCCGTATCATTATCATTTTGATTATTCATCGGGGTGCTTTTGAAAAGCGCGCGGCCCGATCTTCGTCCTCACAGACAGAGGCCGCACCGGCCGGGCCTCTTCCCTAGGAAATATGAATTTCCGCCCCCCCCCCCCCCATCCCCTTTTCCATCGGTGCTGCGCTCTCTCCCGGCTCGCGCTCCGCTACTATTAAAAAAGGCCGGGGATGTGTGTGGCCCGCCAGCCCTCCCCCTCTCTTTCTCTCTCTCTCCTCCCTTAACCCCCCCCCCTCTCTCTTCCCCCTTTCTCTCCCAAAAAATGATTGGATAAGCAAAATACCCCTCAAGTAACCGTACAAATCAATATAGTGCTCGCCGGGGGCAGCAGGGACGCGCGCGGGGGGCGGCGGGGAGCGTGGGAGGGGGGAGGGGGCGTCCCGTACAGGTAATATGGCTGTATGATGTTGTTATGGCTGTATCGATTCGGCCAAAGCTTTGTTATTTCATCCCGACAGGTTTTTAACTTTTTATTTTGGGGCTCTCCCTCGTCCTCCGTGTACCGCGCCACGCCGCCCCGCACACCGCTCGCCACCCCTCCCTCTCTTTCTCTCCCTCTTCTCCATCTCGTCCACCCTTGCTCCTCTTCCTCTCTCTCTCTCTCTCTCTCTCTCTCTCTCTCTCTCTCCCGCTATCTCTGTCACCCCCCCCCCCCCCCCACACACACACGTTTCCCCTCCGCGCGCTTCGTCCCGTCGCTCTCTGATTTTGGCATCCGTCTTTGTTTCGCTGAACAAACTCTCATATACATATAAACGCACGCACACGCGCGCACGCAGACACACGCGGCGTGCGCCCCCCAGCGAGCGCACGCACGTACCATGTATGCATATATTTAAAATTCCCTCTCAACGCGAGATCAAAGTAACAACCCCGGCTGACGGCGGCCAGGGGGGCGTCATCACACTACATCTAACGTGTTGGAAGCCGCAAGCGGACAAGGTTCGCCTCCCACGAATAAATACTCCCCTTAGCGGTGAGCGAGCGAGAGAGAAAGAGATGGCTAGAGAGAGAGAGAGAGAGAGAGAGACAGAGTCTCCCTGCAAATAACCTCCTCGCACGGCAATCGTGTCGCGTAATTACGTGGCCGCGGACCCCCGGCGCACGAATAACTTACGGCGCCCGGCTCTGGCGCCCGGCCTCATGTACCTGCGAATAGTAACGCAGGTGCGGCCGGCCGCCCTCTATAACTCATAATCAGGAGTTGGAGCCCCCGGAGCCCCCGCCTGCCGGCCGCGCACCAGACTACTACTCATCAAGTTTACAATAATTGCGGGGCCGAACTTGTCCCCCTGCTTCCCGGTGAGGAGCCCCCGGGCCGGACCCTCGTGGGAGACGGCGTGGCGCGGCGCTGTGCTGTGCTGCGCTGACCCCCCGACCCTGCCGCCGCCGACGCCGCCGCCGCGGCCTCCTCCGGCAGCCCGCCACGCCTGACCCGCCTGCTCTACTCCCCGTCTCCCGCCGCGAGAGTGGCCGACCCCGTTCCGCCGCTATTAGCGTCAAGGCGCGCTCCCGCGGTGCCGGACGCCGGACCTGCGAGTCCGCAGCGCGCATCGGCCAGCGATGACGCCGCCGGCGGCCGCCACCGCGAGAGCGTGCGTGAATACTGCAACGGACGAACAAATTTGACAAGGCGGCGCGCGCGCGCATATCGGCTTGGCATGCTTGACTAGAGCGATAGGTAACTTGGAGCAATCGAGTTATCAATATTTGGCCTTCAAGTTGAAAGTCAAGACAAAAAAAAAAGCACTTTGTCTTCTGGTGTACGTGACAGTGGCCAACAACGCGTATCACTTTAGCGTATACAGTTATGAAGTGTATTTTAAGTGGATTTAAAGTACATTTAAGTACATTTAAGTACATTTGAAGTGCATTCTAAGCACGTTTAAAACACTAGGAGACAAAGTGCTTTTTTTTTTTGCAAATGATGTTTCACTCACCCATTTTACTCGCAACTTCTTCAGTACCGGATTTCCCACCCACAAACTCCCCACGGGTCATCAAGAGAAAAGACGCATCGAGATCAGGACGAAAATTTGTATTCTGCACTCTTGGCTGCAGCGTTTTTAAAACCCTCTCACAAAACAAAACAACAACATTCCAAAGCACAGTCACATTTGCCACATTGCTCCACCGTTCTGTGGGGCCCACACACGGGCTGCCACGCTTCCTTTTTGCACGAATCCTTCGCGGTATTTCCGAACGCTTAGAAAAAAAAAGGACAAACGACATATAACAACACAGACAAGAATGAAACGCAGTAAAAAACGCTTAGCTAGGAAACGAAAATAAATACGAATATCACGCAGAATTCGTGCAAAAAAAAATTACATGAGTTGTGGTTTCTCTTGTGCACGCGCTCGGTGTTCGACGGCTGGCTGACGCACACGCTGACGCACACGCACACGCACACGATCACACGCACGGCGTCCACGGGCCGGCACGGCGGCGACACGCACTCACTGTCCGCCGGCTCTGCCGCCGGTGCCGCCGCGCCCCGGTCAGCCCGGGGCCGGCAGGCTGCTTGGCCACACGGCGCGGGGCCCCGCCAGGAGCCCCGGCAGCGGCGGCCCGCTCAGAAGTACCTCTGCAGGTCGGCGAACAGCAGCCGCTGCTTGCGGTCTGCCAGCCTGTCGAGGCGCTCGGGGTGCTGCATGCCGGCGTGCAGCGGGTGGTGCTCCCGCAGCGGGTGGTGGTGCAGCTCCAGCTTCCGCTTGCAGGCGGCCCGCTGCGGGATCTGCGCGGCCGCGTGCCGCAGCGAGGACATGCGCTGGTACTCGGGCTCCTGCAGCCACTTCCACATGCGCCGGAACGTCTCGCGGCCTGACTTGAGCTTGGACCAGGGCTTGGGGTTGCGCAGCAGGTCCGACAGCGTGCCCTGCGAGCGGCACAGGATGCGCTGCGCGAAGATGGCCTGCGGGATCGAGTACCGCTTGAGCTCGGCCGAGATGCGCTGCGCCAGCTCCTTGGTGTTGATCTCCTCGGCCTCCTGCGAGGAGGCGACCGCCACCTGGTGGCAGGGCGGCGCCACCGCCTGCTGCTGCTGCTGCTGCTCCGACTTGACGACGACGGGCAGCGGCAGCGGCGGCGGCGGCGACTGCTGCTGCGGCTGCTGCTGCTGCGGGGGCGGCGGCGGCTGCGCCGGCGGCGTCTGCTGCGTCGGCGGGTGCTGGTGCAGCGGCGGCGACGGCGTCCCCGTCGAGTCCCTCATGTAGTGGTGGTGCGCCTCCGTCTTGACGGTCACGGGGTAGTAGTCCTGCTGGCAGTACGCGTCCCGGTAGTCGTAGCACTGCTGCTGCTGGTCGCACGCCATGTCGTAGTAGCCGCCCGGCCCGGGGACCGGGGCGGCGGGGTGCGGCGGGTGCGGGTGCGGCGGGTGCGGCGGGTGCGGCGGGTGCGGCGGCCCCCGGTACGGGTAGGGCGCGTGCAGCCCCGGCCCCACCGGCGGCCCGTTGGCCTGCATCACCGTGAACGACCCGGACACGTTCCCGCCGACGCCCCCGACGCTGACGCCGACGCCATAGCCGTCGGACGAGACGAAGCCGAACTCCTCCGGGATGGCGTTGAGCGGCGGCAGCGGCTGCAGCGGCGTCAGCGTGGCGTACGAGTGCGGCCCGGCCGGGAAGGCGGGCGCCGGGGCGGGCGGCGGCGGCGCGGGCGACGGCGACCCGAAGGGGTACTCGCCCGTGTCCACCATCATCACTGCCCCGCCGCTGTGGAGGCAGAAACAGACGAGGGTTAGCGGGCGGCGGGCGGGGTCGGGCAGCACAGAGGGGCCCTTCTGAATGCCAAGGGATGCGTCGTCTCGATTTCTCATATTTATCATTCCGGTTTGAATCTGCCGCTGCAACCGCCTAGCGATGTTGCGCTGCTAACTGATATGTTTCGAACGCACGTCGTCGTCCATTGAGTGCGTCGGCCTGAGCGCCTGCGGCTGCCGGGGTAGGCCGGCCCGCACGACACGCCGGTTGCCTGCCTCACGGGCGGCAGGACGTACTCAATGTCTGGCCCGGGCACCCGTTAGAAACCTTCCACTCGGCACGGCGCTTGAAACGGGAAGACGATTGCAGGGCAGAGACAAACATGCTAGGGGTTCCGGACTCGGTCGCGGAATGAGGCGGCTGCCGGCGGCAGCGGCGGGCGCAGCGCGCGCCCGGTAGGGCGGGAAATACTCGTGTCGCCTTGACATTCAGAGGGCACGAAGTAAAGCAACAGCAGTGACACAGAGATGGCGACACACACACACACACACACACAAACACGTCGCATGCGGAGGTGAGGGGGCGGGGCGGGCCGTGCACACTTGGCGCGCACAACAGTCCTGACAGCGTTGCTTTTATCATGAAAGTCACAAGGAAATTATGGAATCCATGTAAGAAATATGCTACGGGCTACTGTACTACTACTGCTGCTATCAGCGGGGTATCGCGGGCGCTTACTAGAGGAGCGTGATCTAGATAAGTTTACATCTGTAATCATCTTTTCAGGACCCTCTAGAGATTAGAAAAGAAAACAGCATAATGTTTTTGCTTTGAAGAGAAAAGAGGTTACAGATGACATGGCACCACTCGCTCCGAAGACAGCCACTCAGCCTCCGGGTGCCGCTAACGGCCAGATGTGCTGCCGCCGCTTAGTACAAGTGGTAAAAAGTTCCAATTGTGTTTTTCAGCACTCGAGGAGCTAACCTTTAAAAATGCCGATTTCGGATCATAGAGAAAATGAGGATGGAGAGAAAGAAATATTTGTAAAGTCATAGGTGGCCAACGTTTGGGGCGAAACCCTTATTTCTCTGTCGAATGGAAACAAAAAAAATTTCAAGCGGGTGTCGATGCCTGTTAGAAATCATCAGAGAAGGTTTCTACGAGATTGTCATTTTAAAATATTAGCATCAGGATAGTAAAATGCGGATCACATAGTTTCGTTGGGATCAACACAAGTATTTCTGGGGTGCGGGTTTCTCTGCTGCTACGCGCTCGGAGGGAAAAGAATAGTTCTTCGTCCAGAGCCGTAAGGGAATGTAATGTCTCTGGGAGCGGCGGCCGTTCGGCTCGGGCTCTCGAGTGTCGACAGGGCTGAATCGCTATGCTATCGAAGACCCCCTCTCCGGTTTTTTTTTCTCGTCCTTTTTTTTCCACCAACCACTGCACAATTTCCCGTTCCGCGCGAAATTAATGCGGGGCATCGAACGAAGCGTGCGCTCGCTGTTGATTCAGGTCCATCCCCGTGTATCCAATCACGGGCTTGTTGACACAATATGGCATATGCCCGTGCGCGCGGTGAACGCAGGCGGGAGCAGGCGGGAGTGGACAAGGAATAAAACATCACAAATCAGAAAGAGAGAGAGAGAGCGTGGACAAGGGTATCCCTGTGTCAACAGCCGTGTCGTGGCTGCCTACGCGGCCTAGGCGGGGTCCGGGTCTGAGCCGGCCAGGTCAGGGTCGGCGTGTCGGGAGCTATTACAAACCTCCTCCACACCACCACAATCAGCAAGCAGCATAAAAGCAAGCCGGCGGCCGGCGACGGCGGCGACGGCGGCGGCGGTCTGCGCGCCGGGCTGCGGGTCTCCGGGCGGCGGCACGCGGGGCTCGGGGCTGACGGCGAGGCTACAAAGGCAAAAGGACACGTGGTCTGGGCCCGGGCGCAGGGCAGCGGCGACGGCGGCAGCGACAGCGTCGGCGGGGAGGCTCCACGACGGGCACGTCGGCGCCGGCGGTGCGCCAGGGCCCTGCTGGCGCCGGCCATGGTGAACACGCCCGGGCCAGGGCCTCGGCCTGCTCCAGGACGGCCAGCTCCCCGTCGGCGGCAGCGGCTGCGGAGGCATGGCTGGGCTGGGCTGGGGACGAAGAGGGGTTATAGCATGCGGCCGAGCAACACGCCCCGGGCGCCCAGCGGCTGACGGGGGCCTCGGCGGGGGCACCGGCTCACCTGGTGGCTTCTGTCTAGACGCACTGGCCGGCGGTGGCGGCGCGGCCGCAGCGGCCTGTCATGGCACACGCCGGGGCGCTGGTCTAGGCTAGGCGAGGGCTAGGCGAGAGCTAGGCGAGGACTAGGCGAGGACCAGGCTAAGAGCACGCGGCGGCCGCACTCCGAGCCGGACCGGCCGGACGGGTCGGCGGGGCTCGGACACGCGGGGAGGCTCGGCGCGCCGCGGCTCGGCTCGGGCAGGAGGCGTTCCCGCGGCCACCACTTGCCGGCACCGAAGTCGCACCGACAGTGACGCCCGGCCCCGTTCCGTCGGCCCCGTCCCGTCCGCGGCGCAGCGCAGCCCCCGCGGAGGCGCAGGCGGCCAGTCAGGCAGGCAGCCGGGCTGGCAGCCAGGCAGGCAGGCACAGCTGAGCGGGCGGCGGAGTGCTCGCTCGCTGTGCCCGTGCCTCTCCGCGCACGCCCCGCCCGGCTCGCCGAACCGCCACCGCCGCACGCCGTACCGCTCGGCTCGGCTCGGCTCGGGGTGGGGGTGGGGGTGCGATTGGGGGTGGGGTTTGGGGGCGGGCGCGAGGCGGCTGCTGAGGACGCTGCGATCGCCCCGATGCCCCCACAACCCCCGGCCCGGCAGCCCCCGGCGGCCCCCGGCGGCCCCCGGCAGGGCCCTCATCCCACCCACGTGGTTGGGGACGTCACGGGTCTCGCGAGGGAGGACCCCGCCGTGCCGCCGCGCCGCCGCCGCCGCGCCGCTGCGCCTCCCACCCCCCGCGGCCCTTCCCGCTAAGCACTTCCGAGGCAGTCGTGACTTGAATGCTCTCTTCCGGCCAGCGGCCGATCACTGTTGCTCCCCTCCCCGCGCGAGGTATTGACCGGGAGTGGCGGTATCGGCAGGGAACCGATCGCCCCGCCCCGCCCCGCCGCGCCCCGCCGCCCGCCCGCCCGCCGCTCCGCGCCGCGCCCCGAGCCACCCAGAGCGCAGCCCTATGGGCCGTATAGGCGCGATGGGCCCTATGGGGCGGCGAGCATCTCCGGCCCCGGCGCCGACCTCCGCGGGGCGACATCGCGTCTCCATGCTTAGATTAAGCTCCCGCGCCTAAAACGATCGACTCCCAGTAATGGCTTAATGCTGTTGGCGTGGCCATCCGTAACTAGCCTCCTAGGGCCTCCTCGGGCCTTCTCGGGCCTCCTCGGGTCTCCGGCCTCGGCGCCCTCCCCGGCCTCCCCGTCCTCCCCGGCCTCCCCGGCCTCCCCGGCACCTCTATCGCGACGGCTAATTGAAATAAAATACCGCGGTCCTTCGGAAATGATCGGTCAGTGGCGCGGCGCCACGGACGGCCCGGATCGGGCCTCCGGTAGGCGGGACCGGCGTGGCCGGCGGGGCCTGGCACCCGTACCTCCCCCCCTCCCCTCCCTCGTCTCTCCCAGCCTGCACCCCTTCGACTCCAATCATCCCTCCCTCCCTCGCCACCCCTCGGCCGCCTTCGAACTGGGTTCCTCCCTTCATCTTTTTCTTGCGCACACTCGCGGCCCCGCCCCGCTCTCACTCGCTCTCTCTCTCTCTCTCTCTCTCTCTCTCTCTCTCTCTTTCTCTCTACCTCTCAACCTCCCTCGCCCCCTCTCTCGCTCCCGCCCTCGCTTCCGCGGCCCGTCCCTTTTTGTTGTGTCTCTTTTTCCCTCTCGTTCAGCGTCTGATTCTTCTTTCGCTCCCCGCCCGCACATGGTCCCTCCCGGCCCTCCGGTCCCAGCAGCTTAATCCCCCTGTGCATCAAAACAACATTTTGCCAGCCACTTGAAATTTATTCAAGACAGGCTAATAAAACGGGGACCAACATTTATTTGAAAAACGGCGGTCCCCCCCCCCCTCCTCCCTTTTTTTCTTCTCTCCCCTGCGGCCCTTTGTTTTTTTGCGGTTCGCATGCGTGCCGCGCGAGGCCCCGTATCAAGAATGTGCCGCAAACGGCACATGTGTGACGCGGCATGGTAGCGCTCTCTCCCTCCCTCCGCCGCCGGCCTCCCTGCTCGCGCCCTTCTCACTCCCTCCGCCGTGATGTCTCAATATTGGCGCCCCCTCCCAACTAGGATGCCCCGGCAGCCCCCAAACTACCAGCGGCAGTGGCCGCGGCCGCCGCGGGTCGCCGGGGCCAGCGGCACCAGAGGCACCAGTGGCCGGAGCTGAGGGCGTCATTTGGCCCGGCACCACCCGCGCCGCCGCGATTGTGGTTACACGTGTCGCGACGTGGGGCGCCCCGCCTCCAGCCGCCTCCAGCCGCCTCCAGAGCCGCCGCCCGCGGTCCACGGGGTCCAAAGGCTCAGCCGGGAGCACCCCACCCTCGACAGGAAGGCAGCACATCGCCATTCTGTATGCTCACTCGTATATACAACCAAATTAGGAATCTTCTCCCCACACTCGCGGCCGCTCGCGGCTATTCGAATGGTATCTTCCATCGTGAAAATGATGTTTGTAAAAATGTGGGTGAGTGGAATTTGGTCTTACTACGTTGCGATGGAATTGCGAGCTTTATGAAATCTGAAAACGTGATGATTCGTATTTTATTGGACAAGCCCTCTAGCAATGAAAACCGACCTGCACCAATTCATTTCACGTATCTAGTTATCATCCATGAAGGAGACCATTAAAACAATCGTCGATCGAGTAGGAAGAAAATTTCCAGCGGCGCACTCCCAGGTCAGTCGCCTTGCCACAAAGACGCCGGAGCGTTGTGAATATATCAGTGCGGCTCGCTCGCCGGCCGCGCCGCGCACCGACGCCCCGTGTCTCGGAGGGATGGGCCCCGGCAGCCCCGCGGCCCCGGCAGCCCCGCGGCCCCGCGGCCCCGCAGCCCCGGGCAGCCGGCCAGCGCCCAGTGGGTGTCGATAAGTCAGTTATCGGGCGGGGAGGCCGCGGCCTGACCGCACCCTGACCCGCACCAAGCCGACTCTTGGGGACGGCGGGGCGGCCGGGGCGCCGCCCGCGCGCCTCAAGTGTTGCTCCGTAATGAGCGAACACATGTGCTCTGCACTGCCTGCCTCTCCTCCAGGAGGGCCGTGCCTGCGCGTCCAACACAGACTCTCCGGAATACGAACGCGTCACTTTTACCATGTGACTATGTAATATTAAAATAGAGATTCAGAAATATATATAAAAATATATGTTTGTAGATTTTCCGTTTTTATTCGCTAACGCGTTAAAGATTCATACGGGTAAAAATAAATCCGTAAATATAAAATGTAAACTGCAATGTGACGACCCCTTTCAGGAGCACGCCGTAACGCTATGTCTGTGGGGGGGGGGGGGGTAGTAGTTGTTGTTGCCGAGCGCCGAGTCACGGTGCACGAGGTGCGGAATGCCATATGGCCAACTCATCGGCCGGTATGTGCAAAAGCTTGTTTGACAAAACTCCCCACGTCACTTTTACTTCCTTTTCTCTCTCTCTCTCTTTCTGTCTCTCTGTCACTTCCTCTCCCTCTCTCCCCTCTCTCTCTCTCTCTCTCTCTCTCTCTCTCTCTCTCTCTCTCTCTCTCTCTCTCTCTCTCTCTCTCTCTCTCTCTCTCTTTCTCTCTCTCTCTCTCTCTCTCTCTCTCTCTCTCTCTCTCGCACATGAGGACACACAACGCAACGCGCAGCAGCAAAGTCAGGCATTTCACCTCTCTTTCCGCGTGGGACCCAAAGGTGGCTGAAATGAGCATGGAATGTGACGGACCGAAATGCCAGTCGCAGCCGAGGCGCCGCCCGCCTCCTAACCGCAGCGCAGACACCGTCCCCCGCGCCCCCGCGGAATGTGTGACATTGAATGTGCGAGTGTGTGGCGACGGCGGTCGTGCCGGGCTGCGGACCGTCCGATGAGGACTGACAAAGAGGGAAAGCAGAGACGGAAAATGAGAATTCGACGAGAGGGAGAGAGACAGACAGACAGACAGACAGACAGACAGACAGAGTGGACGGCGCGCGAGGGCACGGAACGGTCGACACAAAATGAGGCTAAAGGGTATGACAAATTGTGATTCCTTTATACTTTTACAGCCATCGGGCAGAGGGGCGGCGGAGGTTGAGGGGAGGGGGGGGGGGCTTTGGCGTGTGTTTGTGTCCCCTATACGTTACAGGCAAAGCAAGCTGAAACCAAAAAGCCGCTCCCTCCTCCCCCCTACCGCCCCCCCCCCCCCCCCCACGCCGTGGCGCGCGCACACCGACCACTGTACTTCATTTGCCAACACAAATATTTCCAAATTAATAAATGTCAGAGGAATCCTGGCAACGCCGGCGGCCTCACCGGCGGCGCGGTGCTGCTGCGGGCCCCGGGGTGGAGCGTCGGCGCGGCAGGGGGTGCGGCGGGGGCGTGGCGGGGGCGTGGCGGGGGAGTGGCGGGGGAGTGGCGGGTGTGGCGGGGACGTGGCGGGGGCGTGGCGGGGGCAGCGCCGACCGCGCCCCGGAAAATGTGGAAAGTGCGCTGCGGTGGGGCTCCCACTTGCAGCGGCGCCTCCGGCAATCCCGCGAATTCGAGACGACCGAGGAACAGGGCGGTGACGGTCTGGCTGAGTGCGAAAGAGACGGGACGCCCTACTGGACGGCGGTAGTGCAAGAGAGGTGCTCGATGCTCGGCCGGGCATCCTTCTCGCGCTGCCGTAGTCAAATGAGCCTCCCTCACTCGCACTCATCAGTGAGACCACACAGGAGCGGAGGCGCGCGGCGGTCAGCGCCCGCAGCTGCTGGGGCAGGCCGGCCCGCCGCGCGCGCGTGCCTGCGTGTTGCCTACCCTTGGTCGGCAGGCGGACGGCTCCACGCGGCTGACGCTCTGCACTGCGCCGCAGTTGGCAAACGACCGCCACAAACTTTTGCAGAAAACGGCGATAGCCTTCACAATCACACAATCACAACCATGGTCCCGGTTTTGTGACGACCATCCCAGATTTTTGTGACGAGCGTCACCAAATTTTTCAGAATCGTGATCGTCACTGAAGCTGTTTTGTAATGGACGGTACAATTGTCTACGACACGGGGAGCACCCGGTACACCATGCCCGAACCTTAGGGAGCCCGTGCACCGTGTGCCCTGCCAGTGTACCCCCCCCCCCCCCCCCCCCCGCCCCCGGCGAGGGGTACCGGCGCGGTGCTCCGGATGCTGTCTGTCGGGGGTACAACTCGTCGGCGCCGCTGCCTGCTCCGCCACGACGCCGCGCGGCACGACGCACCGCCAGGCCCGGCCGCGGGCCGCCGGGGGCCGCCAGGGGCCGCCGGGGACGAAACGGTGTCAGTGGGGAAGGGAGGGCAAGGCGCCGATGGCGCAGGCAGCGGGCAGGCGCCGCCACGTTAGGCTAGGCTCGGTCCCGGGGACCCCGGCGGCCAACGCGCCCAAAGCACCCAAAGCTATCGGATAAAATTCCCGATATTTCGGCGGCTGGGCGGGGCTGCGGCGGGGGGCGGGCGGGCGGAGTTGTTGCAGTGGGGCCGCGTTGGGGCAGGCAGGGGACGGGCCAGGGCCAGGGCAGGGCGCAGGGCGCGGGCGGGGGATGCGCCGGCCTGCTGGCAACCTGCTGCGATGCACCACGTTGTGCGTGCGTGCGTGCGTGTGTGTGTGTGTGTGCGTGTGTGTGTGCAGGCACGAAGGCTGGTCCGAATTTTCGGAGAGGGTCAGGTCACGCTTTTCGCTTACCTGCAGGCTGGTCATGCCGGTTGTCTACTTTTCAGGCGGGCTTCTAAGGGCTTATGACCCCCCCCCCCCCCCCGTGACCTTCCCCCCACAACCCACCCCCAGTGCCACGTACCTGCATGAGCGGAGCGAGTACACCTGCACAGCCCACAAACAGGAAAGACCCTAATTTCACCGTGACCGCAACCGTATCGCTGTGTGGCGCCCCCCGCGCTGCGCTGCGGTCGCCGCGCCAGGCAGTGTGAGGTACGTAATGCGGGGCGGCCGGCCAGCCCAACTGTGTTCGCAGAACGCCACCGCCGAGGCCGTGAGGCGGCGGGCCGCGCACACAATCCGCGCAGTCCAGCGGGGGAGCGAGAGAGACAGGGCGATATTCATCTTGCATCGGAATCTGTCGGAATGAGCACGAAACACCACCACGGTCGCCTCCCTCTCGCCCTCACCTCTCTCTCTCTCTCTCTCTCTCTCTCTCTCTCTCTCTCTCTCTCTCTCTCTCTACTCGCTCACACACACACGTCCACTCCCTCCAACACCTCCCCCATCTCGCCCCCCTCTTTCTCCCTCTCCCCTCTTCTCTCTCTCTCTCTCTCTCTCTCTCTCTCTCTCCCTCTTTCTCTCTCTCTCTCTCCCGCGAGGCACGCGACCGATGCGACGGCGCGCGCGGTCGTATCTGGTGTCGAAGCGCCGCGGCTCTCCCTGCCGCGGCTTGCCGTGCCGCGCCGTCACCTCGCCGCCACCGGCCGCCGCGCCGTTCATATCCCGTTTCGCTGCCGGCAGGGCATTCCATCCGCGAGTTGCGGATGGTCGGCGGGGGCCGGGGCCGGGCCCCGCCGTGCGCGGAGCTGCGCGGAGCTGCGCGGAGCCTTCCAGAAAACCGAGTGTATCGCGGCGCGCGGCACGCGCCACGGCACGCGACACAGCACGCGACACGGCGGCACGGCGCCGGCGTCGTCTGTATAGAATGTCGGGGAAACGAGATATCCAGCGGGATTGTGACGGCGGCCACGTGTGCCCCCTCCCCCCACCCCCCCGACTCCTCATCGGCGCGGGGAACATGAGGCTGGAGGAGTGGCGTCGGCGCCCCGGGCGGCGGATGCTCCGGTATTACTGACACCGGCTCAGGACCCCGACCTGCGTGTGGGGAGGCCCTGGCAGGGAGCACTTTACAGGACCAATCCTGCCGGCATTATACAATCAGCGCTCCCTTCAATATCACCCTCTTCCTGTGTGCCTTCTCTCTCTCTCTCGCTTTCGCTCTCTCGTCCTCTCTCTCTTTTTCCCTTTTTATCCCCGATGCAAGCGCCCCTCCACCCCACCCCCCACGCGCTCGATCACCAAACTTACCTGGTCCTGCCCCGCTTTCCTTGGCGACAGCCCCCGCCCCCTCGCCCACACGCCACCACCCCCTCGCTGCCTGGGCCTGGCTGGCGCAGGCTGGCGGCTCTGACCGGGCATGCTTGGGCGGGAGAGAGCTTCGCCCCGGCCCCGGCTCGCCCCGATGTAAGCAACGATTTCTGGGGTTCGATGGGTTCCGATGGGCCTAGGCAGGCTGGCAGGCAGGCGGAGTCCTGCCTCGCCGAGCTTCGGGCGGGAGAGGGTGGGGGGTGGGGGTGGGGTGGGGTTGGGGGGGGGGGGGGGGGCGGGAGGGGGGGCTGGGAACCGGCCCAGCTGACTCCCTGCCCCGCCCAGCACCCGCCCGCCCGGCCCGCGGCGGTACATAGAGAGCGAAGGCGCAGTTCGAACAGAGACACCCCGTCCTGTGGCTCCTCCGTTGTTTTCCGTTTTGTTGTCACCCCCGTTCCGAACGCAGCCCGGCCGCAGCTCGGCCCGCGTCGTCATCGTCGGGGAGGGTACCCTGCCCCCGGCGGCGTCCCCTCCGCGTCCTCCCGCAGCCTCGGCCTAGCCGGGGACCCGCGGGAACAGTGCGGACTCAAACAGGTCTTTATTGGGTCGGCCTGGCCGCGGCTCTCGGCCTGCCGCCGAGGCGAGGCCGGCTGGGCTGCGCTGGGCGGGGTCGTGGGGCCCAATACATTTATGTGGGCCTCGGAGACCCGCTGCGGACTCCAGTGTCCAGGGCGCCGACGAACGGCGAGCACGAGAAGCCTCCCGTACAGTCTCCGCGTCCCACTTGCTGGCAAAACGCGCCGCCGCTGCTGCTTCTGAATGTGAGGAAAAAGAAATCGACACTTGTCTGCCTGCCGGGTCTGCGAACAACGGTGGCGCAGGGTCGTTCTGCGGGACACGTGAGGGCACAGGAACACAGCAGGAGCAGACGCGCAGAAATCAAAACTCGAAAACGGAAAAATGTTTTTTTTTTTTGAGAGGAGACACAGAGGCGAGGACCGCGGACACGGCCTTCATCCGGAGCGGGGCGGCGCTCACCGCAGCGGCAGTGGCAGCGGCAGCCTCCGCGGCGTCAGTTTGCTCCTACAGGTGTGGCGGGGCGGACATATCACGCCATGCATCGCCATCTCACTCTCACACGCCGGGGCCGGCGGCCGCCAGCCGCCCCTCCACCCCCGGGGCGGCAGACGGGGGCGTGTGCGCGCGGCTGGCGTGCCGACGGCAGCCGACGGCAGCCCGGGCCGGCACGGCGGCAGGCGGCAAGCGGCAGGGCGGCGAGGGCGGCGGTGTCTTCGGCATATGCAGTACCAGCACCCCCCCTCCCCCCAGGACGTACACACCCCCCACCACGGCCCGCCCGCCCCGACACTCATTCACACCTACCTGCTCCGGCGTCACATGGCGCAGGCCGGCGGCCCCCGCCACCGCTACCACCGCCGCGACACGCACTCGCAGGACCCGCAGGACCCGCAGGACCCCCCAGGACGCTGGGCCGTCGGCGTCGTCGTCCTCAGCCTAGACCGGCCGGCTCATCGCCCCGTGGTGGCCCCCTACAGACTGGCTCCTTGCACTTCACTGTGTGCCCCGCCCGCCCCGCACCGCCGCCGCCCCGCCACGCCGCGTGAGTTGGGCCCTACGGACCCCCTCCAGGCACCGCTCAGGGCCCAGGGTTGGGGGGCGGCGGCGAGTCCCGGTGAGGGGGGTGGGGGCACGGCGGGCACGGCCCTCCTGTATCTTGCAACTGTACCAGCCGCCGCCCGCGCTGCCGCTGCCGCCGCCGCCACCACCACCGCCGCCGCCGCCCGCCGCCACCCCCACGCCCCCTCGCCGCGCTCCGATAGCCGTCCATGTTTTTGTATTGTATTTGGACGGGGCTGTGCTGTGCCTTGCTGTGCGCACGCAATTGCCCAATCGATACGGGGGAAGGGGAAGGGCCGAAGGGGGGAGGGGCCGGGCGAGCCGGGCCCGGCGGAGGCGGGGAGGGGAGGGCCGTCCCCCGCTAGTTTGGATGCCCGCGCAAATATTTCTCCTCCCCCCACCACCGCTGCACCTCTCAATACCCTTCGATCCTCGTAGCGGCGCTCGTAGCCCCCTCCCTTGCAGCCTCCCTCAAGGGCGGGGGCCCAGCCCGGCTCCCTCGCTCTCTCTCGCTCTGTCTCTCTCTCTCTCCCTCTTTCGCTGTCTCCCTCTCTCTCGTTCTTCCTCTCTCGCTTGCCTCCAGCCCTTTCTGGCCTCTCTGTCCCTCCCCCTACGGGGCCCGAACGCCGCTTCCCCTCTCACACCATCCTCTACCCCATCCCCGACATACTTTCCCACTCGCTGCATCGTCCCATCTCTTTTTCTTCTTTGCTCTCTCTCCCTCTCTTCCCCGCCGCTTTTTTCGCCCCCACTCGCGGGCACCTTCCCTGCCCTTCCCTCCCACTCCTATTTAGGTCTCCGCCATATCCCGACCCGGCCGAACCACTCGCAATCTTTTATTCCCGTACCTCCTTACTTCCTGCGGCGCGCCGGTCAGCGGCGGCGGCAGCGGTGGCAGCGGCGGCAACGGCCAGTGCGTCGGACCGGGTGGGCCGCCTGACGCTGACGGCGAGGTGCCGGCGACGGCGGCGGCCCCGACGGCCCGTGGCAGGACGCCGGTAGCCGCCGGCCCCCGACGCGCCTTCCCCTCCTGATTGGCAGTCGGTGAACTGACCTCCCCACCGCACGCTCCGCACCCCGCCGCCGCCCCTACCTCCCCCCTGCCGGCACGGACCGGCCGCTGGCCATCCGCCCTCCCCGGAGCCAGACACGGCTCCTCAAAGTGGCAGTTTATTTGAAATCCCTGTCGCCACTCGTGGGAAACGGACTCGGGTGGACACGAGGGGTGGCCGTGGGAAAGGGGGCGGGGAGGTGTGGGGGTGAGGACCGTCTCGTCTCGTCTCGTCGCGGCCGGGCGGGCCGGGGGCGGGCCGGGGGCGGGCACGGGACGGACAGGGGGCGGGCAGGGGGCGGGCAGGGGGGGCAGGGGGGTCAGTGTGAAGGGCGGCGTCAAGTGAGGCGGTGCGGCGGCACGGCGCGCCGGCCAGCAGCCTGCCGAGGGTGTTTGCCATCGGCACCGGCCAGGAAGGGCCGCTGAGGACTCCGTCGCAGGCGGGACGAGCACGGCACGGCGTGTGTGTTCGGCTGGGAGTCCCGGCGCGGACAGCGACACCCGTTACGCACCGGTCCTCCTGCCCTCGTCATATCTGACCGGGCGGCAGGCGGCTTTCCTTCTCTTATGCTGGAAATGCGACTTGGATTCACTCTCCTTCCAGCCGGCGCAAGGCGCAATGAATGAATCAGTGCGAAATGCATGTTGCATTGCATTGCATAAAAACAGGGAAAGGGGGGGGGGAGCTGTGCTTGCCCTGCATCAAACTAGTGCATAAAATCTCAATATCAAACATGAGGCTGATAATTAATCGATTAACTTGGTTCCGTGTAGTAATGGTTGTACGACAGGCGCCGTAACACCCCCGGCCGGCCGCCGCTGCCCCACTCGGCTGCAGCTCCACCAGCACCCCTCCCCTCCCCCCTCCCCCCTCTCCGCCAACACCACCCTCTTCCTCCCCGGCCTCTGCTCCGGTTTCCTCCGGCCTCTCCCAACCTTCGTTGGTAATATTGGCAAGTTTGTCGGGAGGAATAAGTTGGCGCAGAAATTGAAGACAAGGTTGCCCCCTTCCCCTCCCCCTCTCCCCCTCCTTTCCAATCCCCTTCCTTCCCCGCCCCTCCCCGCCCTGCCCCGCCCCCTCCAGCCGCACAAGTATGCCAAGAACGCTGCCAAGGAGTGGATCCGGAGAGCCCCGCCGCCCCCGCCGTCCCCGCCGCCCCCGCCACAGCCCGGCCGCGCCGCGCCCCGCCGCCCCGCCGCCCCGCCTAACGCCGCGCCGGACGCCAAAGCTCGGCAGGCCAAACGAGTGTTGTCTACAGGGTGACCTGCAGCCAAGAAAATATGACGCGCGTAGGAGAAGGGCCACGGCCTGCGCGCAGTGCGCGCCCTCTCCGCAGCACCAAGCCATTTTAAGCTGCGCGGCGCGAGTGGAAACCGAGTGAAAACAAAAGCGGCCCGCATACACACGCAGCGG
The DNA here is from genome assembly GCA_026979955.1 of Megalurothrips usitatus. NCBI lineage: Eukaryota > Metazoa > Arthropoda > Insecta > Thysanoptera > Thripidae > Megalurothrips > Megalurothrips usitatus. The sequence continues at coordinate 4,210,670 of CM049593.1, forward strand.
GCGGGCACGCAAAGCCGGAGCAATAAATCGTTCTGTTTCGAACCTCCGCCCCAATCTAAAGAGTCGTTCTTGACACATTATTCAAAAGTATTTTTACGATTCTCTGGTTTGCTTTCTCCTGGGCGCGGCTCGACCCACCACCAACACAGTCCGGCCCGAGGCCCGGCGCCGCTGCTGCCGCTGCTCTCCGCGCTTTGAGATGCATTTATTGCAACATGAATTATAGTGCGCCGCTCCGTCTAAACAGTATGATAGAGGGGCCGGGGAGCAGGGTAGGGGAGGGGTGGGGTGGGGCGCTTTGGGTTCGGGTCCCATAGCTGCATCAGCGGCCGGCCCCAGCGCTGCGAACGCGTGTCAGCACATATCGGGACGATTAGCACGACTCCCGGTCCGGCACCCGGCACTGGAGCACCGAGCAAAAGCCCCCCTCCTCTTTTTCCCCTCAGTCCCCCGCCCCCTCCACCTGGCTGGAGCCCCCCCCCCCCCCCCCCTGCCTCCGCCGCCGCCGCCGCCCTCCTCGGAGACCCTCTGGGGCCGGGAACAACTCTCTCCCCGCTGGAGCGTTCCTTATTTGCCTGGCTTCTCTTCCGGATCGCTTACTGATGGGGTCGTGCCCTGCAGGGCCTCTTACAGGACGGGGACGCCGGCGCCACCGGTGCGCACTCCCCGCCCTGTGCCAGGATCCTGGTCACCGGTCGCCGGGCGCCGGGCCCCGACGAGTAGCACACCGGGAACCCGTTGCACTCATTACGTGGACGACGAGAATACCGGGAAGTAAAGAACTCGTTGCGCCTCCGTAGAGGCGGCACGCCTGAGAACGTTCGCATCGCGTGAAAAATGAAAAGTCGCTGGTGGAGCCTCAGCGACCGGAGAGGGCGGCGAACAGGACGCGAGACTCCGAAATTATAAAGGAGCGCTACAGGCTGTGCGGCCGGCGAGGGCCCCAGCGTCCTCAGCGGAATTAGCGCCCCTAGCGTCCTCAGTGTCCACAGCGCCCTCTGCGTCCTCAGCCTCCCTATCGTCCCCAGCCAGCGTCCTCAGCGCCCCCAGCGTCCTCAGCCTTCCTATCGTCCCCAGCCAGCGTCCTCAGCGTCCCCAGCATCCTCAGCCTCCCTATCGTCCCCAGCCAGCGTCCTCAGCGTCCCCAACGCCCCCAGCGCCCTCAGCGCCCCCCGCGGTGCTGGCAGCCCCGGCGGCGTCCTGGCCGTACCTTTTTGCCCATTACACGATGGCAGCCAGGGTGATTGGCCGCGTGGAGCATGACCGCCCCGCTCTGCGCGCCCCGCTCTGCCCCGCCTCCTACCTGCCCCCCCCCCCCTCCTACCCGCCAGTAAGTAGGCAGAGAGTCACAGCCTCCCCGCCACCCTCAAGGATGACGGGCACCCACACGCGTGGCTCCGGCCCGGACGTCCTGCAGCAGCCGGGGTGCAGCCGAGGCCGCTGCTACCCGGGGGAGGTGGGAGAGCAGCGAGCCTGGCGCGTGGGCGGCGCGTGGGCGGCGCGTGGCCAACGCGTGGCCGGCGTGTGGCGTGCAGACGACGGGGGGCCTAACAGCTCAGTCCGGCCAGCCAGCGGCGCGCCGGGGGCCGAACGCCGGGTGCCAAACGACGCAGGGCGGAGGACGGGGTGGGGGTGGGGGGGGGCAGGAGTTGGCTGCCCGGCGGGGACCCAGGCCGCCCCTCTTGCCCTGTCAGCGATTTGGCCCTCGCGCGGTAATTTATTCCCTGTGAATGTTAAGCACAGCGTTCTTTGCGCCTGGCACTAGCTGTCCCTCACGCCGCGGGCCCGGGCCCCACGGGGAGCAAGCCCGAGCGCCAGCAAGCCCGAGCCCCTGGTCTGCCCCCTTCACACACACACGCACACACACACACACACACATGCACGCAGGCACGCAGGCGGGCCACGCGTTCTGGTCAGCTCTTTTCTAACGAGGGCTGCGTCCGGCACCCGGCACCCGGCAGCCGCCGCCGTCTTGGCGTATAAACGACCCCCACCGCCGCTGCCGCTGCCGCCGCCGCCGCCGCCGCCGCCGCCGCCGCCGCCGCCGCGCGCCCTGCGCCCTCAGCTTTGAATTTCAGAATCGTCCGCGATGATTGTGAGTACTGAACACGGCTCCTCCATGTGGCGGCGACCGCTTGCTCGGGAGCACTCGAGACAGGCAGCATCCCAATGAGCGAACCAAAGACCTCCACGTGACGCGAAGATGTAAATGTGCGAGCTTGCACTCGACGCGCCCCCATGCTGCGTGATCCACATAACCTCAAAGAAGAGCCACTGTTTGCAAACACTTAACCACACCCTCAAAATTGTATGCTTGAACTATGAATATGTCCCCAAGAATACCTCATATGCTTGAATCACCCTAAATATGCGCGCACGATTCACGCCTTGAATAACGTTAAATGTGTATGCTTGGCCCGAACATTTCGGCATTCCCGGGGACAAATTCTTGATTCAAGCCTACAATTTTGAAGGTGCAGCATGCGCGTTTATCTGTCGCGATATTTCGCGGTTTGTCGGTACTCTTTGGTTCCGCGGCGTATAGAACCGCTACTCCAGGGGGGAGCTGCACCCCGAGCGCTACGCGGTGCGCGCTGCGGCCGGGTACAGCAGCCCCCGGCGGTCCCCCGGAGTCGTTCCCTCACTAACGCCCCCCTCCACTTCACCCCCTCCACTTCACCTTTAAATAACTTGGCGGGCCGAGGCCGGGCCCTAGATAGTTATCTAGCCGAGATTCGACTCCCGCCCGGATCGGCCCGGTCTGCCCCGCCACTGCCCCCCCCCCCCTCCCCCCGCCGCCTCGCCTTCTCCTCCCCGCTCCTCCCCATCTTCCAGTCGCCGAACCCAGCCAACAGGAGATGGGATGCGGCCAATTATGATGGCACGCCTCATTGGGTCTCCCTCCCCCGCCTCTTCCTCCTCACTCACTCGTTCTCTTCGCTCTCTTTCTTTGTCACACGCTCTCTGTCTCTCTCTCTCTCTCTCTCTCTCTCTCTCTCTCTCTCTCTCTCTCTGCACTCTTATATAGCACGACGCCCCCGCGGCGTACGTGCAGTGTCGTCTGCAGTTGTTGACGCCCTTCCCCGCACATGTCGCATGCACACGTCGCGCGGCGGCGATGCCCCCCGCGGTCGATGCACCTGCGTCGCCTGGCCGACGGCAGAATGCAGGTGAACGGGTTCTAAGGCGTGCGGCCACCCCGCGCCGCCTCGCGCCGCCCGTCCATGCTTCATGACTTATTAGCCGCGCCTCCGCGGCACGCGTGCGTCGCGCTGCAAACTGGGTCATCCCACTCGATGCCCGCGGGGCCCGCGGGGCCGCGCGCGACAAAGGCGGCGGAGGTGCAGCGCGGGACGGCACGGGCGTGCGGCGCGGCGCCGCGGCACTCGCGCCGTGTGAATCGATCACCCGCGAGTGCGACGACGACGACGTCCGTCCGCCAACGCGCCGAGACAAACGGCCGAGACGGGACAAAGCCAATCGTCACAGGAACAACACGCACATACACAATGTTTACGTACTATTTTTGTACACACCCTCAAAATTGTAGGCTTGGATCAAGAGTTTGGCCTTTAGAATGTCGAAATGCTTAGGTCAAGCATACCCATATAACGTGGTAGAAGGCGTATGCTTAATTCGTGCATCCATATTTAGGGTGATGATTGATTCAAGCATATGCGGTATTCTCGGGAACAAATTCGTGATTCAAGATTCAAGCATACAATTTTGAGGGTGCATGATTATGTACAGATATAAACCTTCACAGCTTATGTACAAATTTTGCACATGATTGTGCACTGTTTATATGTTATGATCCAGGACCGGAGGCCGGGCCCTCCCAAGATGGAACATGTTATGTGTGGCCAGCGGGCAGACTCGGGTCACGTTGCATACACCACCTATGCTAGCCCTATGCTAGCCCTATGCTAGCCCTATGCTAGCCCTGTGCTAGCCCTATGCTAGCCCTATGCTGGCCCATCTCATATATCTCACAGCCTGACGGAGGCAGAGCCGAAGCTTACCACAGCCAGCCGATTATGAGAACTCCTGGGCGCGGCGCGCGGCGGGGCGCCTACGTGCTGCCGAGGTAGGCCGCCCGCCCCGCACGCGGGCACGCACGCTGCCTACCCTCCGACCGTGAGGCGGACAGCGCGCCGCGGCCCAGCGGTGGGGACGGGAGCTCCAAGGTATTCGAACCCAGACTCGACTCAGCGATGGAGTGGGAGCTCCGCGGTATTCGAATAGGGAAGTGGACTCCTCGATGTTCGAGCCTAGACTCGCCTTAGCGAGGGACGGGGAACTCTACTGTATTCGAACCCAAGTATAGATTGCGTATGTAGATTGGGATGGGGCAGTCCTCGGTATTCGAACCCGCGACTTTTGCATAAACTCAGTTTGCCACGGTCGCGTTTTAATTCCGCCCATGTGTCCTTCGTGAAGAGTGCTGAGCAACGCAAAAGGCGTTTCGAAATACGCTGCGAAAGCGAGCCGTCGATGCGAAGCCGCTTGCCGCCTAACAAGTCCCTGTCAGTATATGGCACTTTGCTGTAACAGCGCCAAGGGAAGGAGTGAGACAGGTTCGGGGAGAGACAGAAAGAGAGAGAGAGAGAGACATCCTTTCTCATGCCAGTCGGGACACATATACGGTTCGTTTCAAAATCTCGACAAGTCACGCAGTTGGGCGGTGCCGCGCCCCGCCGCGCCCCACAGCGCCGCAGCCCCCGATGCACGCTACATCCCACGCTACACTTTCCACTCTTCCCTACAAAGCTAAGTCCTGTTTCCCCACCCACTGCCGCCGATCGGATGGGCCACACCTCCCTCGCCCCCCCCCCCCCCCCCCCTCACCCTTTCCCCGCCTCTCTCTATCTCTCTCGGAACCACGGAACCAGTCACAGACGTACAAAAAAACGTGTGCAACCCACCACCGATGAACTATTTTCTTTCCCACAAAAATACTGGACTTAAGAATACTGAGTTAATTTGACAGAGGTCGACTGTGTTGTCGACTTTATTGTTTCTCGCCCAGCTGTAATAATATTAATCATGTTAGGTTCGAATCATTACGACTATGATTCGACCCATTAGACTTTCATAAATACGTTGACTTGGATCCCACTTTTGCGCAAGAGCTCGCATTACAAATATTTCCTGTGTTTTTGGCGTTAGTGCACGGCACCTTGCGACCCGCTCGCTGTTCTGTCGAGGTGGTTGGGAGCGGTCACGGTACACATTTTTGGAGGAAAAAAAAAACACAATTATATTGCCAAGACCAGGAATAGGTTTCAGACACACCGTTATATAGGAGATTGTTTAGAACATTGTTTGGTTCGAGACGGACACAAAACGTCATACGTGGCTTACATGTCCGAGAACACGTGAGTACCATATACTTTCGTAATCGACGCAATCATTATGCCCCTTGAGGCCCCTGCCAAGGCCGGACTCCGCGGCAGCCACCAGCTCCCTACAGCCGCCAGCCGACTCGCCCGGACCACCGCGGATGCCGGCGGATGCCGGCGGCCCGTCTCTAAACCCTCAGTTTCAGTCCGTCGCCCCGCCGGCCCCCGCCCACCCCCACACATGATGGGAACGGCCCCACCTGCGCCCCCCGCCCCTCCCCCCGCCGTCTGGACATGCAGTTCGCGATGGTCCTCCATGTCGCTTGCCTCCCCGCCGGCCCCGCCGGGGCGGGGGTCCCCGAGGCGCCCGCCACGCCCCGCCACGGCCTCCTTGCGCGGTCCCGGGCCGACCTGCTGCCGGCGACTGGTTGGTGGCATAATGTCTCTCTTCCCTTCTGCCCGCCGCGCGCCGCCGCCCCGGCGGCGCTGCCCCGCCGTTCCTGCGGCAGCAGCGGTGGGCGTTGCCACCACCTGGAGATCCGCGGGCCCCTTACCCCCAAAGCCCTGCCTGATCTACAAGCAATAGCCGAGGACCGCAGCCGAATAGGAGGGCATGCCAGCACGCACAACAGGCGAAATAAAAATAAAATATAAATACGTTGGCTTCGCTGGCAAAAAATTATCTATCACAGCCAGAGTGGTGGACATGAACGAAAGAACGAAATTTGCCTAATTTACGGCGGATTACTATTCTATATTTTACGCAGCAGAAACAGAGGGCGCAGCAGCAGAAGCCGGGAATATCATAATTTTTGTATGGAATGCAATTAATTGTTTAGCATACTGGCTGCCTAGCATAGCATTACCTATCCTAACCTAGCGTAACCTGGCCTATCTGAACCTAACCCGAACCTTCGCACAACATAGATTGGGAATTCACAATTTTCCTTCAAACGAAGTTCTTTGGGAAAGTGTTATTCACTCTAAGTGTCTGACAGTCAGACAGCGTGGATGTCCTAAAAGACGTCTGCAATTACATGTTCCTTACCCTTGTGACATACGTTTACATAAGGACCTGACAGTATGGTGTCAGACGCCCGATGGCCAGACGCCTACAAACGTCTGGCAGTGGGGTCAGACTCCTACAAACGTCTGACATTAGGGACAGATGCCCACAAACGTCTGGCATTAGGATCAGACGCCTACAAACGTCTGCCATTAGGGTCAGACGCAGGGAATCTACCTTGGTCAGACGCCTACAAACGTTTGACATTAGGGTCAGACGCCCACACAAAGGTCTGACATTAGGGTCGGGCGCCCACACAAAGGTCTGACATTAGGGTCAGGCGCCCACACAAAGGTCTGACATTAGGGTCAGGCGCCCACACAAAGGTCTGACATTAGGGTCGGGCGCCCACACACGTCTTACAGAGTGTAAGACGCTGACTCTTGGACACTCAGCGGTGTCACTCAGCGGCACTGCACAGCGGTCGCCGTGTGAGCAGCGCGCTCCTCTGATGGCGGGACACGGTTATTATCGGGGCGTGACGCGCTGCTGGTCGATCCCAAGACGGGCCGGGCAGCGGGGCGGGACAATGACCGGACGGGGAACGTCGGAACGTCGGAACGTCGGAACGTGGCCGGTGCACCGCGGCACCCCGCCGCCGCCGGCAGCCGGCCGTACCCTGCGGCCGAGGGACGCTGCCCGACCGGGGGTATCGCCGGGCCGACCAGGGGGGAGGGAGCGCGCCCGCTGCCTCTGTCTCTGTTCCTCGCATTCCCCGCTCTCTTTTCTGCCTCCGGTCTGCCTGCCGCCGCTGCCGGTCTCGCCGCGCGCATTGTGTCAATCTGTCGCGGGAAAGGATGGGAAATAAGAGAGAGAGAGAGAGAGAGAGAGAGAGAGAGAGAGAGGACAAAAAAAATGTATATAAAGACAGCAGCAGGAAAGAGACACTCGCGCGCGACGGCAGTTTCAACTAACTGTGCGCGATCGGCGCGAAATCTGTGCAAAGCAAATACACGTCGTCTCCCCACGTCATCTTGAAATAATGATGCCTGTTTCCTCCTGCTCCGCGACGCGCACGGCCCGTCGCTGGGGCGGGACAAGAGGGGCGGTGGAGGGGGGACTGAGGGGGGCACTTTCTGCCGACGCGCGGGGCATTAATTTTTCTTTTCTCGGACAGATGGTGCGACCCGCAGTGGTGACGCGGCGAAACCAAAGGCGACGCCGGCAGCTCTGCCGCTCTGCCTCAAGTCAACGGGGGGCGAGGAAGAGAGAGAGAGAGAGAGAGAGAGAGAGAGAGAGAGAGAGAGAGAGAGAGAGAGGGGGAGGGGGGCGGTTGAAGTGCGTCGATTGCCTGTGATGTTACAGCAGTGTTCTCTATCCTTGTCTGACGTCGTCACAAGTGTGAGACGAGGTGCGGGCACAGGGCACCCGGCTCCGGTACCCGGCACTCCGGTCGCGACGGGTATCTGCTTTGGGTCAGCGTAGGGCAGGAAATCGGTCCCGAACAGGGGTGCGTAGGGGAAGTCCCGAGGGACCTGCCCGTGCATCGTTAACATATGTAATTCGGAAATGCACGCGCCGACGGGAGTCGAACCACAAATCCGCGTATCACGGAGCAGGCACGTTGGCGCTGAGCTAGGGCCGCGGCTGGCGACAGGTGGGTCACGGCCAAGCAAATGTCGACCCGACTGCTGCGTCCACCAGCACGGCCTGTCGGACCTGTCCCACCCGCACGCTCGCGGCGGTGTAGGAGTATTTGAAAGCCCCGCGCTCTGAGAATGAAAGAGTCATCGCCCAATTTTGGGGTGATAAGGGGTTTGGAGAGGCTGCCTTTCGAAACCGGACCTACGTTCAGAGCTAGTGTCAGTTTGATCCCAGGACTCCAAAAAAATGGGCGTCAATCATAACGTTTTATTTTAGTTACAAGCTCCAACGTGGCCGTCTAAATTCACAATTTCCGCATTTTCCATCAGATATGGTTGTATACGCTTGTATACAAGATTGTACACAATTGTATACGGTCGTATAAAGGGTCTTATATGGACAGTATACGACCATATACAGCACAACTATGCGTGTACCCGCGCGTACACATTAACATGGTCGTATACAACCTGTATACGAGTCGTTTCAACTGGGATATAGGCTGCGGCTTCCCGGTAACATCGTCTCTTTGAATTCATCGTGAACCCGCGGCAAAGAGCGGCGAGGCTCCGGGGAGAAACAATGTCGGCATTCGACGCGAGTTTTTCATTGCGATTCGAGGAAGTAGATGTGAAGTGGGTAGCGGAGCGGCCCGGCGGGGGAGCCGCCGTGCCGGGCGCGGCTGGCGCAGTGCGCTGGGAGCGGCTGGGAGCGGGGCGGGAGGGCCGGCGGTGCTCCAAGAGCGCTGCTAAGGACTCGCATTGATCAGGACTCTCTCCGTCTCTCTCTCTCTCTCTCTCTCTCTCTCTCTCTCTCTTATCGCCGCTGCGCGGGAGTGGAGGGCCGTGTCCCAAATAAAGATAACAGATAAAAGAATAAGACAATGAAAAAGGTGTGAAATTATTGGGCAAAGAAAAACAAGGGGCGGCGGCGTCGTCGTGGAGGCCGCGTGATGCGGTGATGGAAGAGTGGCATTAGCTGTCGGCCCGCGGCCCCGCGAGTGCCGCGCAAGTGCCGCGCCGCCCCGCCGGGGCAGGCAGGGCAGGGCAGGGCAGGGCAGGGCAGGGCGGGGCGGGGCGGGGCGGGGCGGGGCCGTCAACACAACACCGCAATCATGGACTGGCGGGGCCGTCAGCGCCGCGGGAGCACAGCATGCACGGCAGTGAGCTCCTCTCAGGCTGAGCTGCACCCACTTGACACTGCAGACACCGTGCGCGGCTCCAGCGGCTCCAGCGGCTCCAGCGGCTCCAGCGGCCCCGACTCCGCGGCGCCGGCTCAGTACATACGCGGGGGGAGCAGCACTTCAGTAGTCGCGGCGCGGTATAATCACCAGTTTATCATACCTTGAAGTAGATGTTTCCCCGAAGTTTTCGGTGACTCCACGAGGAAATCCAGGAATGTGACTCGGGCGCCCTTCTTACCAGTCACATTAAAAGAAATGTGACATCACATTTAAACGAATGTGACACGACATTCGAAGGAATGTGACACGTGTCACATTCGTTGGAGCGTGATGTCAGATTTCTGGATTACGAGTGTCCGAGGCTTCTCCCACTGCAGTAAAATCGCATCATAAAATGACCAATTAAAAATTAGAATAAAATGCCAATGATATTCATTATATATCACCTGGTTATCACTGGTAATCGGTAATCATGTGTGTACACGTCAGGACCAAGCGCCCCCCCCCCCCCCTCCCCACGGGTACATGCACAGTGTGGGCCCCGCCCCGCGGACCTCGCTGCGTGCCGGGCGGGCAGGAGAGGAGATTAAATATCCCCCCCCCCCACCACACCTCTCCCAAACCCATCTCATCAAAGACGTCGAATTTTTAATAACGAAAGGATTATAATGGTTTGATTTCTCAACTTTCACTCCGCTTTTCCAGCGCGCTCACGCCCGCGCCCGCATTCCATGGGTGGGAGTCCGAGCGTGGTCCGAGGCCGGTGGCGGGCCGCACGCACACACACGCACGAAAACACACACACACAGTGTGTGTGTTCCAATTTGCTCCCCCGCCGTTCATTAATTTATACATTTTCCTCATGACACGATGAGAAGTTTGGTAGTGACCGACCGTATCGGTGAGGCGAGAGGCCCTTGGCTGTGGGGCGCGTATCGACTGCCCCGGAATACGCAGGCCAGGGCGCTTATTTAAAAGTGTGGTACGGCGGTTAGGAGGGAGAGAGAGAGGGGGGGGGGGGCAGAGAGAGAGAGTGAGTGAGATACAGATAGAGAGGGAGAGTAGAGCGTTTCAGTCAGAAACACTGCGCCAAGCATTACGCAATGTATGATTTCACACGCACAAGCCTGTCTGGAAATAATCCCTCTTACCCTCTCTTTTCTTTTTTTGCCTTCACCGCCTTGCGACGTCTCGGTGGCGGTCGTGCTCCCGCCGCGGCGCGCTGCAAATAAATTGTCCGGTGAGATTATTGAGAGGCGATTTGTCGGGCGGCGGCGTCGGCGGTGGCAGGACAAGTGGTGCCGGCCGCGGGCTGAGAGCGCCGAGCCGCGCCGAGCTGCCGGGGGCTTGGCCTGACGTGGACGAAAGAGTTGCCCGGGCGCTACCCCTGTTGGGACTGCGAGGGGGCGTGCGTGTGCGTGTGCGTGCGTGGTGTGTGTGCGAGGAGAGAGAGAGAGAGAGAGAGAGAGAGAGAGAGAGAGAGAGAGGCAGACAGATAGGCAGACAGACAAGCACGGCACGACGCCACGAATCGCCGCGGCTGCTCCCCGCGCCACCGCATTTCCGTTTCACAAGACAAAAGAGAAGAGAGAGAAAGGGAAAAAAGCTGTCAACGTTCAGTGTTGTATTTCCTCTGCTACTCCTGCCGAGTCCTCACGGACGCGTTGTCGAGGGAGCCGCGGAGTCGTCGGGAAGCGCTGCCGGGGGGGGGGGGGGGGGGCGAGAGGGGAGGGGGGCCTAGACGCCTCATTACGGAGCCCGCGAACGAGAGTGAGAGGTACCGAGCCGCAGAGCGCCAATTTCATGTCGCGTTGAGTGCGCTGCGTAGGATGCGTCCGCGACGCTGCGGAGTAGCGTGGCGTGGCGTGGCGTGGCGTGGCGTGGCGTGGCGTGGCGTGGCGTGGCGTGGCGTGGCGTGGCGTGGCGCGGCGCCGGGTGTCGCGGACGGACGGCCGCGTGTGGCGCGTTGGCCAACACAGCGGGGGCCACTTCCTGCCCAGCGGGCACCAGGAGACCAGGGGACCAGCGAACAGGGTCACCTGGATTGTAGTGCACATGTCTTCATCTCTCTTCCTCTCCCTCTCTGCCTCTCTCTCTCTCTCTCTCCCTGTAGCTCCCCCCCTCTCTCTCTCTCTCTCTCGCCTCTGTCTCCCTCTAGCCTCCCTCTCTCTCCCTCTCCCTGCCTGTGTGAAATAGAGACAGCATAAGAGCGGCATAGTGCGGGAAGAGAGACGGAGAGAGACGGAGAGAGACAGACAGTGAGAGAGAGAGAGAGAGCATGAATGGGAGATGAAGGATGGAAGCTGTTGGCCTGCCGGCCGGCCGCAGGGGTGTTCTGCTCGTGTGGAGGAGCAGGGATACCGATGGCCAGCGAAAGCGAGAGTACATCAATCGCCCACCGCCGATTAGGGGAGGGCACAGGGGGGAGGAGGGGGGGGGGAGTGACGACTGAATCTGCTCGCCCCGGCCTGCCGCGCCGGATGCGAGGAGGAGAGAGCAAAGCACAGAAAGAGAGAGAGAGAGAGAGAGAGAGAGAGAGAGAGAGAGAGGGAGTGGGTGTGATTCAATACCGACGACGGTGACGCCACGGCGCGGCGCGGGACGGGGGACAGGCCTCCAGATTGGAACACGGGCGGAGCGACGGCCGCGGTCCTGGGAACACACAGAGCGACAATAAAGAACGTATTAATCATTTGGGTGCAGCGCCCCCCCCCCCCTCGTCCCCTCCCCCCCCCCCCCCCTCCTCCCTTCCCCCCTCCCCCCCTCTCCAGGCCCTTCGGCGAGGGATCGGCCGGATCAGCAGGCGCCTCTCGGACGCCTCGGAGGGGGACTGCTGTGCTGCGGCCGCCGGCCAGATCTGGCCGCCGCCGACACCGCTTGCCGCTGCTGGCCGGGAGCTCGCGAAATATATATTTAAAAAAAAAAGGCACAGAGAGAGAGAGAGAGAAAAGAGAGAGAGCGGATAAGAGAAGGGGGAGGAACCTTGTTACGAGCTTTTTTTTAATTCCGTTTCATGCATGATGCGAAAAAAATGCTGGTCGCTGCTGCTGCTGTGTGCGGAGGGAGCGCGCCGCGCCGCGCGTGTACCTTGTATGGGGGTCCTCTCCCCTGTCCCTCCTCTGTCTCTCTCCCTCCCCCGGCGGCCGCCCTCCGCCTCCCACGCAGAACCCCCACCCCCCTCTCTGCCCCCGCTCCGTGCACGGAACATATTTGTTTCAATAGAGGAAATTCCTCTGATCGGTGGCGTTCCGTGGTGCCGCCGCAACGCTCCGTAACGCAGCCCGGCTCAGCTACCCCAGCCAGCCAGCACCATGCCGGGCCGCCCCGCCGCCGCGCCACGCGCCGCCACGCGCCGCCACGCGCCGCCACGCGCCGCCACGCCGCCGGGCCCCCTAAAAAGGCGCCCGTGCGACTCTCCCCCCACCCCTCTCCTTCCAACCCCCCCGCGAAGCAATTCATAGGCCCCCAACCACCACTATTTCTCCCCCTCCTCTCCCCGCGGTGTCCTTGCCGCCGCCGCCGCCGCGGAGCGGCATCCTCAAGTTAAAAGTCTCCGGGGCTGGAAGCTCGCGCGCGCCCGCGGAAGCGTCACATAGCGCCGCGGGCGCGGGCCCACGAGACGCGGCGCACGCACGCACGCTCGCGTGCCACGCACGAGCAGCAAGAAGAGCGCGACAATGACTCGACTCATCAGCCGTGTGTCTTCCTCTCCCAATCAATCAAGCAATCAACCGATCAATCTAAGGCATGACGGGCCGCCTCGTCAATCACCTGGTTGTCTGGCCGCCGCCTCCGAGCGCACCTGCGGCCGGGCGGGGCGGGGGCCGGGGGCCGGGGGCGGGGGGCGGGGCGAGGCGGCTGGGAGGCGCGCGGCCAGGAGGAGAGGCCCGCAGAATCTTTAAGGACTCTCCCGCCTGTAAACCACTCCCCCGGTTGCTGCCCGGCTCTGTCCAGCACGTCCACAGGTTTCCGCACGAATCTGTACGCTCCGAGCCGCCCTCCCACATCCCTATGCAGCGGAAGAAAGACCTTGGCTGCTTATCCATACTTGAGGAAGGCTACCGATCAAGCGGGTTAGAGACACCCACAGCCAACAACGACTCAGTCAAGGTCGGTGTAGAGTTGGCGCATGACGCTAAAGCCCTAAGCCCCGCTGGACCCTTTCATTTGCGATTCGATTTCGTTTAAAAAGTAGAAGAATTCAGGGCACATTGGGCGTCAGCGTCAAGCGTCATGCGTTAACTCGAAAACCACCTTCATCAGTCCGTAATCAATCGTGATTTCGGCCTTCTTGTTTTTTTTTTAGTGCGTCTTAGGGATGAAGTAGCCATCTGCATTTATTTATGATTCAGATTTCTTAATACACTATTGGCCTTATGGACTTCTTCACAAATTGTACGATTCCGATGAGTGAATACAAGGAGAAGAAAGGAGACACGCTGATTTCGATGTCCGCGTACGAATACTTTACACACTTAATGTCGAAGGACAATTTTGCCCTTGGGCTGGAGCCAGATTTGAGCACATCTAAATCTAGAGACAATTTTGTTTGTAAGTACAAAATTGTTCCATGAGATGTCCCCAGATTCAGATGTGCTCAAATCTGGCCCCGGCTCAAGGACAAAATTGTCCTTTGATATTTAGAGTGTAATAGCTCATATTGGAGACTTTAACATGCCAAATTTGATTCTACCGTCAAACTTCCATGTACTGTACGGTAGCCAGGTATTTTGCATGGCCGCTGGTACTCCGCTCACCCCAATTTGCCACGTCATTCATAGATTCAGCCGCAATAAAGCACTGTCTCTGTCTCGCGCTTAGGATCAGTCACTCAGCGGTTGTGGCGCTGGTTCTGTTTCCCCTTTGCCTGCACGCCTGACGTTGGTTAAAGCGACAGTTCGGCGGTGTCGACTGAATACTCTCAATAATCCCGGCTGCTTCCCTTCATCCAGTCCGGAGTCAGGGATTGAAATAAAATCAAAACGAAACTCGCCCTGCTTTTGCGCCATTTCCCATTTCCCTTTAAAATTCATAAACACAGAAATTTGGTTTTAATTCCTTGGAGAAAAGACCATATGGTATACTTTTGATATTACAGTACGGGTCCTATGTCGCAATTATTTTCGACATGTACGTCCTGCAAAGGTTCCCTATTTACAGAAAATGACACATTTCTACGTCCCTATGGGTGTTGCACTTTTTAAATTTTGGTTGAAATTGACAACGTTGTGACAAAACAGTCGAGTTTTTTTGGTCTAGTCCATATGACCAGAGTCGCTGGCGAGCGCCTAGGCCAGCCCGCAGCGCTCCGTGTTGCCTACCGGGCGGGCGCCAGGCTGCTCGCCAGACTGCTCCGGCGGGCAGCGCGCGGATCATGGGCGGAGATGGACCGTTTCTGACCCCGGTTTCAAACCGGCGGGCCGCGGCGATAGGGGGGGGGGAGAAAGAGAATCGAATTATTTGTCGACTGATGGTCATTGATCGGGTCGGGATGTGAAAGGGATACGGGTGCGTAATGACTTACAGTTGGGGAGGAAGGGGGAGGAGGAGAGGGGGGAGGGGGTGGGGCTGCCCCACCGGCCTTATTAAATCGAGGCTGGTCTGATGGCGCGCGCGTTTCCTCAGAATTAAGAGCAACAATAATGATAAAATAATAATAAAAATAATAATGGCGCTATTATCAGCGCGGGGGCAACAGTGCCGGCAGCAAGTCCACGGCGGCGGCGGCGGCGGCCTGCCCGCGACCCCTCGGCACGGCACGGCACGGCACGGCGGGGGTGGGGTAGGGGGTGGACGGGGCTGATATGGGGAGCCAATATTCTACATATATGAACGTATACAAATACGCCCTGTACGGCCTTGATACTAAGGGAATGGGAGGCCCGGCTCGGCACGGCGGGACGGGACAGGGCCGGCAGGGCTGCCGGGCGGAGCCAGCGGGAGCCGGGCTTGCGGAGGAATGATCAGCCTCCTCTCGTCCAGGACAGGAATACACACACGCACACACACACACACACATCCTTCTGGTGAAACGCAAAGTAAATAAAGAATGCAAAAACGGCACTCTGTTGTCTTCGTGGTTATCTTGCCACACCAGAGCAGCAACAGCCTCTTCGCAATGAAACAGCGGGCGGTTCACAAAAAAAAGGGGGGAGAGGCACTGCAATCGAAATAAAAGAAAGATTTTTAAATGCCATAACATAACGTGGGTGGCGTACATACTAAATAACTGTGAACAATTTCGTGCATTATCATGTAAGAATTCGTACGTAGTGTAGAAATATCGTACGATTTGAATATTGTGCATAATAATGGATGCATGAAATACGTAAATAATGTACGACTATGTTACCATGTCCGAAATTTCACTGTCATCGCAGGTGTAATGAATCTGATACGTTTCGCTGTGTTGAATAGCAAGTATGATCAGTGAAAAATACTACAGCTGGATCTGACATAGGGAATTTCATCACAGCTGGAGTACGAGTTCGGTACATGAGCCGGATGTACAAAATTGTACGCAATTCTGCATCCACTCGCTTTGTACATACGACACATACGTCCATAGACACATTTGTCCATGGTTTCGTTGTGCACAAAACACACGTTAGTGTGTAAGTGGGTTGCATACAGCAGTGCTGTCAGCGCCGGCCGCAAGAAGGAAATGTCCCTGTGCACCCTGTGTGTCGGCCGGCCGGTCGCTGTATCGGCTGCCGCCCGTCTCATCACGTGACCTGTGGCGGTGGAGGGGGGGGGGGGAGGAGGGCAACCTATTATGGACGCGTATACGTCGTCGTGTGGGTCCCCTGCCGCCCCGCCCGCCCCCTGCATCTTGCGGATCTGGATTAGATTACGCTTTGGGAAAGGCAGATTGGCCGGAGCAGCCATTGTGTCCGCTCCGTCCGAGTCCAAGTCGTGGAGCCCGGCCCGGCCGGTGGTGGTGCTGGCGGGGCGGGAGCCTCGCGGGGTCCCGGCAAGGTCCCGGCGGGGTGCTGGCGGGGTGCTGGCGGGGTGCTGGCGGGGTGCTGGCGGGGTGCTGGCGGGGTGCTGGCGGGGTCGTGCCGGTGGCGCCGGGTCCCGAACTCCCCCACGGCAGGGGCCGTGAGGTCCGCACCGGCGGCAGGCCGTGAGAGAGAGGCTCCACCGGCTCCGCGCCGCTCCTCGGCAACACAACAACTTGCAAATTGAATTAGGGGGATAGGATACCGGCGCGCACAAAGTCCGGCGCGTATTAACCCCCGCCAGGCCGGCCGGCCGCCGTCACGGGGGAGGCGTGTTTGTGACTTCCAAGGCAGCACACACACACACACACACACCCACACACACACACGCCCACACACACACACACGCAGGAGCCAGGGGGATTCCAAGTCATTTGACTAGCCTTGTTCCGGCAGGAAGTGCGTGCGTGCAGCCCGCCGCCGCAGTTAATTATCCCTTCTGCATTGTCTATACCCAACATTCATTCAGTCATTCGTTCGTTCATTCATTCATGCATTCGTGCATCCTCCTCCCTTCGCCCTGCCGTTCATGCATTCATTCATCTATTCATTCATCTGTCCGGTCGACATCCGAGCGCGCGCGCGCGCGCGGACCGGCCGCCGCAATCAGTCGCGGAGATTTGCGTAATCAATTGCAGAAGCAAACAGTTGGCCTGTCCGAGGGCCGCGGGGGCCGCGGAGGCCGCGGGGGCTCCGAAGGCCGCCGGAAGTCTGCAATTAGTCGTACAAAAATTGCAAACAGCGGTTGCGAGCCGCGAGGGCGGGGCGGTGCCGGCCGGGCCGCGGGCAGAGCAGGGCGGCCGGAGGCGGCAGCCACGCAGCCACGCCCGCCGACCCGCTAACTCCTTTGACAAGTCGGTCGACAAGTTCGCGGACGCATAAAAAGGGGCGGCGGCGGTGCGGCGAGCGGTGCGACGAGCCGCGCGCCGCGTCCGGAGGGGAGAGGCGTCCCGACGAGGTCCGAGGCCCGGCGGCTCCCGTCCGGCTCCCGCGCCGCCGCGGCCCTCGCCGATGTGCTGCGCCGCCGCCGTGCCCATCCCGCTGAACGGCTTCCTCCTCGGCCGCGGTGTCCACGGCCGCCCCCGGCGGGCACCGCTGCACCGCTGCCTCCGTGCGGGCAGGGAGGGAGGGAGGGAGGGAGGGAGGGAGTCTTGAGCGGAATGCCTAAGCCGGCGGCGGGCGGTAGGTCAGGAGGGGATGAGGCCCGGAGTTTGCAAGGCTATGCTGCAGAGCTTTCTCATCACTGCTCCGCAATTTTTCAAATATTAAAGAAAAGGGGGTGAAGAGGGGAAAGGGGGTGGGAGAGAGAGGGGGGAAGGGAGGGGGGAGGGGATCCGGCAGCGCAGCCGGTAGCGCCCTCCCCCTCCCCCTCCCTCCTCTCAGGGGCGGCCAGCACCAGCATCTGCCATCCAGTTTAACCCGACTAGCGAAATATTAAAACCACAAGCAATACGCATAAAATGGTAATTCAAAATAGCGCCGCGCGCTGCCGGGTTGCAGCTAGCAGGGCGGGCGGGCGGGCGGGCGGGGGGCCAGGAGACACTATGCCCGTCCCGTGCCACGCCGTGCCGCACCAGACGGCACAGCAGCAGCAGCAGCAGCAGCAGCAGCAGCAGCAGCGGTGGTGGGGACGCGCTCTGCCGGCGCCGCTGCTGTGCCTGTGCCGCTCTGCCAGAGCTGCGGCGTGGCGCGGCCTGGCCCCGCCGGCGTCGGCCCTGATTTTTTGTGTACACAAGCTAGCGGGGGGAACAGCAGCAGCAGTCCACAAGTAATATGCCATGCAAAACATTAAAATTTCAAATAGCCTGATGAAGAGGAGCCGGCGGGGCCGCGCGGTGCCGGCCGTCGGCGTCGGCCCCGGGCCAGGAGGAGGCACTGATGGCGAGGCGACATTTTGACTTGATTCGGATCGTCCCCGGCGAGGCGAGGCGCGGCGCAGAGGCCTTATTGCCCGCGGCCCTCGGCGACGATCGGGCCTTATTTCCTTCACAAAACGCCCGAACCCTTTTCCCCTCGACTCCTTTATTAATCTGTACGAGACACACTGGCGGCACGGCGCGGCACCGCGCTCCCCCTGGCCGACAGGGAGGGTCAGCGTTGTCGGCGGCGCGTGACGGCCGCGACTCTCGGCCCGGATCGGCCCCCCGAGTAACGAGCCACCTGTTCTCCCTGCGCAGGCGAGGACGAGCACGGCTGGGGCCTCTCCCACAAGGGCGTCGTCTGGCACGGCGGCCTCTGGTCGCCCTACTCGGATCCCTTCCCGCAGAACGAGGCCACCACCATCGGCGTCCTCTTCGACGGCGTGGCCGGCACCCTCAGCTTCTTCAAGGACAACCAGTGGCTGGGGATCGCCTTCACCGGCTTGGACAAGGTAAGCCAGAGGGAAGGTGAGGAAGCGTGAGGGAGGGTGAGAGAGAGAGCGGACGAGAGAGAGAGAATGAGAGAGAAAGAGTGAGAGCGAGAGGACGGGTGCCAGGAGATAGAGGCCAGTGAGAGATTGACCGGCCCCTCTGCCACGGCGCCCGCGGACGGGCGGGTAGGCACTGCGCCCAGCACGGCTGCCGAGCGCGCTGCCTACCCTGCCGCCCGCAGGCGCCACGGCTGCTTGGCTGTGGGTCTCGGCGCAGCAGCGCTGCAGCGGTAGCGGCCAGCGGCCAGCCACCCGCGGCTGCTCCGCTTCTCGTGGGGTTCGGACAGTTGACATGCTCAGGAAGCTGAGCTTCCAACACGCCCGCCCTGGTCTGCCGGCCGCAGGTGACGCAGCCGCTGTACCCGATGGTGGCCTCGACGGCGCGCAACACCAAGATGACGCTCCTGTCGGCGCGGAGGGAGCTGGGCTCGCTGGCGGAGCGGTGCCGCGCCACGGTGCTGCGCAGCCTCGCCAACCCCCCGCGCGACGTGGCCCGGCTGCCGCTGCCCGCCTCCGTGCGCGCCTACGTCCAGGACGGCGTCGTCAGCGCCGTGTCCCTGCCGGCCACCAACCCGGCGCACTGGCTGCTCATCTGAGCCGCTCCTGCTCACCGTCGACATAAACAGGGGGGAAAATGAGAGTGTTTCAGGCAGTTTCTTTGTGAAAACCAGTCTAGATTTTTGAGCGGTATGGAATGGCCGGCACAAATAGATGTCACTTCTGAGAATGATTCTTATGGCAACGTTTTATATGGCTATAGCGGTGTCAATTTTGATTAGTTAATAAAGTACTGCATTTGGATTCCACAAAGAAACGGTTTGATTCTTGACTAAAATATAATAAACACTCCATTTTTTCAAACTATCGATGTAAGTGCGGTCTGTGTGGTCCAGCACTGCGACGAGTGTGATCATCCCATTGTGTTCACGTCTGGAATGGACGATAGTCAATCAATTTTACTGTTGTTATTTATGTAAGAATGGGAAAAGATTGACTGACTTCTCCTTTTTTGGTTGGTTAGTGATCTTTATTAACCATGCGAGGCAGAAGTCACTCCTAATAAATACTGTTACCCTGTTTTGCCCTCCCCTTCTTTTCCCAACTGCCATGATTATTTGTTGTCTTGACATTCCCTGGTGGACTACCATACATCCATGCCCAAAGGGATAGTTAATGTATGTATCTAGATCAATTTTTGTCATTTGAAGGCATGACGGGCGTCATTGTTTGGATATGTTATTAAGTGTGTGTTTAGATGTCTTTTCTATAACTGTTTCTATTAGAATTTAAATGTTTCCAAGTGCCCATCGCCTTGTGCATAATTTATTAAACCAATTTTGTTGAGAACATTTTACTAAGTACAAAATAGTTCCAATGTACGTTTTTTATATTTGTGTTATGTTGTTCTCCTAGAAGTTATGGGTTCCTACTTGACCCTTCTAGAAAATCTAGTCACTGAAGAGGCTGCATCTCTCTGTGTTATCTTACCGCAATTTAGTTAAAAAACCTTGTGGTATTTTTGTTGTATGTAGAAATCTTTATTTGTTGAAGTTGCTGAAATATTGAGTTACCAAAGCAAAGAATGTACTGTCACTTTATGTGGGATAAATGGGTGCACCGAACTTCAGTCTTATGTTTCTAGGGTACTTAAAATATGTACTGAAATGTTTTTGTGGCACTCATGTCCGACAGTATTTTCTTTTTTAAAGCTAGTCAATGTTAGAGCTCCTAGAGCACATATAGCCTATTGATCATGTTATCACAATGTAATCATATCATCCTTTTATGTGTTATAAATTTATTATCTGCTTGATGTCTTGTATGCAATACAAACGCACAAAACTAGTCTTTGTTAATTATGTAATAGATTTAATGACTCGTGCTGTTGTATTGGATGGTTAGAAGCCTTTTCTAAGGTCAGGTATTTAATGAAAGGAAGTATTGTGAGTTCAGATTGACTTTGAATTGCTTTTCCTCCTAGAATTGGTGGCGTGCACAGAAGCGCAACACAGCCAATCAGCCACAGTGCCTGCAAACACAATGGTCTTTACTGAGTAATTTGAGACCTTGTCACTCAAATTCTTGGTACAACAATTGGGAATGGGAGTCATCCTTGAATAGATGAATCTTTAGAGTGTTCAATTACGCACACGTATGTGATATGTACATGGTTTTGTTGAAATAACGCTTGCCAAGTAAGTATAGCTGTGCTACGGCGCTTAATCTGTTCCTACATTCTTTTTTGAATTACGAGGAAAATTAGAAGTATGCAGAAACATGGATGTGATGGAAAGAAAAAAAAAGAAACAGCTGTAATCTTACCAGTTTAATATTACAGCACCTCACATATAAATTGGTGTAACCTGTATAAAAAAGTCAAATAAATTTCTTGATACAGTAAACAAAGTTGGCACCGCCTACAACTGATACCCCAAGATATCCCACACTGAAAAAGAACAGTAAATAAAAAAAAATGCTGGAGAAGTTCATTTAAAAATGACAATGGAGAATGGGTGTACAAGGGCTCCCATAAATTACAGAGTGCCATGGTAAATATGGTATAGTTCAAAAACACACAAGGAATATGTAAGATTTAAGGAAAAGTGGCATTTTGATGATCATAATTTTGAGACACTGGCTACAAAGAGCTCTTGGGATGCAGATGTATCACAAGCATGACAAATGCTAAGATGTTGTTCGGCTTAATTGTTGGTGCTTTCTTTAGCCTGCTGTAGAGACTGAGTAATGTACAACTTGGCGAGCGACTGGGAGCAGAACTGTGAGATGTGCTGACTGTAGGTACTGATTTGTCCAGCGATGATCATTGGGTTGAGACGAGGAGGTACAGGGATTGGACGGAAGAGCTTATTGAGATCCTCTTCAGGAAGAGGAGGCTCTCCCTTTGCAGATCGAGCAGCATTCTCTTGAGTCTACATTAAAAAAAAATTAAACAAAAGGATAATTTAGTTTTTGATTCAAAAAGTTTTGACAAGAAAAATTAACAACAAAATTCAAAACTCACCCTCTTAAGAGTGAAGCGATGCTTATCTTGTTGCTGACGTATGACTTGAACCTGGAATCTGTTAAATTTGATAGCTTCTTGATTGAGCTCATCAACTCTGTCCATCATACTTCTTAGCTGACCCTCCAGCACAGACCTAAGGATCACAGAAATAATCACTGTAAGTTACCGAATATAGATCAAGAGAAATATGTGTTTAGAGGACCTAATGAAAACTCACGCTGTCCCAAGATCCAAGAACTTGGTACCTTCATCTTCTGGGACCATCTCATCAATTTCTGTTAGCATAATGTTGGTCAACAAAGAATTTTTGACTACAACCGGAACTTCAATAAACAAAGACTCAAAGCCAACTTTCAGGTTGCGTAGAGCCTCAGGAGTGAACTCTCCCTCCTTGTACATGTTAATAGCCTGAGGGGTGAGACGGTAAGCCTTTATAGTCAAGAACCCACGGGCAGTTTTGGCGGTATCTGCAAATAACATATTTAATAATTCACCTTTCAAAATCTACAAATAAACATGGAACCACATAGACTTAAGTAAAATTAGAAACACACATACCATAAATAACTACAACAGATTCATCAATGGATGTCTGGTAGTGGAACTGACTTTCTAGCAGAGACAGACTTAAGAAATTGCCAACGTCTGAACTCTGGTACCAGCCGACATGGAAATGGTCCACATTCACTCGTCGTAACCGCCTCATCATGTTGAGCTGATACTCCTCTGTGGAAGGAAAACAATCCAAGCAGCAACATGAGATAGAAATATGTTACTAGAAAAACCTAACCAACCAAATCCTAACCTAACTCAACAGACCTTCGTCCATAGATTCGTCGCTGTTCTTCGGGAAAGCGAAGCAATTAGTGATTTCTAGACGGTTTTTGACAACAAGACCGAGAAGTGCTCCTTGGGCCATTTTTAAATTTCCTGAACTTTCTTCATGACAGTGTTTGGTGATTTTCATCATTGCCTGGAACAAGACAGACGACTCGGTTGACACAGGACTCGAAGTTCGGTTTGAATGCACATTCTATTAAACTTACCAAACCGTCCATCTGCACATACGCGATGGGCGTTTCGGCCTCCACCAAGCGACTCGCCGCACCTCTTCCAGCCATTTTAGAGAGGAAAATATAAAAATATATTGGATCGAACACTTAAGGCACGTCGCCGTGCCGCAACGATGAAGGGTCGACAGGGTTTTGTTTGATTCGAACTGGTGTTCTTTCGTTCCTCTCTCTCGCAAAGCCGAGAGATACGAGAGGCTCTTTGAGCCGCGAAGGGAGGCGAATACGGTAAGCTTCTGAGGGACTGAGCTCCGTATTTAAACAGAAGTATTTATAGTTCATTGTTTTCCTGGATATGGATAGAAGTTAGCTGTAGTATGGTAGAAATCTGTTTTCCTGCTTGCTTGTAAAAAAACCTAAATTTTTCATATAAACATGTGCACTTTGACCAGTCGAATTTTTCATGCTTGCCCAAAGCTTTCTGCTGTCGGCCGATCCGATTCACGACGACACACACAGCGAAGATGGCTGACTTAGGGAGATTGTCGTATGTGTTTTTATTTATGGTGTGCGTAGGTTTATCCATCAGGGACATTGGATTGTTTGCAGACTCGTCAAGTGAAAAAGAAATTCCTTCTATATCAAAAGTTGGGTTCAAAACCGTCGGGCCTACCTTAAAATTCTTTTACTGGTAAGTGCACCATCATCGGGGTGGTGTTGACATTCCTTGTGAAATGCTTACATTTCTTCTTTTTAAAAACTATTCCGCCAGCCTTCTGTTCATTTCACTTGTTGTTTTCCTGAATTGAGCTGTTCGCAAAGGACATCTGGCTATCTCGTTGTGAAACTCTCATTACACCTGGAGAGGTTATTCAGGAGTCTGACCATCCATTGAATATGTGGAAACTGTCATTTACCCCAGCGTTACATCAACATCTGATAATTTTCTTTGTGCTTTTCACGGAATCCTACCGATTTTTTTTATCCTAAGATTGGACATCAATTCACATCAAGTTTACTTTCTCCACTTTTTTGAAAATTATGCATCTGAATTCAATAATTTTTTTTTATTGCAGTTATTCCTGTGGGTACCGCAAGGTGTTTGATGGCTATGTTAGCATTATCCAGCAAAAGTACCCTGAGATAACTGTGCTGGGTGCTAATTATGATCCACCAGGTTTCTCTCTACAGTTTGCAAGATTTCTGGTAAGATTCTTAAAAATTTCAACTGGTTCCTTATTTTATTTATGTTTTCTAGTTTGTTCTCATCTGTCACTTTTTATTTCTACAGAGTATGGCTAAAATGGTCATAATTTTTGCAATAATGACCGGTGCGAATCCATTCCGTTACTTTGGTAATGGCAATGCTCCTCCCCCCAATTGGTGGTCATGGTGTGTGGATAACAAGATCTATGCCTGCCTGATGTGTTTCTTTTTAGCTAATGCTATTGAGGGTCAAATGATGTCAACTGGTGCCTTTGAAATCTCACTAGATGGTAAATTTATCTGCTCATTGTTTATTTTTTTTAAAAACTGGATGGCATGTAAATCATTTGTCTCTTTCATATTCTAAAATACAATTTATTTTCAGATATGCCTGTGTGGTCAAAATTGGAAACGGGCCGCATTCCTCAGCCACCGGAACTGTTCCAAATAATTGATAACCACTTAGGACTCCAATTTGATAGTAAATTGGATCTTTCAACAGGATTCACAAAGTGATGGAAACTTGTCTTAAATATTTGTTGATGCAATGAGAGATTTAAGGAAATGAAATGGGTATAATTCTCTTAAACATTATTTCTGAGATTCATATAATGAATCGTTTACCTGAAATATAGTGCTAGATTTTATTTGGTCAAGCATTCCATAGGACCAGTTATGTTCTTAATCACTCCCATGTATGTTCTAAACATTTTTGAGATAATTTTATTTTCTACATGGTCAAGTTGGATTTCTTGAACCAATTAGACAAATCTTTTTGCAGTTCTGGGTTGTATAATGTACTTTTAGAAAATGCTTTATTATCGATTGTATTCATAAGCGTCCTTTGGTTGTGCTTCACCCAATATTCCCTTGTTTGCACAGATCCTTTTCACCTTTTCATCTATTACAACAATGCATTTTTAGTTTGAGATTCTAAATGAACCATTTTATAATGCATTGCTTTTCAAGCAGTCTGCATCACATAGATCATGAAGTTGTGCACTTTCCCTTTAAAATTCTGGTCTTGGCTTCTTCGGCTACCGTATGAACCTCCAGCGCCATGTATGCAATGTATGATTAATTTACCATTGAATCTGCTGACACTTTCAGGCACTTTTGTTCAAACATGTAGAATATTGGTGCCTATGGAAAGGTCGGATGCACGGAAACACCTTTATTTTGAGTCTAAAAAAAAGCTAGTCAAAAATCTCTTTGGTGATTTCTTTGAACAATGAAATGTTGCTTGAGTGCTTGTCCCTTGCATGCTGAAAACTTTTCTTATCTTTGTACCACACCGCAATGACCAGTTATCGTTCTCTATTGTCTGTCCTGTTTATGTTCATTTTGCCCATATGTGTTCTGGGATGCCGGCTTTATACTGCCTGTGATATTTCTTTTCTCCTGAAAGAAAACGGCCCACAAGGCTCTCTTCTAGGACACCAACAGGGAGAAAGTACTGTACTCACAGGATGATTCTCAGCATGTTCTCTCATATCATGAATGCATTGTAAAACATAGTATTCTCTATTTCTGTGGCTTATGAATTGGTTACAGGCTTCTAAGCAAGTGCATTTTTGCTTCTATTCAACTCACAATAATGTTGTTTGTGTGTTTGACATTGTGTTTGACATGATCATTGAAGCAGGTTCTAGAACTACATCGCATTGAGAAAAAAATCCTCATATTTTATTTAGAATGCATTACTGGACCCATAACACAAAATTTAAGTAATTGTCACTGTTAATTCAGATCAATCATAATTTATTTTCTGTATGAGGTCTTGTTCTGAGTAGTAGATGTCTCACATGTTGAAGTTATTTATTTCACTTTATCAAATAGTTCTCATGAGAGTAGAGACATTAAGACTGAAAGTATAGCTGCTTCATTGTATTTGTGTTACTGATGCTCATCTAGAGAATGAAATCAACGCATCAATAAATTACCTGTGTATTTCATTGTGTTAACGTGATAAAATATTCAGGCTTAAACCTTACCTTAGTAAGTTGTCTGTGTATACTTGAGTTTTAAATGTGAAATAATTGTTAGCTTCATAATAAATCTTAGTAAATAAATATTCAATGGCCATGTTTGTTTCAGTATATAAAAATATGTGTCATTTGGAAATCCAGAAAGCCCTATGCCCAACACCCAAAGTTGTTGAGTTTTAATTTTTAGTGAGGATTGGACTGGGTTGCTCAACCTAGTGTGTGTCACACGCTTCCTGACTTATTTATTTTTAGTTTGATTCTGATGTGTGGTTGGAGGTGTGAAGGGAAATAAAAAAAAAAGAAAGTGTAAGTGGCATTATGTTCCATAAACTTTATAAATGAAAACAGTTTACAAACTAGATTTGTATCACAGAAACATTGCATTTTTTATTGATATTGAAAGTTTTATAAACTTTTATCAACCACCCATGAAAAGCAATGTCATGAACAGAATAAAAAATATTTTAGTTCTTATAATGGAGTGTCTGAAGAAGGCGACTAGCACACAAGAGAGGGTACAAGGAACTACAGCCTCAACATCTTACTCAGCATCATGATTAGAAAGATGTTACCCAGTGGACATGTTCTCTTGGAGTGAACTGCTAGCAGCATTCTCCTGAGAAACATTCTTCTCACTACTCACGATGCAGGTGAGAACAGGTTCTGAAGCTAACTCTTCCAGTTGATGTTGTTGGATGTGTAAAACTACAGCTTCTTGCAGATAAAATGTCTCTGTACAGTACCTACAAGTGTACATTTTCTTACTTGCAGTAGTAGCACTTTTCAATTTCTTTGTTGATGGTTTATATTGTACTGGAAAACCTGAGATTTAAGAAAAAGATATTTTACAAAATAACTCAAATCACAGAGGAGAATGTTTTTGAAATGAGCATCTTACTTGAATGCACATGTTGCTTCTCTTTCTCTGAACCATGCAGCTTGAGGTGTTCATTAAACTCTGCATTTGGAAAGCATTTTGCATCACATATTTTACAATGCTTTGGTTCATCTGCAGGAAAGTAAACAGTCTTATATTATAAAACACAAAATGAATAAACCTTTGACAAACTGATGATGTATACCTTGGTGTGCTTTACAGTGGTTCTGAAAATCCGCATGTGTGTTACAGACAGTTCTGCATATTGGGCATTCCAACTTTAAATCAGTGTTGTGGTTTAATGCAATATGGGCTACAAGGCTTGCTAGGTAGCAGGGGAGACATAAGATAACTCATTAATACAACTTCAAAAACATAAAAATAGAAATAATCTACTTATTGCTCTGAATCCTCACATTGGAAGTAACAGAACAGATGGCAACTTTGACATGAAAATGGTTTCTCCCCTTCTCCAGAATGCACTTTCATATGTTCTGCAAGTTCAGTGACATTGGTAAAGTCCTTTCGACAAAACCCACATCTAAATGGATTGTTCCCTGAAAGAAAGAAAAGATGTCAGGGACATAACAAAACAAGCAATACAGAAGTGTGAACAATACTAGAGAGGCAAGCACTACCTGTATGCTTTTTCATGTGAACATTAAGGTGAGGTTTGGTGCGAGAACTGTGATTGCATATTGGGCACCTAGGGTTAAAATATAATGATATAAGACAATGAGAATACATAAAAGTAATAATAAGGAGAGGTAGAGGTACTTAAATCAATTTACCTAAATCGTCTCTCATTAGTATGACTTCGCATATGTTGAACTAAACCAGTTTGATATTTACTCGAGTAATCACAAAGTTTACATTTAAAAATTTGCTTCGATTCACCATGACTTCTCATGTGCACTTGAAGATGGTCTGGACGAGTAAACCCTTTGTCACACTCTACACACTTGAATGGCTTTTCTCCTGAAAGTTGTAGATGACAGCATGGACACTTTACAAAAGAAATTTTGAGCACAATAAATGTCTGCTTAAAGAAAGTAGGAAAATGAAGTCTGAAGTACACTTCATTTAGTACCTGAATGTGTTCTTTGATGCCGTGCCAAGTCCCTTGTAGAAATTGAATTAAAATCACATCCTGCACTAGGGCATTTGTAAATTTTTGGACCTTTTGATGGTTGTCTTTGTTTAGGCTGCTTCTTTATCTTCGGTTTAGATTTTAAATCAGTTATTTTCAAACTGGCATCAATTTTACGATCAAACTCAGCATCACTCTGAAAGGTCAGGTTACCAACAATCTCTTGAATGTCCAAGTCATCTTGTGAACTGTTACATGGCAACAAAGTTTCTGAAAAGAAATTAATGAGATGGTGGGATGGAGATGAAAATGACAAGAACAGAGTGAATGATAAAGTAGGCATGCAATATTCTTTGCACACAATCTTCATAGCGGCAGTTACCTGGTGTATTTGGATAGATATCAAGAGTATCATTAGCTAAATGACTAGATAGGAGTCTGGCTACCTCTGGATCATTCACATCCAACACAACGCCTGGTGACCCAGCAAATTGTTCAACAATTTGATCATCTTCAAACTGTTGAGAAGAAAAAACTATCATTTAAACAGAACAGATGTTATTAAAAACACAATAAATAAAGAGATTACTTACGAGACCTATATCATCATCCAACAAAATGTCACTAGCCATGGTGAGAGAAGTACTCTCCCCAGAATTTTGCAGGTTTCCCTGAAACTTTTGCTGACCGCGAATGTTGGCAATCTCAGATGGAATCCCTTCAATACGTTTAGATCCTTCAGTGTCAGTAACAAAATACAAATTCGCTGGTTGCTTGAGTGAATTTGTAAGGACTTTGGCAGCAGGCCATGATGAATCCCACTTGGTAAAAGAAAACAATAGGGATCACTCCATACCTCAGAAAATGTAAAACTTCACAATGTCCACAACTAATCATAGTGCAATAAAATACTTACTTTATTAAGTGGCGGTACTTTATTATCAGCACAAGCTGCACTTTTTATGCTCTGTGGATACATATTTGTACTATCATTATCAGTTATAAGCAGAGGAAGTGGATAAAATAAGTGCAAATTTTTGTCACATACTGATTTTGAGACATTTTTAACTGCATTCTTCGGACTGTTCAGTGTTTTTTTGTCCAACAATCCCAGTAAAGCGTTTTTATTTTCAGGATGCATAATGGAAATACTGACTCCTGGAGCAGAAAGAAGTTACATACAGCTGATGTGTGAGGTGCATGCACAACATTATAATATCATTTGGAAGGGAAAATCCCAATTTCAAATGTTACAATTGCCACAAGGTGTCTGGCATGCTTTCTCAAAGATAAAGGAGGGTGGGTTCTTACCTTTACAAGAAATACTTTTAGCTCCAGTCAACAAGCTAGTTGGGACTGTCACTTTTATGGATGTTTTCCCAGGTCGAGAACTGCAGCTACTTTCGCTCTTGTGTCGCATGAACACAAAGATATCAGTGAACTGCTTTTTACAAGCACCACACTGATGGATGTCATCTTCAGTCTGGTTCTGAGCGGCTCCTACAAGATAATAATTCATAAAGAGTAAAACAGGCATGGATGATAATAGGTGTGGAACATAAAACATTACCAATAATTGTAGTTTGGTGGATTGAACTTACGGGGTGGTAAGCCTGACCCAGAAGAAATTACCATCATGTTGACTGTGTCTAACTATAGACAGAACTTTTGTTTTACGCCTTCAGTACAGGCACTTTAAGAACTTCATTGCTGACAGCCATTGTTTACATTCATTGAGGGGATGAGGACATCGCGTTGACATCGGGATTTTACTCCCTCAGGAAGTTTGTACGCCTCATTCACGCAGAAGCAAGAGTCACCAGCCAACGCACCACCTGGTTGGGGACATTCCACTCTTAAGATAGTGGAAATACACGAGAGTTGACAAAATTAAAGCTTAAAGCAATAGGTGAATGGAGCAGGCAGCGCAGAAACCAGTAGCAGACAGCAGACACAGAGCGACGGGCCAGGGGTAGGGGAGGAAGGAGGGGACGGGGGAAGCACAGATCGAAAACAAAAGAAATGTGCTGTTTGGTTTACGTCAGTTTTTCATACACAATTCGTACCCAATGATTATTTCTTGTTTGTTCAGTCTCCATCCGTCCCGATTATTGGGCAGATGTAGCCAGTAAGGTAAAAAAAAGTACAGCTACCAGACCGCGCCAGTATTTCAGCTCCGCTGTCGACAGTGAAAGTGGTTTCTAACTTCGAAGCACGGCGGCGGGAAGACGAGTTCCACGTCCATCCAACAGATGGCGCCAAAGGGGGAAGTCCGAACGCCATCTGTCGGCGTGCACGCCAACTGTGCTACGAACCGCCCAGGCGGAGCTGGCAGCCACAGCGACAGCAGCGTGAACACAGGCGAGAGGCTTCTGCTTGTTCAAACCTAAACACGGGCCGCGGCTGCTCGGTTCGCTACGCGCCCCTCCTGAGGTACGCGACGGACGGAAAAGATCGCCGTTCCTCGGCCGAGTCGTCACTGACTTGGCGGTGCAAACAGCATTTGGGGAGCGGTGCCGGCTGATTCCGTCGAATACTTGTGTTGTCCGAGGCTCAGCGCCTCCCCACAACGGCTCCTCAAGAGAGTTGGGCTGTCAGTCGCTTGGGGGACGCTGTTCGGCGTCGCGGAAATAATCTGTGCCCTTCTCGTCACTGACAGCTGACGAAGCTGGTGACAGCGCGGTCCGTCGTGCTGGACGAGTGCCGCCGCGTCCGACTCATTTCGCGTTGACAAGCCAATCTCACTGGTGCAGCCTCTGAAAAGTGACCACCCCTTGCAAGAAAGGCTGCTGAGGGAGGAGATTAGTGACATGTTCCCGTGCTCTGTGCCAGGAGCGGGAGCCGTCCGCCCCCCGTCGTGCGAGGCCTGAACGCGCACCGCCCAACGAATGTCAGTAGAGCTTGTCCTCCTGAGTAGGCGGAGCGTGGGCGCTTTCCCAAATCTCCTGAAGAGGTTATGTGATAAGGCTTAAAAATGCCTGTGATCCTGGTCAATAGGCTCCCATTGCCTAGTTTGAAGACATATACCGTTATCAGTGTGGCACTGTTGTCGTGCTCTGTGTACTATGCAGTCCAAGTCACAAGTGAAGCGAACTGGAAGGCGAACGCCACTGCTGCCCATGAAGCTATGGCAACAACACTTTCGAACAAGCTGCAGGAGCAGGCATTCACTCCTATGCCACCAGTGGTGTCGCCGGAATTGGTTCAAGCTCAACTGCCACTTGCTGCCAAGCCAAAACCAACTTTAAGTGTGCAAATAGCTGAAGTCGTCACGTACATGGTGCAAGAACCCCTGTGCATATGGGTAAGTACCAGATTTAGGTCTTGACACACCCTCGTCAGTTGCCTTGTTTAAGTTTCACCATATAACATCACTGATAGATGAGGGAACCTTGGGCATTGGGAATTCTTCTGCTTTGTACAAAGACCATTTTCTTATTGAGAAAATTGCAGAATGAGCCCTGTGTATGATAAACCCACATTACAACCCCGAACTATGTTACCCTTATAGGAGCGAGAAAGCGATACTGTGCTGCAAGTCAAGTCGAGGGTGATAATGATAACAGATTAGCGGGAGTGTGTTTGCCGAGCTGAGGCAGGACTCATCCTTCCCGGCCGCATATGTTGTTAGCCCGGCTCCAAGGGAAGTGAGGGGAGGGGGGGGGGGGCGTCTCCAGGCCCCGGACGGGTGTCGCGTGTCAACCACCAGCTGGTCATGTTCTTCCCGCTCGGCGGGCGACAGGCCGCGCCGGCCGGAGCCCGTGATGTGCAGCCCTGCGAGTCTGGCCGCACACTCCACCCCGCAGGCCCCAGCGTCACCCGTCCCGCCTGAAGGGTAGGCAAAGAGTGGCCCGAGCACTGCACGGCTGTGATGTCGGTGCCTACCTCCGCCAGCCCGCCAGGCAACACCCCTCGTCACGGCTGCCAGTGGTGTGCCTATACCGGCGGGGGCGGGGGTGGACAGTGTTGCCTGAAAGGCAGGCAAAGAGTAGCCCAAACACACGGCAGGTGTCAGCAGTCAACGCCTTGTCACGGGTGTCAGCAGTTTGCCTGCTTCTTGCCTGCTCTTCTGGCGGCAGTGACGGTGTCGCCGGGGGCACGGCCGGCAGGCGCGTGTACTGCACAGGGAGCGGGGGTGGTCTGCATTTAGACCGATTTGATTCGAGGCGCGGAACGCGTTAATAATTCATGGGGGACAGTGACTTTGGCTGTGCAGGCCGGCTGCGCAGGCCGGCAGCACAGGCCGGCTGCGCAGGCCGGCAGCGCTTGCACGCAGCACAATGTCTGCGGGCCTGGGGGGGATCATCCTCCCATCTCGGTCTCTTAGCGCCCGCGCTGTCGCGCTGTAAGCCTCTCTTCCTCCTTGCGGCGACTGTAAACGGCCGGAATGAGTACTGGCGTGCTAACAGCGTAACGAGAGTTGACATGCCGTGGGACCCGCGGCCCGCAGGAGGAAGTGCCACCGAGGCGTGAATTGCGGCGGCGGCGGCGGCGGCGGCTCTGACGCGCGCCACACTGCGGAGGCAGCGGGGGGACATTCACTCGTGAAATCTTGCGTGCAAAGTTTGTGCAATCCCATCGTACAAGTCACAGAAATGCGCCCAACTCTGTGTTCTGACCGGACTTCCAGACCTAATTAAGGCTCTCGCGGCCAAAAGTGGCAAAATAAAAGTTCGGAATTGAAAATGTCGCCGTCCTGAGAAATCATGTTAGGAATCCTGAAATCTGTGCACAGGTTTTCGGTCGGGTGATTCTCCCCGTGTGTGAGGATGCGCTTGCCTTGGACGCGCTTTGTGGTGCCCAGCAGGCACGTAGCGCTGGGGGGTGGGGAGAGGTGTCAAGGGGTCATGCCCCCCCCCCCCAAATCCTTCAGAGGTCGCCTGAAAAGTGGGCAAAAAGCTTGGCCTGACCCCCTCCTACAATTCCGGCCAGGTGCGTGTCGCTGCAGGTGCCGCGCAGGTGCAAAAGCGGTGGTGGTACGATGTGATAGGGCTTAGAGGGCAACACTCGTTTTGTCCTCTGCCGTCGTCGGGACAATCTTGGGCTGCAACGTCTCGCCGTGAGGCCTCTTCTATCGAGGCCCCTGAAGATGGCTGCTATCGAGGTGACTTTGTCGCGTACGTGTGAGAAATTAGAGGGCGAAGTGTGAGCAGAGCTCGAAGCAGAGTGGGAGGCACAGGGGGCTGTGCGGGGGCGTCCGTGTGATGGCATTCCTAGCAGTCCGAACCGGGCCGGTCGCCGTGTCCTGCCTATGCTGAGCTGCAGTTTGCATTCGTGCATTATGTATGCGGACGCACTCACACAGACACACGCACACACACACACACACGCACACACACCCCCACACACTCGGGCATTTGCAGACGCGGAAGTTTTGCTGAGTCGTCAGGTCGAGTGGGCGCAGAGAAAGAGAAATGACCAAAAGAAAAAAATAATTTTCTCATTTAAATAAAAGGAAAATAGATTGTGCATAGTGCACACTGAATGTCGATGTACAACTTTTAAAAAATCCACTCGTAACGTCATCCGTACTACGGATGCACAAATTCATCCGTAATACGGACACATTTTGTTTGTAAGGACTTTAAAGTGTGTACATTGTAATATGTTCAAGAAAAAATTTACTGTACTTTGTAATGCGGAATACTTGTGCGGTGGAAGTTATGCTTGTTGTTCATTTGCAATGTACAAGAATGTTCTTGATAATGTACGCTCAGATATGTACTAGAAAAGTATACATCCACATTTTGTAATGGGACACCCCTCCGCGATGGTGCTCGTCATGTTGACCGCTTACGAACGCTGGCACCCGTTGCAGCCTGTTGTCGGCTCGGGCCCCGCGGCGGGTCTGCGGGTTGGCGGTCACGGCTGCGATACGGTATCTCTCGCGGCGACGTCACGGCCCGCTCGATAACGCGTACAGCACGCTCATTTGTAATGTTTGCCGCGCTCCCGCCACCGCTTCCCTAAGTCGGCGAGCGCAAACGTAAACGCCAACTGTTTATTTAATAATTTGTGCGCGTGCCGTATGATTTACTTTACGTTTGCAAGAGGCTGTACGATAAGGCACAGGTGCAGTATAGCGTCAATAAGAAAGATCCCCCCCCCCCCACTTTAATTTTTTTCCCCCATGGCTTTATAACGCTCTTAAGCGGACTTGCGCAAGTCTCAGTTTTTCCTTCGCCTTTCCTCTTTTTTTCTTTGCCTGCTCCTTTGCCGCGTCGGAACAACGTTATTTGGCGTCTATATACGGAGACAATAAACAAGCCCGAGTATCGTGAGGGGGGCCATTTCGGACCCGAGTGCTCCCCTTCCTTGCGGCCCCTCCGGCCCCTGCGGCGCGGTGCGTCGGTGCGTATGTAATGTAACTGGTTCCAGCGCGGGTCGATGTCACCGAGCCGGGCGGGGAGTGAAGGCGTCGGCGGGGCTGCGGCCGGAGGCGGGCTGACCTGCCTCACCCTTCTGCCTGGGCCAGCGTCACGTCATATGACGCGGGGGGTGCAGAGCAGAGACCGGCTGCTGCACTCTAGATGTCCTTGTCCTTGTTGTACCATAGGCCCCAAGGGCCCTTTGGCAAAGCCGGAACCGTGGGACAATCTCGCCCATTG